>JASEVX010000005.1:5943540-6536834 GCA_031761405.1 Serripes groenlandicus
AATTATAGAGATTTTCTATTTTTTGAAAAAATATGTTCAAAGTCGTCTGCTGCAGAATTGTTGTATGAGGGAAAGGGTTAACCCTTTCTCAGAGCTTTAGATGAGGGGAGATTTGCACGTTCTAAAATACTTATTAGACGCTTTAATCCTATGGGTTTGGTTGGATAAACTACGGCAGGTTATATTCTCCTTTTGTGACCATGTTTTCAGAAGTTGTGTGATGCAGAGGCATTAATGGGGCTGAACTCCGGATTATAGATAGTATAGTCAAAGTTTTAAAACTGTTAAAAAGTTGTCTTGAAATATTAGAATCATAATTTTGGGATAAAATTTGAGTAATAGATTCACTTTCCAGTACAATAAACATCTAAATATTGATCGTTTATGCTTCATTTTTACTGGGTAGACATACCCAGTAAGCCAAATTTTGTATATTTTTATGACTTTCAATTGACAGTTTTTCAAAGTTTACTGCCAAAATAGTTTTGAACTACTTATAACTTACTTTGTTGTCACTATTGGCAATATTTGCAGAAGTTTTGGAGTTCAGCACCTTTAAAATGTGTTTGTATGAGGGAAAAGTTTTACCTGCTCCCTGATGCAAATGAGTTTTGAAAATATATTAATAATAATAATATAAAAGGTGAATATGATCTTTGTGACAAATTTGTCGTTTTTCACCCATTCTTTTTCATTCTAAATTTGAATAAGAATCATTATTTTACTAATGATTAACCACCACATTTTTTCAAAGGATAAATCAACCTTTCCCCTCATATAGATGCTTTCTGATGCAGCAGACGACTTTTAAAAACATTGTGGACAAAAGCAGAAATTGCTTACGGGCGGATGGGTTGGCGGGCAAAAGACATCCAGTATGTTGTCTGCCCAATAACTTTAGAAGCCTTTGTCCAATCATCACCAAATTTAGTCAGAATTTGTATTGGCATAATATCTTGGACAAGTTCGATATCTAGCTATATCGCTCTAGTCACTCAAGAGTTATTGCCCCTTAATTATAGAAATTACCTAAAATTGGTCTTGTCTGCTCAATAACTTTAGAAGCCTTTGTCCCATCACCATAAGCCGAGCCCCGGTAGCTCAGTCGGTAGCGACGCGGGCTGTCAATCCAGTGGTTGTGGGTTTGAATCCCAGCTCGGCCAACTTTCTTTCTGACGTTTGACAAAAGTCACTGACCTGCGTCAATCGTCTTTAACCAATGGGCTGTTTAACAGTCTATGTGGAAAAGTGGCCAGTTGCTTGGAAAGTATGCTGTGTGGTGTACTGGTGTGAGAAAACCAGGAAACGCATAAGTAGGTGAACTGGTCGCAATGATATGACTGAAAAATTGTTGAAAAAGGCGTTAAACCCTAATCAATCAATCAACCAATCACCACCAAATTTGGTTAAAATGCATATTGGCATAATATCTTAAGACAAGTTTGATAACTAGCCATATCGCTATAGTCACTCAAGAGTTATCGCCCTTTAATTATAGAAATTACCTAGAATTGGTCTTGTCTGCTCAATAACGTTAGAAGCCTTTTTCCATTCACCACCAAATTTGGTCAAAATTTTTATTGGCATAATATCTTAGACAAGTCTAATAAATAGCCATATCGCTTTAGTCACTCGAGAGTTATCGCCCTTTAATTATATAAATTACCTAAAATTGGTCATGTCTGCTCAATAACTTTAGAAGCCTTTGTCAAATCACCACCAAATTTGGTCAAAATTTGTATTGGCATAATATCTTGGTTACTTTTAAGAATGGGTCATGTCAGGTTAAAAACGTATCTCTAGTTTCACACTATAACCTGACTATTCAGAGTTATGGCCCTTGTATTACTTAAATTACATAAAGTTTATGTTGTCCGTGCTGTAATCTTGGATGCATTTTATTTAATAATCACCAAATTTAGACAATATGTTGATGTGCAAAATATCTTGGTCAGGTTCGATAACTAACAGCGTTATCTTAGTCACTCCACACTTATGTCCTTGAAATGGCCCAAACTGTATTAACAGTGTCTGCTCTCTAAAATTGCCTGACGTACAACCAATTATTACTATACTTGGTCTCCAAAAAACAGGACGGCCGTATTTTGTGACAGTTAGCGCTCTTGTTTGACTTGGAAAAATTGCAGACAAGCGCTGGAGTTCATTTGAGGCGCTCTTGTTCTTTTTCTGATACTGACAATATTTGGCGTCTCTGCAGCAGACGACTTTTTAAGACATTTTCTTAGATTGTAATGGGTTTTTTGCATATTCCCTGCATAAACTATAGAGAGCTTAACAAATCATCAGAGTTCTTCTCTTGAATTATTCATGAAGATTATCTTTTCAAATGTTTCCTTATATTGACATTTTATGTCATCTTAAGATACAAAAGAAGACCTTCCAATTTATTTTTTGAATATAATCATTGTCTCTCTAGGTTTTTCTATAGAAGTAGCCTTGATTTAGCCATGATATACACAATTTATATAGACCTCATATAGACGCATTCTGACGCCTCTGCAGAAGACGGCTTTTTGAAAACATAGTGACAATAGAAGAAATTGCTCAAAAAAATCAATTTCGGCTTTTGTCACAATGTTTTCCACTTTTAGTTATAGGTTATCCTTGCAATTATAGAGATTTTCTATTTTTTTACAAAATATGTTCAAAGTCGTCTGCAGAATTATCGTATGAGGGAAAGTGTTAACCACGATATTCACAATTTATATAGACTTTTGTTTACCCTTTCCTACTTGCAGACACATGTTAACGCATCAGCAGCAGACAACTTTTGAAAACAGTGTGGCAAATGGTGAAATTGTTCATAATAAGCAATTTCTCCTTTTGCCATACATAGTGTTTTCAATTCATTTTCAAACATTAAACTTTTCCTGGTAGAGATTTTCCAAATGCCAGATGTTTTCAAATTTGTCTGTTGAAGATTTGTTGTATGTGGTAAATGGTTAAAAGATTGTCTTTCCTTTGATAATTATCTGAAATAATTGAACCCTTTCCCTGATATTCCATAACTCATCCTAATTAACCCTTTCCCTCATACGACAATTCTGCAGCAGACGACTTTGAACGCATTTTGTCGAAACATAGAACATCTCCATAATTGAATGGATAACCTATGACTAAAAGTGGAAAACATTGTGGCAAAAGGAGAAATTGCACGTTTTGTGCAATTTCTTCTTTTGTCACTATGTTTTCAAAAAGCCGTCTGCTGCAGAGGCGTCCGAAAGCGTTTATATGAGGGAAAGGGTTAAAAGTATTTATAGACAATACTAAAAAATAGAGGCAAATTATGGTATAGTCATAGGAAAGAAAGTAAAAATTGTTGAAAATTGAGAAATTGTCCATTTTGAGCAATTTCTCTTTTTTCACAATGTTTTTATTTCATACCAATATAATATAACATTAAAGTGGGAAGGAATAATTGCTTATTACTACAAATTTTGCAATTCTTTATTTCAAGTTTACATCCAAACTCTAGATGTAACTTTTTTCCCTCATATGTTTTAACCCCTTCCCTCATATAGACGCTTTCAGACGCATTTGCAGCAGACGGCTTTTTGAAAACATAGTAACAAAAGAAGAAATTGCTCAAAATGAACAATTTCTCCTTTTGCCACAATTTTTTCTACTTTCAGTCATAGGTTATCCATTCAATTATAGAGATTTCAATTTTTGACAAAATCTGTTCAAAGTCATCTGCTGAAGAATTGTGGTATGAGGGAAAGAGACATCTCCACAGCAGACAACATCTTGAAAACATAAAAAGTCTTTCCTTTTCCCACATTGTTTGACACTCTATGCTATGTTTTCTTTTCTGTTTTCCACATTTCAGGTTTAAACTCAACTGTGCACTTTGTGCTTTAGTTGAGCTTTTGTGATCACCCTGTGTCCACTGTCAGTCATCATGGGTCTTCCTTCGACAACAATCTCTATATAAAACATGTAGTCTTTACCCTTTCCCCCCTATAGACTGACGCCACTGCAGCAGACGACTTTTGAAAACATTGTGACAAAACTAGTAATTATTCAAAATTAGCAATTTCTCCTTTTGACACAGTGTTTTCAACTCGATACAATAATTATACATTCATTTACGGAGATTTTCCATTGGTTGCTGTATAATCATTCCTTATTGATGAGTTGAAACACATGGCCACCAAGCAGCATCCAAAAAGGGGTAAAATGAATAAAAACTAAAAAAGTCCTATTCTCTATATTAAGTCCATGTCTGATTTCAAAATTATCATTACGAAGAAATGTTCCTTGTGTGACCCTTTACTAAAATTTCTCAAGTTATATTGATCTGTTTAAAAATATGGCTGCCAGGTGGCATCAGAAAGAAGGGTAAAATGACAACATTTTGTAATTCTTCTGCATCCAGTCCTCTTGTTTAATTTTCCCTTATAAATAGGTGTTTAGTACATTTTACTTGTAGAATTCAAAGTGGTAATACTTTATTTCATATACTTTTAGCACTTTCCTTGATCCAGATTACTTTAAATGACTCTGTAGTAGACTAGTTGAAACAAACAATTTCTTCTTTTTCCAGAATGTTCTGAACTCCTTATCAGAAATATGCTCAAATGTTTTCAGACATTATTCATTTTATCCCATAAACTATTTTAAAACCA
Organism: Serripes groenlandicus; assembly: GCA_031761405.1. NCBI lineage: Eukaryota > Metazoa > Mollusca > Bivalvia > Cardiida > Cardiidae > Serripes > Serripes groenlandicus. The sequence goes on from JASEVX010000005.1 coordinate 5,948,190, forward strand.
GCTGTGTCTAAAATTACATGATGTCTGTTTTACAGTTTCCCACACACAATATGAAACATATTAGAGACCTAAAAAGAAATGTATATATGTCTCTGAACATATGTAAAGCAACAGACCGTGGTAACACCTGGGTAAAAGGAGAAATTACTCAATTAACCCTTTCCCTCATACGACAATTCTGCAGCAGACGACTTTGAACAACTTTTGTCAAAAAATAGGAAATCTCTATAATTGAATGGATAACCTATGACTAAAAGTGCAAAACATTGTGGCAAAAGGAGAAATTGCTTGTTTTGACTGTCACTATGTTTTCAAAAAGCTGTCTGCTGCAGAGGCATCAGAAAGCGTTTATATGAGGGAAAGGAATAGAGCAATGTCTTCTTTTGACACAGTGTTTTCAACTCTATTCAATGATTATTAGTCGCCGGGCAGAAGCCTGCGACTTCTATTTTTAATAGGTTTTCGGAAATCACATGGGAGGGGGGATTATTATTAGAAAGAAACACATTTAGATGTCTTGAACATATTACAATTGTGTTTGTTTAAACACTCTAAGTAATGACACATTTAAAATGAAATAAATATTCCGATGTTTTAGGTATTTTCAGTTTCTTTATTTTGACTCGCATTTATGTTTTGTTGTTTTATTTACGAAGACAAAACAGTCCCTATTAGCTAGACTGGTATACTTTATTTTACACTACATGTACTCAAAAGGCGATAACTACAAACCTTTACGTCGCAGTCTAATTTGTTTACATACGCGCACCTGCTTGAAGCGTGAGTCGCGAATACCAACTGCGTAGATAAATCTCCTTTGCAGAGAGCCGTCTCTTTACACTCACTTACAAATAGTAAATCGTAGGTGATTTAAAATGTTTATTTGGTTCTAAACAAATGAAGAAAAGAACAAATCGAGATAAAAACTAGTTTTAATAGAAAAATTACTTTGAACGAACACTCTCTGCCTATAAAGAGAGTTTCAAGAACGACACCTCTGCGAATAAGAAAGAATCGGGTCTTTCGTACAAAATTATTTCGTCCTTGACAATTTTAAACATGTCATTAATTCCCTAAAGGCATATTGTTACGCATCATTGACACAAGGGCGCTCATCATAATATAATTTTAAAACATGAGTAGTTTGTTATTTTCATTATTAAAAAGGAAGGAAAGAATTAAAATAAATTAACATGTTGTAGGGCTCAGTTTATGTTCGAAATTAAGTTTAAATTATACAACAATTTCAATGAGATTTAACTGTTTAGTTGATATTATATTTCGAAGGTGGTCTAATTTATGAATATTGGACTACATTTCAACATTTGTTAAAGTATGATATAATTAGGATGCCAAGCTAATATCATTTTGAGAAAAAGAGAAAAGTCATGTCTTCAGCGATTTAACCCTTAACTCATTGTTTTAAAAGTATATTGCTGCAAAGGTGTCCACTGTTGACTTTAATAGAGGAAAGGTAAAATGATGTGCTATTGCATGCAAATCCTAAATTGTCTGTTTTGTGGTTTTATTGAAAAATAATAAAATTCAAATATTCTGACAAACATCTTGAAAAGTGTATGTGGAATTCACAAATCTTATAATTATTCCTTAATGAAAGCACTGTATACATACTAAGACTAATGATTGGCAAGATTTCTCATTTCCATTACTGTTTATGATCAATAATTAGTTTGTTGTGTGTATAGTCAACCTACTTTGGAATGGAGATTGATCATAAACAATGAAAGGCTTCAATTATCATTCACTTCGTTGACAAAACAATGCAAGTTATGATACATTTTCACTTGACCCCACCCCTGATGTTCCAATATGCCCCTCAGTTGATAACTGTTTATTCAACTACTATAATGTTAGTGTTATGCATAACTGCACTATGGATATCTGGTGACATTGATGCATTGCATCAACTTTCTCTTGTACATTAATCTATTGAATCTTTCCATCTTTCATCATGCATGTTTTCAAAGTTGTCTGCTGTGGATCTGTTGAATGCGGGAAGGGTTTAACCCTTTCCCACCTTCCACATTTGTGCACATCAGTGGCCGATGTATTTTGAAAGTTGTTAATGAAGTGCAATGTCTTATTTTGTCACAATGTTTTCAGCTCTACTTAATAATTAATTTTCAATTATAGAAAATTCCCAGATGTTTCCAATGTCGTCTGCTGCAGATTTATTGCATGTATGAAAGGGTTATTAGTTATCTGATGGAGACATGGAAACATCTTAATTTGGGTCCAACAATTTCTCCTTTATATCAACACAATACTTTCAAAAGTTGTCTGCTGCAAATGCATTCAAAGATTACTGTTTTAGAAACATGAGTCATGAATATATGGTCAAACTTTTCTTATGCAGCCACCCAATGGAGAGTCAAAATGTGGCGGCTGAACACAGCTGGCTGTTTAACCCTTTCCCTCATACGACAATTCTGCAGCAGACGACTTTGAACGTATTTTGTCAAAACATAGAAAATCTCCATAATTGAATAGATAACCTATGACAAAAAGTGGAAAACATTGTGGCAAAAGGAGAAATTGCGCGTTTTGTGCAATTTCTTCTTTTTTCACTATGTTTTCAAAAAGCCGTCTTCTGCAGAGGCGTCAGAAAGCATCTATATGAGGGAAAGGGTTAATACAAGTCAAATAAAGAAGATAATGTTGTTTTGGTTAATCTTCAAGTGGCTGCTTAATCCTTTCCCGCATATGACAACACTGCAGCAGACGACTTTGAAAACATACCCAAACAAAGACGGAAACTCCGTTTAAATGAAAGTACAATAATTGAATAGAGTTGAAAACATGGTGACAGAAGGAGAAATTGCTCGTTTTGAGTTTTGAGCAATTTCTTCTTTTGTCGCCATGTTTTTCAAAAAGCCAACTGCTACAGGGGCATCAGAAAGCAGAAAAGGGTTAATACAAGTTGGCTTATTAACAGAGATGACCGCTAACACAAGTTTGACTGTATTGCTATATGGGAAAATTTAAGAAAAAAGGTAAACTGTTGATGTCATTTCTGGTTTAAGGGATTATGTAGAACACAGTGTTATCTTTCGAAACGCAAATCTTTTGATACAAGATGTTTATTATTTCAACTGACCTTTTGTTAAAATCTCCAAATGCATTTTGTAATTAATCTAAAGCTAAATCCCTAACAGTTACGAGGCTTTATCTAAAGTTACAACGGTATTTAAATGCATTTACATACAGACTTTTAACCCTTTCCCACCTTTAGATGCATTTTGACGCATTTGCAGCAGATGACTTCGTGCTCAAAACGAGCAATTTCATCTTTTACCACTGTTTTCAACTTTTTTCAGTAATTATAACAACAGTTATAGAGATTTCCATATTTTTGAGTAGACATTTTCAAAGTCGTCTGCTGCTGATTTGCTGTATGTGGGAAAGGGTTAAGGAAGGTAAAAATGCCTTATCAAACAGTATGTACAGTGTTAGTGCAATTTGTAAAGACCTCTACCTTTATCATACCTGATATGCCTTTTAAACTCACCTGAGCACTTTGTGGTCCCTAGGAATTGGGATATGTAAAACTTAATCAATTTCATTTATAATGCAGATTCTCTTTAGATGTTAAAAAACATTGTCCCTTTGGTTATGGACATGTTGCGCTTATAATGCAGATTCACTTTAAATGGGGGGGGGGGGGGGGGGGGGGGGGGGGGGGGGGGGAAACATGGTCCTTAAGGGTATGGACTCGGGACATATTACATTTATAATGCAGATTCACTTAAAATGTGAAAAAACATGGTTCCTAGGGGTATGGACATATTGCACTTATAATGCAGATTCACTTAAAATGTGACAAAAACAAATGTTCCTAGGGGTATGGACATATTGCACTTATAATGCAGATTCACTTAAAATGTGAAAAAAACATAGTTCCTAAGGGTATGGACATGTTGCACTTATAATGCAGATTTACTTAAAATGTGAAAATACATGGTTCCTAGGGGTATGGACATATTGCACTTATAATGCAGATTCACTTAAAATGTGAAAAAACATGGTTCCTAGGGGTATGGACATGTTGCACTTATAATGCAGGTTCACTTAAAATGTGAAAAAACATGGTTCCTAGGGGTATGGACATGTTGCACTTATAATGCAGATTCACTTAAAATGTGAAAGAACATGGTTCCTAGGGGTATGGACATATTGCACTTATAATGCAGGTTCACTTAAAATGTGAAAAAACATGGTTCCTAGGGGTATGGACATATTGCACTTATAATGCAGATTCACTTAAAATGTGAAAAAACATGGTTCCTAGGGGTATGGACATGTTGCACTTATAATGCAGATTCACTTAAAATGTGAAAAAACATGGTTCCTAGGGGTATGGACATGTTGCACTTATAATGCAGATTCACTTAAAATGTGAAAAAAACATGGTTCCCAGGGGTATGGACATATTGCACTTATAATGCAGATTCAGTTAAAATGTGAAAAAACATGGTTCCTAGGGGTATGGACATGTTGCACTTATAATGCAGATTCACTTAAAATGTGAAAAAAACATGGTTCCCAGGGGTATGGACATATTGCACTTATAATGCAGATTCAGTTAAAATGTGAAAAAACATGGTTCCTAGGGGTATGGACATGTTGCACTTATAATGCAGATTCTCTTAAAATGTGAAAAAACATGGTTCCCAGAGGTATGGACATATTGCACTTATAATGCAGATTCACTTAAAATGTGAAAAAACATGGTTCCTAGGGGTATGGACATATTGCACTTATAATGCAGATTCACTTAAAATGTGAAAAAACATGGTTCCTAGGGGTATGGACATATTGCACTTTTTAATGCAGATTCACTTAAAATGTGAAAAAACATGGTTCCTAGGGGTATGGACAAGTTGCACTTATAATGCAGATTCACTTAAAATGTAAAAAAACATGGTTCCTAGGGGTATGGACATGTTGCACTTATAATGCAGATTCACTTAAAATGTGAAAAAACATGGTTCCTAGGGGTATGGACATGTTGCACTTATAATGCAGATTCACTTAAAATGTGAAAAAACATGGTTCCTAGAGGTATGGACATATTGCACTTATAATGCAGATTCACTTAAAATGTGAATAAACATTGTCCCTATGGCTATGGACATGTTGCACTTATAATGCAGATTCACTTAAAATGTGAATAAACATTGTCCCTATGGCTATGGACATATTGCACTTATAATGCAGATTCACTTAAAATGTGAATAAACATTGTCCCTATGGCTATGGACATGTTGCACTTTAAAATGGAAAAACATTGTCCCTATGGCTATGGTGGACATGTTGCACTGATAATGCAGATTCACTTAAAATGTGAAAAAAACATTGTCCCTATGGCTATGGACATGTTGCACTTATAATGCAGATTCACTTTTAAAGGGAAAGCATAGTGGTGCATTGATCAGAATGATATAGTGTCCCATAAATATAAATCTTGTCTTAATCCTTTCCCTCTTTGCAAACATTTATTCAAACATATTGGAACTCACTAAAAACTAAAGAATAATTATTGAATTAAGTTGAAATCATTGTGGCAAAAGGAGAAATTGCTCATTATGAGCAATTTCTGCTTTTGTCACAATGATTTCAAAAGTTGTCTGCTGCAGAGGCATCAGAAAGTGTCTGTATGTGAGAAAGAGTTAAACGACACTTTCTGAGTTGAGCAATCAAAGGCCATGTGACCTTCTTGTTTTCAATTATTATTTGTTGCGGATGTGTCAAAAGTTTTCTGTATCATGGAAAAGGTAAAAACCATTTACATGCAGGTTAGCCAAGGTATGTAGACATTGATGTTGGGTGTTGACTGATAACAATCAAAGCACGTAGTTATAGCCACAAGAGTGTAATTAAATTCTTTACTGTTGTTGCTGGGCCATCAGAAATGGAGAAAAATGAAAAAAAAAATAAACTTATTCTTTTCTGAAACTGCTGGTCTGTTTTAAGATAATTTATAAAGAATTATTCCTTAAGTGACCCTCTACAGAAATTGTTCAAGCGATTTAGATTGGTTGAAAAACATAGCCATCAGACAACATTAAAATCAGGTTAGATGACAACATTTAAAAAACTCTTCTGCTCTAAAAGTCCTTGTCTAATTTTTAAAAAAATGACTAAATTGTTCCTTGGATGACCCTCCTTTAAAATTATTCAATACATATTGATTGCTTAAAAAACATGGTGATTTGGTGGCATAAGAAAAAGTGTAAACTGGCAAAGCTTCAAAATTGTTTTGCTCTGAAAGTGTCTTGTCTAATTTCAATATAATTTGGCAGATATGTTCATACACTTGACAAAGTTGTTTCAATAGGTAACAAAATATGACCCTTAGGGATAAGAGCATGTTGCACTTATACCTCTTTCCTTCCAAAGCCATATCTAAAGAATAGTTGGATGGATTTGATTTAAACTATATGGAAATGATAACCACCATAGGGAAATATTAGACGGCAAGTTTCGTTCAGATTGCCTCAAAAACCGAGTTATTTCCCGTTGGAATTTATATTGTATATGTTAATGTACATAATGGTTTATATCACAACTAACTAGTGAACACTGCAGGCCACATTGAACATCCACTGAAATCTTTCGTCTCTGAACTCAAATTTTAGAAAAAGCCTTTTGAAATCAATAGAAGATTTATCTTCCTGAACCCTTTCCCACATACAAAAAATCTGCAGCAGACGACTTTGAAAACTTATTGACAAAACCATGAAAAATCTCAATAAATGAGAGTTTAACTATTAAATAGAGTTGCAAAAGTCGTCTGTTGCAGATGCGTCAAAATGCGTCTTCAAGTGGGAAAGGGTTAAATCCCTGTCAGGTTCCAACAGGTCAGACTGTCTCATCTTGGGTCAAAAACCAGATCACTAGGTCAAGTTTAAAAAACAACAACTTGTGAACACGCTAGAGGCCACGTTTTTCATCCAATCTTTATGAAAAATTATCAGAACTAACAACTCCATCAAGTCCTACTCAGACCTAATCTGGCTTCAAACTATCTCATGTTGAGTCATAAATTAGATCACTAGGTAACACTTTAGAAACACCTTGTGAACACGCTAGAGGCCACATTTCTTGAGCACGGCACATTTTCCTAGCCTTGAACTGGTTTGTTTACCCAGGGATCATCAATATGTGAACTGTGACCGGGATATAATTAAAAAAAAAAAAAAAAATGGTTATATGAGGTCCAAAACTAGGTCACTTAATCCTGAAACAAAGGAAAATCTTGTTAACAGTTGCATTTTAAATTTGGTGAGCAAATTTGTCTCAATGATTTTTAGGCCTAGTTTAAATATGGGTCATATCCAGTAAAAAAAAAATAGGTCACTAGGCTCAATTTGAGAAAAATCTTGTTAACACTCTGGAATTGCTGTGGTCGAGTGGTTAGCGTCGGGGATTTCGAAACCGGGTGTCCCTGGTTCGATCCCCAGTTGCGGCACTACGGTCATGGTGGAGTGCCCTTGGGCAAGGCACATTTTCTAGCCAAGTACTGGTTTGTTTACCCAGGGATCATGAATAATCAAAATTAATTGCGCGCTAAATGACCTTAGCTTTCGATGCGCCATAAAACAATATACATTCATTGTTAACACTCTAGAGACAGCATTTTTTACTTGAGCATATTGAAACTTTGTCAGAATGTTTGTCTTGATGATATTGGTTTCTTCATGTCAGTTTGCTTGGTCAAAACACATGGCAGCCAGAGCTGGGGCTGTTTTACCTATAACCCTTTCCCTCATACGACAATTCTGCAGCAGACGACTTTGAACATATTTTGTCAAAAAATAGAAAATCTCTATAATTGAATGGACAACCTATGTCTAAAAGTGGAAAACATTGTGGCAAAAGGAGAAATTGCTTGTTTTGAGCAATTTCTTCTTTTGTCATTATGTTTTCAAAAAGCTGTTTGCTGCAGAGGCGTCAGAAAGCATCTATATGAGGGAAAGGGTTAATGCATAAAGAGTAAGATTTAGAAAATGATTTCCAAAGATTCTTACTGGTTCATAGGATATACTGACCTTCTGGGGCCTCTTATATTAACTAACCCAACTGCAAGATGAGTTATTGTGGTTGACTGTGTGGTTGGCTTGACAAATCACATAACATAACTCAGGTGAGCGATCCAGGTCCATTTTGTTGTCGGTGAGCTTAACATAGCTGTCAGAATGGCGGTTTGGTTTATGAATGTGCGTGCCTCCGTTGTGGAATAATGGAGATTATTCTTATTTAGGACGGGGTGTTCACGTATATATGAAGTATTCTAAATGACAGGTTACATCTTAATGTAATGACTGTCTACGATATACGTAACCACCTGTCAAGAGAAGGCTCTATATAAACAAAGGAGTTAGACGATTGTGGTAGACCGGCAATGGCCGTCGGCTCACTACCCTGTCAGACTGTGTATTAAATATCTTATAAACTAGTTGTGTGTTTTGAGTTATTATACGACAGAGGTCTTTTTGGTGCCGTGACCAGGATCAACACGAAAGAAAACCACTATACGGCTCAACAACAAATAGTAAGTGAATATTTTTGACTATTTCTCTTTATTCTTAGTCAAACAGCATGGCAAATGACGGAGATGGAGATGATTTCAAAGTTCTTTTTCAAAATATCTCAGAACAATTAGTAAACTTGGGATTACATGGCGCGACGGATTTTGTTCCTATTTTTGACGGCGAACATTCCAAATTTAAAAATTGGGTTAAGGCTATAGAAAAATGCGCGTTAGTTAATAACCTTCCGGACCAGAAAAAGAAACTCGTCGCGTATAGGTTTAGCTCGGGAACGGTATCCGATTTCATACTTCGAAATATTCAAGAGTCTCCACACGCGGAGTGGGCACAGCTAAAAACCGCCTTAGCCGACCGTTTTAGCGTAGTTTCCGATGCACACATACATTTCTCTAGGCTTAGGAATATACGTCAGAATAAACTTGAAAGCATACAAGATTTCGCCGAACGTATTCTCGTTTTGGCACAAGACGCGTATGCAGGTTTTGACCAATCACAGCGATTAGTTAACCATCAGACAGTAGGATTTTTTGTCGACGGACTAGCCGACGAATCAATTCGACAAAAATTGACTAGGGAAAACCCAACTTCTTTTCAAGACGCGGTAACTTCCGCAATAAATGAGTTCAATATAAGAATAAGATATAAATTACGTTCGCATGAGATAAGACAAACTTTTGAACTTAGACAAACCCACGAAAAGCACGAAAATCTAAATTCTGAACAGCCTATGGATATAGAGGCAATTAGGCGATATAATATGTGTACTTTTTGTAATAGAAGGGGCCATGTCAGCAGTAATTGCCGTAAGCGTTTAGGACATGTCAATGCAATCAAAACCGAGTTACGCGGCCAACAATTTCGAAATGATAGACAGCTACCGAATAGGGGACCTGATTGGGGTTTGGGGCAAAATTACGAAAAAAGGGGAGATTTCCGACCTCCGATCCGTTGTTTCTTTTGCGGGAAACTGGGTCACCGTAGATCCGATTGTAGACAGTATTTACAATTGAGAACAAATTCAGATAATGGCTATCACAACCAAAAAAACTATTAAACTTCGGCTGTAAACGGGACGACAGTCCGAAGAAATTAGATTCTATTCAATTCAACACTCATTTGGAGGAGAACGATATTCCCAATAGTTGCTTAATCAAGTTACATAATGTAGTTTTAAGAACACTTGTCGACACAGGTGCATCTTTTTCACTAATACACAAACGTATTTTTAATTCTCTCAAACCACAGGTAGAACTAAACAAGACTGGAATAAAGCTTAGTTCAGCATCAGGCGACGCAATCAAAGTTTTAGGCACGGCACATTTAGAAATGAAGATTAATAAATTAAAAATTAGCCATACTTTCATCGTTGCAGATAATTTATCACGCAATTGCATTCTTGGCAAGGATTTCTTGGCAAAAAACAGTTGTAGGATATATTTCGATCTAAATTGTATTAGAATAAAGGACCAATATGTGCCCTTGCAAAACGATGACTGTATAGCTTCCTTAGTCCGTCTTTGTAAAACAGTTACTCTTAAACCTCAGACAACATATAGACTCCCATCTAAACTAAAGCAAAATCCCTCTATTCCGGAAAATTCTGTATATGAAGTCACTGCGGTAGAAAAAGGGTTTCTAGCCAGCGAACCGTATATCAAATTAACACCTAGTCTCTCTACAGTAACAAACAAACGTCGTGTCCCGGTAGTAATTTCAAATTTTTCAAATAAAACTATCAAAATAAAGCGAGGATGTGTCCTCGGGCGTGTTAAACCGATCGATAAAGAAACATCCGTGACAACCTTGACAACTGACCACCATGAGCGATCAGCTCTGAATATCTGCTCAGTCAATAGGAATGTCACCGGTGGCGATTTAGTCGATATGACCTCGCCACGAAAACAAATAAACGTCCCTTTACACGAGAGTACAAAAGTAGGCAATTTAGTAGACAGATACCATGATATATTTTCCAAAGATGAGTTCGATTTAGGTAAATACCCTTACGAACAAATAGCACTGCATACAAAGAATGACACACCCATTAAATCCAGACCATACCGCGTTCCATTTCTGGAAAGGGATATTTTTAAAAAAAAAAATCGGGAATTTGCTTGATGCTAAGATTATACGCCCTTCTCATAGTGAATACAGTCAACCATGCATACTTGTAGACAAGAAAGACGGCTCTAAAAGGCTGTGTATTGACTTCCGCCGCCTAAATTCTGTAGTTAAGTGCACCAGTTACGCCTTACCAAGGACGGACGACATATTAGCGTCCTTAAATGGAACCAAATTTTTCACAACTTTGGACCTATCAAACTCATACCACCAAATTGAACTTAAGGAGTCCGACAAGGAAAAGACAGCCTTTACTACACCTTTTGGCTTATATGAGTTCAATAGATTACCTTTTGGTATAAATTTGGCAGGTGGACGTTTCCAAAGCATTTTAAACAAAGTCATTAAAGGCTGCGAAAGTTTTTCGGTTAGTTATTTAGATGATATTTTGATCTACAGTGAAAACGAATTAGACCATTTAAGGCACATTGAAGAGATTTTCCGAAGGTTACGTCAAAACTGCCTGAAGCTAAAAGCTAAGAAATGCACCTTTTTTAAAGATTCAATTATATACCTTGGCCACGAAATTAGCGTAAATGGCATTGCACCTGACCAACAAAAAGTAAAGGCTCTTAGAAACATCAAAATCCCCAAAACTGTTAAGGACGTTAGATCATTTCTAGGCTTTACTGGTTATTACAGAAGATCTATAAAAAATTACGCAGAAGTAGCTATCCCTTTAACTCAGTTAACTCACAAACATTTTAAATTTCAATGGACGCAGGAATGCACTGACAGTTTTCAAGAAATTATAAAAAGGCTGGAACTTATGCCCATTTTATCACATCCAGATATTTCTAAGGGGTACGTTTTATATTGTGACGCTTCAGATCAGTCAGTCGGGGCAGTCTTGACACAAAACCCTTCCGGTTTAGAAAATGGTGAAAAACCTTTATTCTTTGTCAGTCACGCACTTTCTAGAACTAAAAAAAAAGTACAGCACTATGATGAAGGAAACTTTCGCAATTGACTATGCAGTAAAGAAACTAAATTGTTACCTTCAGGGAGCTAAGTTCACTATCAAAACAGATCATAAACCGTTAGTACACCTGTTGACTGCAAATTTTGACAATAAACTATTACAGCGTTATGCTTTGAATATTTCCTGTTATGATTGCAAGATTGAATACATACCCGGAAATAAAAACATAGCAGCTGATTATATGTCGCGCGAAATATCACACACATCGGATACACTTTTTTCAGACAACCCCCACACTATAAACGTAATTAATAACGCGGATTTAAATGCGAAACAAATAGCCGAGGCTTCTAAAGAACCTTCACCTTTAAAAAACTATAAAATCACAGAGTTATCAAAATTAAACTTAAGTCAGGAACAAGACATTGACGAAGATATTTCAAAATTAAAGGATCGCTTAAAGACAAATTCATTAACAAAGAATGAGACTAGAAGATTCATTATAATCGACGATATACTCTATTTTATCACTGACCCTGATAACGATATCATTACCCGCATGTACATTCCGAAACACCTAAGAAATTTAGTCCTACAAGCCCGACATGAAATTGGTCATCCAGGAATAACCAGAATGTATGATATTATAAAGAGGGATTTCTACTGGCCCAATTTATTCAAGGATATAAATTCCTATGTGGGAACATGCGTCCCGTGTCAAACGGTAAATTTGAAACGAATTAAAACGCCTTTGGGCGACGTCAGTATTCCGCCGTACCCATTTGCGGAAGTTAGTATAGATTGTCAAGGCCCCTTTAACGAATCAACCCTTGGAAATAAGTACTTAGTCGTTTTTCTCTGCGAGCTTACAGCTTTCCCCGAAGTAATCCCGACAAAGGACATAACTGCAGAGACGATAGTAAACGCATTCTTTGAAAATATCTTTTGGCGGTACGGTTGCCCTTTAAAGGTAAAAACCGATAATGGCCCGTGTTTTATTGCAAAAATGTTCCAGGAGACAATGGCAGAATTACACATAAACCACACTAGAACAACGATTTATTGCCCTGCGAGTAATGGTCGCAATGAAAGATCGCACGCAACTCTGAATTCCATCCTAACTAAGCTAATACCAAAAAAATCGAGATTTATGGGACGTCATGATTGGGCCCGCTCTGGGTGGATTACGTTTTAACATATCAGAAAGCATGAAACAAAGCCCATTTTTCCTACTTTACGGAAGAGACGCAATCCTACCTATAGATAACCTTTTGGATCGTAGACTAAAATACTAAGGAACTGATTTTCACAAGGAAATGTTAGAACGCAACCATCAAATTTACAGGGACGTTTATAAATCTATTATTAAGTCACGGTCAACCCGAAATACATACGCAAATAAAAGCAGACACGAGGTCGATATACAAATAAACGACGCAGTTTACATAAAAAATCATGTCCGTAAGGGTAAACTGGCCCCACATTGGAAACCATATTTCAGAGTCATTCAAATTAAAGGACCAAAAACCTTAGTAGTTAAAAACCAGTTAGACAATCAACTCATTACAATTAGCAAAGACAATGTTAGACTTGCAAATCTAAATGAATGGGATATCCCCGTTTCAAAAGAGTTGCAACCAAGTCCAATCAGAAATTGTCGATACGTACTCCCACAGCTAACAAGTAGTTCAGAATTAACCGAGACTGTTCAAAACAATAGTAAACCCAATTCCCGCGGGAAAAGGCTCCTCTCACGTACACAATGAGATAAGTTATCGTCAAGAAGCGAAGTTTCGCCCGGCGAAGTTTCGCGCCATGAAGTTTCGTACAACGAAACATCACAAAATAGCGAAAATTCAGAAGATAATTTAACTTTATTCCAACTACAAGCAAAGCTTAGGAGACAAAAATACGACAGAGAGCACTATGCTACAACCGACAATTATTCGTTACAATCAGAGTCAGTTAAAGAAAAGGGAAATAAGTCCCAATATGAAACTTGCGAGAGTTCAATGGAAGTAGAATAATTAAAATTATTAAGTAAATAATTAAGGAGTTGTTTATAACCCTAGGAATGTTGAATTGAAACTAGAATATGAAATGTCCTGTAAAACCTTTTATAGAAGTTGTATTAGTAAATACATAATAAAGGGTTAAGTAATAGATAGAAATACGTCAAGGAGTTTTGAATCGAGAATAGAAAATATAGAGTAGATGTCCTGTGAATCAATGGAAAATAAGATGATTTTCAATAAATTATTGTATGAATAATTACACAAAGTGTGTATTACTCAAGAAGTGTTGAATCGAGAATATCGAGAATAGAACATATAGAGTCCTGTAAACATAACATGTTACGAAGTTAGTATTAATAAATACATAAAAAAGTTAGAAGATAAAGAGAAAGTACAGCAGAAGTCTGTAGCCCTTTTACAGAATCTGTAAATGTAGATACATGAACACTAAAGTTACCTAGTTGCAAATAGGTAAATTCAGTCCAAAGTAAGTTAAAGCGATTAGCATAAATTCACTTACGGGTATAAAAAAATACCAAAACAACCAAGTATTATGTAATTACGACACGTTTAACCGAAATGACCTCCGCGGTCAATTAAGGTTAAAATATAATGGAATAAGGTAATTACAACACGTTTAACCGAAATGACCTCCGCGGTCAATTAAGGTTAAAATATTATGGAATAAGGCAAATGTGTCACGCACCTGCATTTTTTTGACAGATAAAATCTTTGTATTGATCTGTTCCTACCATTGGTCAATTATGGAAGTCTTTTTCATTGGTTAATTATGTAAGTTCCTCTCATTGGATAATTGCGTAAAATAAAATACCATTGTTTCCACATATGACACCTGTCCTTAATTAAGGACGCGGATGTTTGCTTGAGGCAATTTCCACACAATACTGATCGGTCAGTTAAAGACATTATCTCCCCCATTTATGCCTATTAAATTTCAGTTACGTTTAAAACCGGAGGCAGTTATTTTTAACAGACACGTTTACGGGTAAAGAATGCGATTCCCTTTATCCTTTGCCGCTGCAACCTTACGTCATCCGAAATAAACAACCTTTTACGGCGATCCTTTGGTTAAATCAGGGTTTTTTATAAACGCGGCCGTAATCCTGTGTTTACATTGTTCACATTTGCTAATAAGTAAGATAACTATGCATTAATTAAAAGTTTGACTAAAAATAAAAGAATGAATGTCAAATATTCACGAACTAGCAGTGGCCTATGAGAAATATCCAGCCATGAACGAAAACCCATTGAAAGAGAAGGGTAGCAACCAATCTGAACTTTCCACCTTTGACCTTACCAAATGGCGCATATGACAACTATTCATAGAGCTCGGTTCCAACAACAACAACAACAAAAACAAATTAAGAGGGTAGCGGAACATCGAACGGATCGAACGGGTACCAGACAGCTGCGTAAACAACAACAACAACAAAAACAAATTAAGAGGGTAGCAGAACATCAAACGGATCGAACGGGTACCAGACAGCTGCGTAAACAACAACAACAACAAAAACAAATTAAGAGGGTAGCAGAACATCAAACGGATCGAACGGGTACCAGACAGCTGCGTAAACAACAACAACAACAAAAACAAATTAAGAGGGTAGCGGAACATCGAACGGATCAAACGGGTACCAGACAGCTACTACGCATGCGCAGGTTCGAAACTGCGTGGGCACCAGACAGCTAACACGTTTGTAGCATTACTTCGGAGTAATGTTCCACTATTCTCCAGCCAGCCGGCGATGTTTTCCACCGACTAAACAACTAACGCTGTACAACTATTAGCATTAAAAGTGACTAATATTCCTTTTCAAAACCTCATTTTGGTTTAAGAACTGTTCAAATGATATGGAAAAAAAAAGATTTATCATTCGGAATCCACAATCTTCCAAGTCAAATGTCAAAACAAATTCCCCTACGGCACTTTCAAGATATGGTTCACGATCGGACGATGGACGATACAGGAAAGACAGGAACAAAACAACCTGAGGCGATATCAATCAACGATTTTGTGCAATTCTGCGTCATGAAGCAGAATGCACATTATGGAACATTAATTCACCTTAAAGGTGCAGACACTACAGATTCCAAAAACAGATCTAAAGACACTCATTTATTATTATATTGTCAATTAATATAGAATACTATGACTATGTGTATGTTTATGTCTCACCATACGTTGAGATGTGTGTTTAACGTCAATTCTTTATTTATCATATTTTATTGTTTGTTAAAATATTATTGTTGATTGGAGGTTTAATGACCTTTCATGTTAGTTTTCAGCCTACGCATAGTGATGGATATTTCTCCTTTTTTCAAAATGACATTGGGAGGTGTGGAATAATGGAGATTATTCTTATTTAGGACGGGGTGTTCACGTATATATGAAGTATTCTAAATGACAGGTTACATCTTAATGTAATGACTGTCTACGATATACGTAACCACCTGTCAAGAGAAGGCTCTATATAAACAAAGGAGTTAGACGATTTTGGTAGACCGGCAATGGCTGTCGGCTCACTACCCAGTGTCAGACTGTGTATTAAATATCTAATAAACTAGATCGAACGGATCGAACGGGTACCAGACAGCTACTACGCATGCGCAGGTTCGAAACTGTGTGGGCACCAGACAGCTAACACGTTTGTAGCATTACTTCGGAGTAATGTTCCACTATTCTCCAACCAGCCGGCGATGTTTTCCACCGACTAAACAACTAACGCTGTACAACTATTAGCATTAAAAGTGACTACTATTCCTTTTCAAAACCTCATTTTGGTTTAAGAACTGTTCAAATGATATGGAAAAAAAAAGATTTATCATTCGGAATCCACAATCTTCAAGTCAAATGTCAAAACAAATTCCCCTACGGCACTTTCAAGATATGGTTCACGATCGGACGATGGACGATACAGGAAAGACAGGAACAAAACAACCTGAGGCGATATCAATCAACGATTTTGTGCAATTCTGCGTCATGAAGCAGAATGCACATTATGGAACATTAATTCACCTTAAAGGTGCAGACACTACAGATTCCAAAAACAGATCTAAAGACACTCATTTATTATTATATTGTCAATTAATATTGAATACTATGACTATGTGTATGTTTATGTCTCACCATACGTTGAGATGTGTGTTTAACGTCAATTCTTTATTTATCATGTTTTATTGTTTGTTAAAATATTATTGTTGATTGGAGGTTTAATGACCTTTCATGTTAGTTTTCAGCCTACGCATAGTGATGGATATTTCTCCTTTTTTCAAAATGACATTGGGAGGTGTGGAATAATGGAGATTATTCTTATTTAGGATGGGGTGTTCACGTATATATGAAGTATTCTAAATGACAGGTTACATCTTAATGTAATGACTGTCTACGATATACGTAACCACCTGTCAAGAGAAGGCTCTATATAAACAAAGGAGTTAGACGATTGTGGTAGACCGGCAATGGTCGTCGGCTCACTACCCTGTCAGACTGTGTATTAAATATCTTATAAACTAGTTGTGTGTTTTGAGTTATTATACGACACCGTGAGTCCGTCAAGACCTTGTCTGGCCCGCATCTTAACCATGCATCAAAAGATTTCAAAAAAACTTGGCGCAAAAGTTCACCATGATAATGCGGCATGTCGCGCGCAAGGCCCAGGACTGTACCTTAAAGGTCAAGGTCACACATAAAGGTCAAAGGTCAAAATGAGAAACCATGCCTCATAGGATTCCGAAGTTACTTGGCACTCATGTTCACAATGATGAGGTGATGATGGCAGAAGTGAAAACAAATTTAGCCAAAAAGGAGACTGTTCTCTTTTAACCCTTTCCCACTTGAAGACATGTTTTGACGTATAATTAACTGCTATTAGGTCGACTCACTGTCAGTCTGTGTTGCTATTGCATGGAAGAGCACTATGTCTGTGACAAAATCTTTGAAGCGGGCTCGACATGTTAGCTTGACGTTAAAGTTTCATCTTTAGCTACACCGGCCGAGAAAATCTCCTCCAAAAGTGTTAGGCCAATTTTCAAATAATTTTGTAGAAATGTTTCTTGGGAGACCTTCTATCAGATTCCTTCAAGCCGTGTTGATTGGTTGAAAAACATGGTCGCCAGAGGGTGGTGCTATTTTGCCTTATATGGCTAAATTATTTTGTAGGGTGACCCTCTATCAGATTCTTTCAAGCCATGTTGATCGTTCCAAAACTATGGCCATCAGGGGGCGGGGCTATTTTGCATTATATGGCTAAAGTGAAAACTTAAACAATCTTCTTCTTCGAAAGTGTCAGGCTGATTTCCAAATAATTTTGTAGAAATGTTCCTAGGGTGACCCTCTATCAGATTCCTTCAAGCCATGTTGATTGGTCAAAAAACATGGCCATCAGTGGGCCGGGCTGTTAAAATATTAATGCACACCATTGTATGAATTTGTCTCAGTGGATTTCAGCTGCTTATTATCCATCCATAGTTCACTTGCGAAACATCTCAATTTCAATTTAGGACATATCTAACCCTTTCTCACATACAAATTTTTTTCAGCACTAGGAACAACCATGAAAGTGCATTAATTGAACTTTATTGTTAAATGAAAAGTTGTGAGCAATTACCCCTTTTGCTAAAATATTTTCAAACGTCATCTGCTGCAAATGTGTCTCCAAGTGGGAAAGGGTTTAGAAATTGTTGTTTGAATAGGTATACTTGCTCGCAATGCTTCTTATTATTTTTTATAATCTTCTTCCTATGGGATTGCACACCTTAATGGAATATGCCCTATAACACACATCCTCTCTATAAACTATATGATCTCTTCATACATACGCTAGTCAATATAGATCGCAAAAAATCAATGTAAATTCATACTTTAAGTGTTTTCATGTACAATCAGTTTGATGTAGAAACTGGTTTGGACAATTAAATTTTCAAACAATTCATGTTTTTGTGGCTTTGAAAATTAAAATTGATTTTGATTTTCCAAATACACATCTTTCTGTGGTAAACATTAATACCTGTATATTCTTACGCGCCACGCTTTTGTGAACAACACCGATACACCGGATCAGATATACATTACACGAACTAGGTCAATTCGAGGACATACCGTGTCGTAAGGTAGTTTCCCCAAAATATGCTAATCTATCCTTAATTACGACTTTCAGTTTTGTTCTTTATATTTCCTCTAGCATATTCATTTATAGGTTTTTACATCAGTTATATATATATTATATGTATATATATATTTACTAATTGAAACGTTGTGGGAAAAAAGGAAAAAAATCCCTCTCAGATATTTTCAAAATCGTCTGCTGCATTTGGAGTCCTGGGATAAATTTCTTATGTTTTGTTACAATGTTGTCAATAGTTGTGTGCTTGGGAGAAATGTTAGTTATCTGGTAATTCACGAATGGTGTGTTCTCCCGAACGACTACTCGACTAAATATGTATAAGGGGATTAGGGGGGCATTCTAAATGGTAAATTACAGAATGATTATATAAAAAGGATTGATTGATTAGGCTTTAACGCCGTTTTCAACAATGGTTCAGTCATATCACGGCGGCCAGTTCACCTATTCATGTGTTGTCTGGCTTTCTCACACAAGTAATCCACACAACATTCTTTCCAAGCAACTGGCTTCTTTTCCAAATAGACTGTTAGCCCATTGGTGAAAGATGAATGACGCTTGTCACAATGACAGAAAGAATGATGGCCGAGCTTCGATTCGAACTTACAAATGCTTGATTGACAGCCCGCGTCGCTACCGACTGATTTACCGGAGGAAAGTTGAAAGATGTGGAAATCACTTTTCCTGAATTGGTATGGTAAAATCGAACTCATGCATACTGGATAAGCACCCTAACATGTTGCCTCTTTAGATATTGTAGCTCTTGAAACAAAATGTTGTGGGAAAAGAAGCCTTTGGTTTTAATATGCATTGGGTGTTTTTTTTTTAACAATTCGTTTCATTCAATCAGATTTTATCCGAATATCTAATTGTTTTAAATTGTAAAATATTTGGAAGTGTTTGAATCCACGCTTGACGCGTAATACACATCAAATAAAATTATTTCTATAACAATCTGATCATCGTGAGTTGTCATGATATTATTTAGATTTTACAACACTTTCTAAATGTTTTTGTTATGTGAGAATTGATTTAAATTGAGGGCACACCTATACTTAATTAAGCTTTCATGCAAGGAGAAAACATTACGTTCTACGTTGTATCCTCATTCAGACACAGTTTATCGAACATTGTTGCAAATGTAAAATTAATTCATGTTTTCATATTTTCATTCATAGCACTTGTATACGTTCATTCATAGCATTCGTTCACTTGTGAAAAGCAAATTTGAAAGACAGTGGCTGTCATAGATTTTTTTTATGACGAGCAAGTTCTCCTATTGTTACAATGTTTTAACTATATATTTGTGTTCTCACTTTTGTAATGTTTAATATTAAATGTACTTGCTCTTCAAATTTGGAAGAAATAAAGAATATCTATCTATATATCTTTGTCCTTATACAGACGCATAGAAAGATAGTATTAGCTATTGACGGATATGACTGAATGTTATTCTTTCCTGTACTTTTCTGTCTAAATATGAAAAAATGCTTTCTATATTTTTTACAAATATTTCTCTCTATATTTTTTACCAAAAATATATTTTGTTTCAATGCAATTTCTAAATGAATTGTATGTATGCAATACTCCTCACTTCTTGACAGTGTTTGCTAACTATTGTGAATATAATATAATGTCCAGCTGTCAACAATTTTGAAGTTTTATTCTTTCTTTCTTATTGTATTCTACTGATGAAGGCGTTCTTCCATTTGTTTGATTTATTCTTTTTATACAATTTTACCTATTCCGAAACTGCAGCAAAATAAAGAAGTTTTAAAGACTTAAATTCTTTCATTCATTTATTTTCCAACATATTTGCTCTCGTTTGTTCCTATCCATATATCCTAGCCATGATCTGTTCATACCTTGCATACAATGCATTATCCCATCTGCACCTGGCTGACATCACTCTAAAATCACCTTCCAGCAGTACTTTCAGTACTTTGATTAAGTCTTAGAAGTATATATAAAAGCAAGAAGAAGAAAGAAATGGATGTGCTAGACTAGACTAGATTTTACATATGAATACTCAGAAATCATGGTGGGCGATTTCTCTTTTTTCCACAACGTTTTCATCTATACATTAAATATGTACTATCATACATTGAAATTTTCCACATGTATGGTAATATGTTTTCATAGTTGTCTTCTGCATATTTGTTGTATATTAACCCTTTCCCTCATATGACAATTCTGCAGCAGACGACTTTAAACTTATTTTGTCAAAAAATAGAAAATCTCCATAATTGAATGGATAACCTATGACAAAAAAGTGGAAAACATTGTGGCAAAAGTAGAAATTGCACGTTTTGTGCAATTTCTTCTTTTGTCACTATGTTTTCAAAAAGCTGTCTGCTGCAGAGGCGTCAGAAAGCGTCTATATGAGGGAAAGGGTTAACAAGGGTTAAATGAATGTGTCACACAAGTAAATAAAAAACCTGGATTTATAGAATTCCAATAAATTTTGGCATAGGGTCTGATGGATCTGAAATGATGACCTTTCTTATGTACCACTGTCAAACCTGAGACTTTGAGAGTATTATTAACCCTTTCCTACATGCAACAAATCTGTAGCAGATGACTGAAAACACCGAGGATAATTGAAATATATTAAAAAATATTTAGGCAAAAGGTGAAATTCCTCATCATGTGCAAATTCTCTTCTAGCCGAAATGTTTTCAAAAGTTGTCTGTTGCATATGAGCCGTCCCGCGAGAAAACCAACATTAAGGCCTTTGTGTTACGTATTGTGTTGCGCAGACAGATCCGGGCTAACACATACCTGTCTCAGGGGGATAGTGGTATAGAGTAATGATTCCTGTAACAGAAAATCCTCTGGAGGCGAAAGGTGTCTATCCGGGTAAGCCTGCGCGGCTGATCCGGATCGATACTTTACGCAGAGTCCACAATGTTGGTTTTCACGCGAGATGGCTCATATGTTTCAATATGCTTCTGCACGTGTAAACTGGTTAATCATATAACAGTAATAAATGATCATAACCCTTTATTGTATATCATTCTAGGTTGGACTGTACAATTTCCGTCCGTCTGTCCGTCCGGTCCCACTGGAGGTCCATATACAAGGGTTTCCAGGCCAACACTACTGCCCAAGGATGGCCACCATGAATAAACCAGTCTTTCAGTGTAAGTCCACTTTATAATTATGTTTGTCCCTGACAGACAGCTTTTGACAGCCTTGCAGCAGACTACTTTTGAAAACAAATTGAAGGAAAAATGGCTGAGTAATTGTCTGGATGTCCTAAAGTGTTGACACTTATCGGTTAAAATGTGGAAGAGTTAGTGGAGCAGTTAGTTCGCATATTTCCTGTCACAATTGTCTGTGCAGGTATCTGAATCTAAGGGTGAGGGTGTGTATCAGTTGTTTAAGATCAGATTAAGCAAGCTGCTGCATTAAAACTTCAAACTGGAAGTGGACTTTTGAAAAACATGTTGATAAAAGGAGAAATGGTTCATAACCTAACACTGTTTTTGTATCCACTGCCTTGGCAGAGTGACACATATGGGTCACTTCTCTGTCGTTTGTTTGTTCTTCACACAGTGGTTTATTTGCCTCAGTGGTATCTATCATGTCTGATTTTAGCAAGTTCTTTATGTTTATTTAACCCTTTCCCTCATACGACAATTCTGCAGCAGACGACTTTGAACGTATTTTGTCAAAACATAGAAAATCTCCATAATTGAATGGATGACAAAAAGCGGAATACATTGTGGCAAAAGAAGAAATTGCACGATTTGTGCAATTTCTTCTTTTGTCACTATGTTTTCAAAAAGCCGTCTGCCGCAGAGGCGTCAGAAAGCGTCTATATGAGGGAAAGGGTTAACACTTCTATTCGCCTTCAACTGCCTTGATAGTGTAGTAGAGTTCCACTTTGAGTGACGGAGGTTGGATCCCCAGTCAGGTCATACGAAAGACTTTAAAAATGGTATAAGTGGCTTCCCTCCTCAGGGTTGGCATTATGACTGATGGGCTGGATACCAGCTGATCATTTACCCAGGAAGCAATGTGATGCCTGAAATACTGTTAAAAACACTTAACGAACAAACTAATCGTCTAAAATTGTAGTCCAAGTATGTATCTAAGGCTTCTTCTTGGCCGACCTTTCTTGACAACACACAATGCAGGCTTCAGTGGACCTATTTAGATGCATAAGATTAACAAGCCGGGACCGTTTATCTTTATTTAAATCTTTCCAGCATCAAAACAAATATACAGCAGACAACTTTGAAGAGATCTTGGCATAAATATTTAAAAAATGAAGATAAAATTTATGATGTGCTCAAGGTGAGCTTTGGTGATCACTCAAGGTTTGTTGTCATCTGTCTGTCATAATAATTTCACAGGAATGTTCCTTGGATGTTCCTCTTTCAAAGTTGTTCAAAGAATTCAATTCCATGCTGGACTTTGGTCTGCGCCATCAGAAAATGCTAAAAGTTTAAAAATCTTCTTGTCCAAAAGTGCAGGCCTGATTTAAAAATTATTTTGCCCACATGTTCCTAGGGTAAACCTCTACCAAGATTGTTCAAATTGTTCTGATCCGTTGAATAACATGGCCGCCATGGGATGGAGCTTATTTTCCTTATATGTGTAGTGAAAACTTTAAAAAATCTTCTTGTCCAAAAGTTCTGGCCCGATTTGAAAATAATTTGGCTCAAATGTTTCTTGGGTTACCCTCTTTCAGGATTTTTATTCTTATTTTGATCCATTGAAAAACATGGCCACCAGGTGGCGGAGCTTGTTTTGCTTATATGTATATATATATAATGAAAACTTAAGAAATTTTCTTGCCAAAAAATGCTGGCCCGATTTGAAAATAATTTTGCACTAATGTTCCTTGGGTTACCCTCTTTCAAGATTGTTCAAATTATTGCGATCTGTTGAAAAACATTCCTGTCTGGAGGGGCGGAGTTTATTTTCCTTATATGTATATATATATAGTGAAAATGTTTTTAAAAAATCTTGTCGAAAAATACTGGCTGAATTTGAATTATTTTGTACAAATGTTCCTTGGGTAACCCTCCACAAAGTTTGTTCAAATTATTGCGATCTATTGATAAATATGACCACAAGAGTGCGTTGCTTGTTATCCTTGTATGCATATCTTAAGAACAAAGAAAATTGTGATTTTATCAAATCAGTTGAGCGATTTATGACCAGTATGGTCCTCTTGTTGGTAGTCCACTCCAATTGTAGTTCATCTTTCTAACTGTCTTACATAAACATTTCCCCAAATGTTTTTAAAACTCTTTCCCACATACAACAAATCTGCAACATACAACTTTGAAAACATAGTGACAAAAACCTGAAAAATGTCCGTAAAAGATACCAAAATTGTTAAATAAGATTGAAAACATTGTGGCCAAAGGAGAAATTGCTCATCATGAGCAATTTCACCTTTGGCCACAATGTTTTCAAAAGTCGTCAGCTGCTATTGCATCAAAATGTCTCTGCAGGTGGGAAATGGTTCAGAGTGATTTCTCCAGAAGTAGTTAATGTCAAAGGTTTTAAGTCAATGGAAAACTATAAATCACCCTTAAAACCCCTTTCCAACCTTCAGGCACATGCTTTCTGAAGCATCTACAGCAGACGAATTTAGAAAACATTTTGGCAGAAGGAGAATTGCACATGATGAGCAATTTCTTCTTATGCCACAATGTTTCCAACTTCTATTCAATAATATTGTAGTTAGTTTCATTAAGAGAGATTTTTACTACATTGTTTTTTAAAGCAGATTTGTTGTATATGGGAAAGGGTATTAGAAGAAAAGACGGTTTTACAATTTGTTTGCTAATTCTACTGCATCAATACTTTCTCATCAATTCCATGCAAAATTTCAATATTCAAATCTGTATGCTTGATGTACATTTGAGAAAAGATTTTGACAGTTAAAGAATGTGTGATGGATTGTCTTTCCTTTATCCACTTAACTATTTACCTCATGTCACAAATCAAGAGTCGTCTGTTTTGAAAAACATTCAAGGAAAAGATGGTTACTGCTAAAATAACCCCTTTCCCACATGCAGATGTATTGTGAACAATTTCCCCTTTTTACCACAATATTTTCAACTGTATTCCATAATTATACTGTCATTAATAGAGATTTTCCATATTTTTACCTCGATTGTTTCAAAGTCGTCTGCTACAGACAAGTTGTATGCCGGAAAGGATTTAATGAAACATTGTTGTGACCCTTAACCCTTTCCGACATACAAGAAATCTGAAGCAGACGACTTCACAAATATAGTGTCAAAAACATAAAAAAATCTCCATAAATGAAGAGATTAATTATCAAATACGGTTGAAAACATTGTGATATTATGAGCAATTTTTCCTTTTGCCACAATGTTTTCAAAAGTCATTTGGTGCAGAGGCGTCAGAAAGCATCTGAATCTGGGGAAGGATTAAGCTGTAACAAGTTTCTCAAATTGGTCTCTCAAACAAAATAGCCTAAATTGAACCTTTCCTACATACAACAAATCTGCAGCAATTGACTTCAAAAACATCTAAGCAATAATATGGAAAATATCTATAAATGATAGTATGATTATTAATAAGAGTTGAAAATAGTGTTTAAAATGGAGAAATTTCTCATCATGAGCAATTTCTCCTTTTGCCAAAATGTTTTCAAAATTCATGAGCTAAAGAAGTTTGAAAAAGGGTCACTCTTTATGAAGTATAGTGCAATCTCGGAAAATCTTCTCCTCTGAAAGTAACTGTACTAATTTAAATAACTGAATCATGAAAGATCATTTTGTCATCTTCTAAAGCAAGTAAATCCAAATTGATTGTCCAAAATACCATGGCTGCAAGGGGCTGTGATATAGACGCTTTCTGACGCCTCTGCAGCAGACGGCTTTTTGAAAACATAGTGACAAAAGAAGAAATTGCACAAAACGTGCAATTTCTCCTTTTGCCACAATGTTTTCCACTTTTTGTCATAGGTTATCCATTCAATTATGGAGATTTTTTATTTTTTGACAAAATACAATCAAAGTCGTCTGCTGCAGAATTGTCGTATGAGGGAAAGGTTCCAAAATAGCATGGCTGCAAGGGGCTGTGATAAATCATACACTCAGATGAGTGATCTGGGGCCATTTAAGTTCTCTTGTTAAATCATTGTTGTCAACAGTTTCATGTATTTCTCAAATTTCCAATGCCATATTACATTTTTTGAAGTATTTCTTATCGATGTAACTGAATTTTATGTGGGTTTAAAGAGAAGAATGATATGCTTAATTAAGCTCCATAAAATGTCAAGCCTGTCTCAATTTGTTTTCCTTCCGAATAAGTTTCCTGGGCAAAATGTTGTGTGGAGAACTGGTCTAACAAAGCTAGGAAGAGTGCCTGCATAAATTTAAGAGTACATGAAACTGTGCTTCATCAGTAGATCAACTATTTATGTTTACTATCCCTTGAAAGTTTACTTTAGTAAAACAAGAGTTGTTTCCCATGTATATTGTAATGTGTAATAAAGGACCAACCCTGGACACTCCACTGTTACGAGTTTAAGAGTTATTTTGTCTTTGAACCTGACTAAAAGTGGAATGTTTTCAAAAGCTGTCTAAATAAGTTGAAGTGTTTGTTTTTTTCCTTTCGAATATTTACCGTGTTGTATAATTGTTGTATAATTTTACGATGATAATCACTTGAAAATGAATAATATATCCTATAACTTAAACAAGTCATCTAAACCTTTCTAAATTACATAAAGATTTGTTGAAGGAAGACTTGAAATTGTAGATTGAAATTACATCCAACCCCCTTTTCCCATATGCATCTGCAGCAGTCCACGTTTGAGAACATTTTGGCAAAGGAGAATTTGCTAGTACCGTTTTCAAAATCATCCCCTGCAGATATGTTTTATTTGGGAAAGGCTTAACCCTTTCCCTCTAGCAGATGCATTCTGATGCTCTGCATTTAACATCCTTGCTAAAGATAGATGGAATTTGTACGTCGCCCTGTGTAATTGTGACCTAAGCATAAGTAATAAACTTTGTTAGAAAAGGAGAAAGCACTGATGCTGAGAAACTTCGTCCTTGATTAATGCTTTTCCAATAATGTACGCTTTAGACAAACCAAAATTTCTCTTTATTTGAGTGTATAAAGGGTTTAATAACAAAAAAGACTATGGTACATTTAATGTTTCTAAAGCATAAAATTAATCTTATTTCATGTTCCTTTTTAGCTCGACTATTCGAAGAATATGAGAGCTATACTACTCACCCTGGCGTCGGCGTCGGCGTCGGCGTCGGCGTCGGCGTCCACGTCACACTTTGGTTAAGGTTTTGCATGCAAGTTCTAAAATACTACATGTATTGCATTGAAACTTTCTACAACCCTACCAAACTATCACACCAATGTAGATTATCAAGTTAGATAACTCTGTCCTGCATTTTATGCAAG
This sequence comes from Serripes groenlandicus, assembly GCA_031761405.1. Lineage (NCBI taxonomy): Eukaryota > Metazoa > Mollusca > Bivalvia > Cardiida > Cardiidae > Serripes > Serripes groenlandicus. Next base: position 5,975,383 of record JASEVX010000005.1, read on the forward strand.
TTATGGCCCTTTTTTACTTAGAAATTCTGGTTAAAGTTTTGCGTGCAACTAAAGTAAGAGTCCATATCTCAGTATTTACTTGATGCATTGCATTGAAACTGTCTACAACCCTACCCAACTATCCCACCTATGTAGATTATCAAGTAAGATAACTCTATCCTGCACTTTATGCAAGTTATGGCCCTTTTTTTACTTAGAAATTCTGGTTAAAGTTTTGCGTGCAACTAAATTAAGAGTCCATATCTCAGTATTTACTTGATGCATTGCATTGAAACTTTTTACAACTCTACCCAACTATCACACCTATGTAGATTATCAAGTAAGATAACTCTATCCTGCACTTTATGCAAGTTATGGCCCTTTATTTACTTAGAAATTCTGGTTAAAGTTTTGCGTGCAACTAAATTAAGAGTCCATATCTCAGTATATACTTGATGCATTGCATTGAACCTTTATACAACCCTACCCAACTATCACACCTATGTAGATTATCAAGTTAGATAACTCTATCCTGCATTTTATGCAAGTTATAGCCCTTTTTTTACTTAGAAATTCTGGTTAAAGTTTTGCGTGCAACTAAATTAAGAGTCCATATCTCAGTATTTACTTGATGCATTGCATTGAAACTTTCTACAACCCTACCCAACTATTACACCTGTGTATATTATCAAGTATGATAACTCTATTCTGCATTTTATGCAAGTTATGGTCCTTTTTTTTCTTAGAAATTCTGGTTAAAGTTTTGCGTGCAACTAAATTAAGAGTCCATGTCTCAGTAAATACTTGATGCATTGCATTGAAACTTTCTACAACCCTACCCAACTATCACACTTGTGTAGATTATCAAGTATGATAACTCTATCCTGCATTTTATGCAAGTTATGGCCTTTTTGGACTTAGAAATTCTGGTTAAAGTTTTGCATGCAACTACATAAAGAGACCATCTCTTAGTAAACTACTTGATGCATTGCATTGAAACTTTATACAGCCCTTACCAACCATCACATCTATGTAAACAATCAAGTATGATTACTCTATCCAGCATTTTATGCAAGTTATGGACCTTTTTGGACTTAGAAATTCTGGTTAAAGTTTTGCGACTACATTTAGAGTGTAATCTCAGTTACAACTTGAAAAATTGCATTGAAACTTTATACAACCTTTCCCAATTGCACAACTATAAACACAACCAATTAAGATAACTCTATCCTGTATATGGTGCAAATTGTTGCCGTTTTTTTACTTAGAAATTATGGTTAAAGGTTTGCGTTAAACTACATTAAGAGTCAATATCTTAGTAACTACTTGATGCATTCCATTGAAAGGTTATACAACCCTTTCTAACCATCACACCTATGAAAATAATCATGTTAAATAACACTATCCAGCATATAATGCAAATTATCACCCACTAAGAAATTGTGGTTAATGTTTTGCATGCAACTACATTAGAGTCCATTATCTCAGTAACTTAAATAAGTGGTGGAATAGTCGAGCGCGCTGTCCTCCGACAGCTCTTGTTTGTCTTACAATTCTATATAAATTCACCCTGAAACTTTACATTAGTGTTCCGTTTTTCCGGAAGATAATACTTTTTCTTTTGTCTGAGTTTTTATCAAAGAAAAAATGTTAATTAAAAATCCCAAATGTGTGCTACATGTTTTTCACAAAGTAATCTTTTAAGCCTTTCCTACATACTGACACTTTCTGATACCTCTGCAGCAGGCGTGACAAAAGGAGAAGTTGCTCAAAACAGGCAATTTCTCCTTTTACCACAATATTTTCAACTATTTTCAGTAAGCCTATTTTCATTAATTTTATAGAGATTTTCCATACTTTTGCCTCGATGATTTAATAGTTTGTTTGCTGCTTATTTGTCATATGTTGGACACCCTTTCCCACATACAACTAATCAGCAGTAGACGACTTCGAAAACATATTGCCAATAACGTAAATAATCTCCATAAAGGAAAGTTTAATTATTGAAAACAGTTGAAAACCATCACAGTGTGGCAAAAGGGGAAATTGCTCTGTTTGAGCAATTTCTCCTCTTGTCACAATGTTTTCAAAAGTCTTCTGCTGAAGAGGCGTTTATATGTGGGAAGGGTATAACGGATCAAAATTCTTTCCATAGCCATTTCCCTGATAGATGTGTGTTTATAATAAAAAACTTAATCCTTTGCCGCATATAGACGCTTTCTGATGCCTCTGCAGCAGACGGCTTTTTGAAAACATAGTGACAAAAGAAGAAATTGCACAAAACGTGCAATTTCTCCTTTTGTCGCAATGTTTTTTTCACTTTTTGTCATAGGTTATCCATTCAATTTGGAGATTTTTTATTTTTTGACAAAATACGTTCAAAGTCGTCTGCTGCAGAATTGCCGTATGAGGGAAAGGGTTAAATGGAAAAGAGTTTAACATCTTGAATGTTATAATTAGGAAATAGATTTCATTTTTGAGTGATATATCGGGTCTTATATCACGATTTGGAGTTCAGGTGTGTGGTAATTAATCACGAAAGACGAATGGCGTTCGTGATTAATTACAAAATACCTGAAGGACCAATATATAACGACAAAGTGACATCTATTTCAATTCTAATCGTAATTATTAAAACGGATACAACTGAGCTGGGAACTTGGTTTTATTCTCACATGACATTGATTCCCTTGATAAAATCATGTGTAGGCTATTCTATCTTTACTCCCCATTGTATTTGTTTTGGAAATTTTCACGGATTTTTTCAACAAACAAAACATTCTGAAATCCGTTTTATTAACAGTCTATGAACATTTTATTTCTATTATACCTCATGTGACTTTGTAATGTTAAATTTTCATATACTCATCATGGGCATTTTCTTACTGTCCCATGCTAACAGTACGTTTTTGACTGATTAACAGTATACTGTTACACGGCACGTGCATCTAAAATGTTGGTCATGCACATGCAGTCATTTAAAACAATAACGTCACCGTTATAATTCAACTTCCAAATGGCATTTGCAACAAAAGCATATGACTTCATTCATAAAATGTCAGGCCCAGCGTAACACATGCACACTAAGAAATATTTCCCACACATAGATGTTTTCTGACGCCTCTGCAGTAGACGACTATTAAAAACAATGTGACAAAAGAAGAAATTGCTCAAAACGAGCAATTTCTCCTTTTGTCACAACGTTTTCAACTTGAAAAAGTAATAATACTTTCATTTACATAGATTTTTACATTTTTGTCCCGATTTTATCAAAGTCATCTGCTGCAAAAATGTTGTATGTGGGAAAGGGTTAAGTGTCCTCAACCACAATGGCTGGACAAATGGTAAATCTATTACGTGGATAGGTCATCACAGATTATGGTTGATGACGGAAAATGATATTGTAGAGACAATTATCAAAATTGTAATTGTTATGGTTTTAGAAGTTCTATTCTCATCACTCCCTGTCCTTCCTTCATCGTCAGTCATTTAGTTTTAAACGACATCTTCTCCTAAATCACTGGACCAATTTCAACCAAACTTTCTAGGAATGTTCCTTCTGGTAGTCCTCTTTCAGATTATTTGAAGATTTAATTTCTATGTAAGGGGGAATATGTTAACCATAAAACTCTTCTCCTCATAATCTGTTAGTTGGATTCCATTTTGTGGTAGACCCTCTGCATAATTTGTTCAAGCCATATTGATTGGTTGAAAGACATAGCAACCAGCAGGCATCAGAAAAGGGGTAACATTTACTTATAGCTTCAAATGATATTTTCTCCTAATTCACTGGACCAATTTCAACCAAGATTCACAGCAAATATCCTTTGGTTGGTGGTTCTATTTCAAGATGTTCAAAGATTTAATTCTTTATTACAAATATCCATTTACAGATAAGCTGGTTAAGTATCCAGGAAGCAGACATCGAGCGTGATTAATATAAGCTTAAAGCTTGTTTCGCAATCGATTTAAAATAAATAAGTTTAAACTAACCCTTTGCCTCATACGACAATTCTACAGCAGACAACTGATAATACTTTGTCAAAACTTAGAAATCTCTTTAAATGAATGGATAACCTATGACTAAAAGTGGAAAACATTATGGCAAAAGGAGAAATTGCTTGTTTTGAGCAATTTCTTCTTTTGTCACTAATGTTTTCTAAAAGCTGCCTGCTGCAGAGGCGTCAGAAAGCGTCTATATGAGGGAAAGGGTTAACAGTGCCCACTCCATGCAGTTTTATTCCAACTCTTGATTAAATATTTCCTGATATTAGCAATTATATTTTTGCTACTTTACAATCACTCAGGTGATCAATTTAGCTTAGCCCTCTTGTTTGATGATCTGACTGGTTCTCTTGTTTCTAATTTACAATCACTCAGGTGATCAATTTAGCTTGTAGCCCTCTTGTTTGATGATCTTACTGGTTCTCTTGGTGTAGAATTTTTGCTCAAAGAATACAAATACATAAATCAAGTACCCTATTTATTATTTTACAATTTGATTGTTTTCACCAATTTGATGGGAACAGAAGAGAATTGCCTATTCTCTTACATGAATACATTTAAATTGTTCTTTCTGTTACAATAATAGAAAACCTTTCTCAAAACAGTAAGTTTTGCAAATTGCACACAAAACTAAAAGTATGTATAGTTATCAAAAAATGGCATTTCACATTTACATTCTGTGAGGGATTTCTGATCATATTCCGCATTGTCATTGAAAACAGGCATTATATCTTAGAAATAAATTAGCTTCCACACTCAATTGGTAATAAATCTTACACTAAATGTAAGTATTATTTTCTGATTCAGTTTACCTGTTAACCCTTTTCCTCATACGACAATTCTGCAGCAGAGGACTTTGAACATATTTTGTCAAAAAATAGAAAATCTCTATAATTGAATGGATAACATATGACTAAAAGTGGAAAACATTGTGTCAAAAGGAGAAATTGCTAGTTTTGAGCAATTTCTTCTTTTGTCACTATGTTTCAAAAAGCCGTCTGCTGCAGAGGTGTCAGAAAGCGTCCATATGAGGTAAAGGGTTAAATGATGGAGTTTACAGACGCAGTACAACCAAGACTTCTATAACAATATATCTATAGGTGCTACCTATTTACGAAAAAACACAAGATAATTATAAACAAAAATCAAAGAACATACTTTGGCCATACAAAAAGGATTTATAAGTATTGACTAGACAATAATAATGTTAATGTCATGTTTCCTGCATTATCAAAACATATTTGGAATTCGTATTGCTGTCGTCTATTATTACGAACAGAAAATAATAAAGTAAAAACTTTCAGAAAATCAAGGAATACATTTATAATGAACAAGGTTAAAACATGAGGGCCAAGATGATCCTTAATCGATCACCTGCATTATGGTAAAAAAGCAAATAGATCAGCCCTTTACTGATGCCATCTGGCGACTACCTTTTTCAACCAGTCAATATGACTGGAACAAATTATGTAAGGGGTCACATTTCTGCACAACCCTTTCCCTATTAGAGACAGTTTCTGAGGCCTATGTAACAGACGATTTAGGAAAAGATTGTCACCAAAAGAACAATTGCTCCTTATGAGAAAGTTATCCTTTTGCCACAATGTTTGATAAATAATTATACTTTGAATGAGTGAGGCAATAACTCATGTATAGGAATTTGGGGTCTTTCATGTTGATACCACTTTTTTTTGCGGGAAACGACGTCGCTCCATTGACGTTACGCCAAGATGAAGTGTAACGGAAATGACGTCACGTCCTTCTTTGGCTACAATACAGTCAACATTTAGGTTCGGGCGTAGAAGGCTAATGCTGTCGGTTTTTTTACGAACGGGAAAACATATTTCTTACAGATTTCCATTTAGTTTTAACTTTTCGTACAAATGTTTATTCCCACATAACACAGCATTTTAATGATCTTAAATATCTATTTAAAAAAAAAAATGATTAAAAAGACGACAATAATTTTCAATCCGTGTTTTTCCGCTCATTTTATACATACCCAAAATACCGATTTTAAAAAAAATGATTAAAAAGACGACAATAATTTTCAATCCGTGTTTTTCTGCTCATTTTATACATACCCAAAATACCGATTTAAAAAAAAAATGATTAAAAAGACGACAATAATTTTCAATCTGTGTTTTACGTCTGCCTTTTATACATATCCAAAATGGCGGCCCCCATGAATTTTTCCAGTTTCATTTCAGAAAGCTTCATGGGTTATTGAAAAAAAAAAAAAAAAAAAAAAATCTCACACACCATTCATGGGTTTTTTTCGTATTATTTTACTCAGTTTAGTTTAAACTTAATTATTTTACATCAATTGCGAAATGAGCTTTAAGCTTATATTAATCATGCTCGATGTCTGCTTTCTGGAGACATAACCAGTACTCATGCTGTTTGTGTGGACAATTCCCAAAGGCAAAACCCGCTCATCACGGGATTCGAGAGGCTGACACACTACCAATGTACCACTTTCATCCACACTTAAAGTTTGTTCCATTGTTAAACATATAAATCATTTAGTGCAAATTCACATTGAAATATCATAAATTACACCCAAGCTTGTACATACAAATTGACTTTGAGACAAATTGGTTGAGCAAAAACCGCAGAACATCACAAGAACGCTCCTTTGGTGGTCCTCTTTAGAAAACATTCAAAGAAATAAATTATGTTCATAACTATGGTTGCTGCGACATCAGAAAGGTGAACAAATTACAAAACTTTGAAATTATCTCCCTGAAACTGCTTGACTGATCGCAAGGTCATTTGGCAGAATTGTTCATTAACGACAGTCTTCAAAAATTGTTAAAACCATATTGAAATAAGATATAACAGACAGCATTAAAAAAAATGTGACTCAAGAGATTTGCAAAGGTTGCACAATGATCTATACCTGAGCAATTACTCCACAATGTTCCCAAGTGACCTTACCTTATTTAACCTTTTCCTCCATACATACGCTTTCAGATGCCTCTGCAGCAGATGACTTATGAAAACATTATGGCAAAGGGTGAAATTGCTCATAATAAGCAATTTCTCCTTTAGCCAAAATGTTTTCAACTTTATTCTGAAATGTGAAATGTGATAATGTCACTTATTTTCTTTTTTTAGCTCTACTGGCCAAAGGCCAGAAGAGCTAATGCGATAGCGTTGTTTCTGTTGTCCCTGCGTCGGTCCGTCCATAAACAATTGCTTGTGAACGCCATTTAGTCTTCAGTTTTGATTGTATCTCAATCAAACTTATACAGTAGTTAGATATCCATGAGAGCTCAGTTCCTTTCGCAAACCAGATCCGCCCATGCAAGATTGGATTATGACCCTTGAAATTGTCAAAATTGCTATAATACAGCTTGTGAACACAATATAGCCTCCATTTACTATCTCCGATCTTCACCATACATACATGCTCTGGATTGAAAATGACCAAAGAACCATGCAGGAGAGCATGGGCCATCATGGGCCTCTTGTTTAAATGAGTCTAAACATAACTGATAATTCTTTTTCTAACTATGGCATGTGAAGTGCAATGGTGACATCATTGTAATGAAAAGGATGAATAAATACCCAAAAGGAAAATGGCAGGAAAGAATAGTTTGACTGGTAAATGATGTTCCATAAATTATGGAATGTTTTCATTGGAAGTTGTTTATGAAGGTACAAGTCAATTAATTGTTGTACCTGTCATCATCATTTCATGGATTAATTATATTGGCAATATTTTAAAATGTAATCATTATATGCTTAACCCTTTCCCTCATACGACAATTCTGCAGCAGACGACTTTGAACGTATTTTGTCAAAACATAGAAAATCTCCATAATTGAATGGATAACCTATGACAAAAAGTGGAAAACATTGTGGCAAAAGGAGAAATTGCACGTTTTGTGCTATTTCTTCTTTTGTCACTTATGTTTTCAAAAAGCCGTCTGCTGCAGAGGCGTCAGAAAGCGTCTATATGAGGGAAAGGGTTAAACAGATGATGATTTTAAGTTTATTGTATAGGACGGTAGGACTCAACAATTACTTTTGAAATATATCTCTATGAGGTCATGATAAGCGGCATCACTATTGTATGTATTGTAACCCGGAAAATGTAAGCCCCTATACTCATATTAAGTTGTAGAACCAACTTGACATACTATATTATCTGTGGTGACCAATTTGTGCTACAAAAAGGGGGTAAAATGAAAAACTACTTTGATAGCGTTTGTCTGATTTCAAAATAATTTGGCAGAGTTTATCCTTATGTGACCTATTAATGTAAAACATAACAAATATGGCCTCCAGGTTGCATAAAAAAAGGGATATATGATAAAGAAGTATTTTGGTCTAATAACAATGAGATTGATCTGAGTCTAGCAACTACGCAAACTGAATTATTATACCCCCAGATACATAGTATATGGGGGCTATATAGGAGTCACGCTTGTCTGTCGGACGGTTTGTCTGTTTGTTGGTCCGTTGGTCTATGGACATTTCTTGTGAACACTATTTCTCAGCTACCCTTGGTCAGAATAAAAATCAATATAACTTCACAAGAATGATTGATACCAAGCCTAGTTTTGCATATTGTTGGCGTGTTGCACTGGAATTATTTTTAAAGGAGTTATGGCCCCTTGAATTTCTCATACATATGTATATTGTCAGGCACCAGCTGGGGGTATTCATCACCTTCAGTGATATTTCTAGTTTATTACCATGCGGAATTCAAACCCAACCTTCTTTATTTCTTGCAGCTATCAAGTCTCATTCACCAGCTAAACCAGTGCTTGTGTTTGTGTCCTCAAGAAGACAGACCAGACTCACTGCCCTCGATCTGATTGCATTTCTCGCCGGCGAGGAGGATCCCAAGCAATGGCTCCACATGCCTGAGATGGAGGTATGTCACTATTCTGTTTCACCGCTTCTGTTTTCTTTTGGCATTTCTTTCTGTGTCCAAAGGCAATTTCATTTTACACTCATAACTGCAACAAAATTTACTTTTAACCCTATATTTACCCAGAACTAATGCATTTATTTAAGTTGAACATTAAACTTTGACTGTTTCTATTGTTATATATCTATGGCACTCAATATCTTAAAAGTAATGACAACCATAAAACTTACAATTTGATCTCATTCAAACCCACACTCTATTCATGACACAAATCAGTTAATGACAATATCATTGAATCTGTACTAGTCAAGGATCTTAACGAGCGAGGCCCTAGGAAAACATATTACAGCCTTAACCCTTTCCCACATGCTGATATTTGATGCCACTTTCCAAACTTATTTAGTCATGCAACAACTCGCTTCCAAGATCAAAACCCATACAATGCAAACAAAACGACATTTTAAAGCAACTTCGAAATCAAACTATGGGTCCGCTTAATTTGATCTGGTTTTGCACTGTGCAAATGAGATGACATTAATTTGCAGACAGATCTCTATCTAAACCTGTCAGAAATACACTCTAATCAAGGTTCCTGAGGCCCAGACCAAATGATTTCCTGATGAAATATATTATTATATACAGCTTTCCAATTTGGTGATACAAGATTAATAACCCTTTCCCACATACACACATTTCATGAAGCCTTTGCAACAGACAATTTTTGAAAACATCGTGGCAAAAGGAGATATTGCTCATGATGAGCAATATCTCCTTTTGCCACGATGTTTTCAAACTTTATCAATAATTATACTTTCATTTATAGAGATATTCAATAGTTTTGCCTTGATATTTTCTAATTCATCTGCTGTAGATTAGTGCTATGTCGAGAAAGGGGTAAATCAATGCTAGGGACATTGACAAATGAGTTTAATAATATGTACAGCTTACTCTATTAACATGAAGCTGACCCCAATTTACTGGAACAACTTTTCAGTTTCCTGGAATCATCTCCTATCTCTCTTCTAAATGAAACAATAAATCAGAGTAATGAATAAATTTCAGCCATAGACATAAAAAATATACTGAAGGAATTGTGCAGTATGATTCATAGCACTAGTAGTCCTTTAAAAGAATGGGTGAGCCTCAGAAAACTGACTGTAGGACTTCAGTGACCAGTTAATTCCCAGTATCAACCAACCATTCTAAATACAAATCCAATTCTAGTTCTTAATTCACAATATAAACATAATTTCTTATTGGCTAAAACAATATGTTTAGGCAACCAGAATATTGTGTTACTTTGTGAATTTAGAATGGTTGGTGAATAAGGGCCTAGATCGGATTGTGCCATCAGTCAGATGGATCAAGATCTTTCCTGTTAGCAATCCGCCGTGGTCGGGTGTCCCGGGTTCGATCCCCAGTCACGGCACGACAGTCATGGTGGAGTGCCCTTGGGCAAGGCACATTTTTCTAGCCTAGTACTGGTTTGTTTACCCAGGGATCATGAATAAGTGAACTGTCGCCGTGATATAACTGAAATAATGTTGAAAGCGGCGTAAAACCCCAATAAAACAATCTTTCCTGTTAGCAATTTGGTTGATAACCCATTCTCACATACAATAAAAGAGAAGCAAATTACTTTGAAAACATCAACATCTCTATAAATCAAAATATGATACGCATCTGCGGCAGATAACTTATGAAAATATTATTGCAAAAGGAGAAAAGGAAAAATTTATCATCATGAGTAATTTCACCTTTTGCCACAATATTTTCATAAGTTATCTGCTCTAGATGCGTATTATGAGGGAAAGGGTTAAAGCATCCAAAAAATATTTGGAGAACGGTTACAGCCACATAAAGCCTATACAAACAAACATACAATCTGCTAGTAAAAAAAACCATTCATTTCTAAAACTCTGAAGGTCTGTTTTCTTTTGTCGTGGCTCTGCTTTTCCCACAATGCTTGTCTGAAGTTGTCTGCTCTTAAGATCTTACCCCTTTCCCACATATCTGTAGCTGAAGACTTGAAAACATTCAGGCAAAAACAAGGAAAGTCTAATTACTAAACAAAGTTGAAAACATTGTGACCAAAGCAGAAATTGCTCGTTTTGAACAATTTCTCCTTTTGTCACAATGTTTTCAAAAGTCCTCCGCTGCATAGGCATAACAAATTGCCTGTAGGTTGGAAAGGATTAATTTAATGGTGTCTGTATTTTAGGGAAACAGAATAATCCGTAATATTTGGTCTCGGAAATAATATCTGTCCAATTGAATTAATAAATCAGAAATAGAATAGTTCATTGATTTTCAAGGCACATTATTAGGTCTACTACAATTGTATGGAAATTTTGTTGACTTTATGCTGGTTTCATAAAATTTAGATGACTGTTATTAGAACACTAGCTGCATCATTCAACTTGGTACATGTATCTGATTGACCCTTCAGTTTGGAGTCATTTAACCCTTCCCCTCATATAGATGCTTTCTGGCCTCAAATAGCTAGATGCGGTTCATGTGTAACATCTGGTGATAATATAATATGTAATTAAAAGGCATAGAAATTAGGTTGATATGTAATGAAAAGGCATAGAATTTTTCTCTGATCATAATCTTAACAAAAATGGCTTTAAATAACAGCTGCATCAACCTTTTTCAGCTTGGATAAAAAGTGTTTCATCTCTTAATTAACCCTTTCCCTCATATAGACGCTTTCTGACGCCTCTGCAGCTTTTTGAAAACATAGTGACAAAAGAAGAAATTGCTCAAAACAAGCAATTTCTCCTTTTGCCACAATGTTTCCCACTTTTAGTCATAGGTAATCCATTCAATTATAGAGATTTTTCTATTTTTTGACAAAATATGTTCAAAGTCGTCTGCTGCAGAATTGTCATATGAAAGAAAGGGTTAAAATGAAAATATAGTCTTTGATTAAGTTCAATTTTTACTCTGTTGGAGATTGAAATAAAAGCTACGTGAAGACTTAAAATTCTCAATCAAATTCAAATTTAAAAATAAAAGAAGGACATGCCGTGTAGAAAGAGTTTGATTTAGTTTTTTTTTCAGTTCAACCATTTCCCACATTTAACAAATCTTCAGCAGTTGACTGAAAAATATTTAAGCTAAATAATAGAAAATCTTTAAATGAGAGTATAAATACTGAATAGAGTTGAATTAATTGTGATAAATTTCTTTAAGCTGTGTTTTGCCAATGGAAAAAAATGAGTCTGCATGTTGGAAAGGGTAAATGAGATTTTCCTGGTCACAGATGATTTATGTCCCGAACTTGTCTGCCAAATTCTGAGTTGGTCAAATGAGAACATCTATGGACAATATTTTACCTTCTGTCAAGTCATTAATTCTGTTCTGTTTGTACATGTCCAGAATGAGTTGCAGGATTTTATCTGTTTCCCTGACATTTCCTACAGCAGAAAATGTTTTGCAACATAACTTTAACAAAAGAGAATGCAGATCTGATATCATTATTTGATCAGAATAATTTAATTAATGTCCTGTTTACCCTTTCCCATGTATGAAAAATCATCAGCAGACTACCTTGAAAACCTCTTTGCAAAAACATGGAAAATCTTTATAAATGAGGGTATATTACTGAAAAATATTGTGGTAAAAGGAGAAATTGCTCGTTTTGAGAAAATTCTCCTTTTGTCAAAATGTTTTCAGAAGCCGTCTGCAACAGAGGCGTCAGAAAGTGTCTATATGAGGGAAAGGGGCTGTTTTAATATTGATCTTGTCTTAATCCTTTCCCTCATATAGACGCTTTCTGACGCCTCTGCAGCAGACGGCTTTTTGAAAACATAGTGACAAAAGAAGAAATTGCTCAAAACGAGCAATTTCTCCTTTTGACACAATGTTTTCCACTTTTAGTCATAGGTTATCCATTCAATTGTAGAGATTTTCCATTGTTTGACAAAATATGTTCAAAGTCGTCTGCTGCAGAATTGTCATATGAGGGAAAGGGTTAAAGAGCATATTCCCAGATGAGTGATCAAGGGCCTCACACCTGTAGGATTTCATGGTGAACAAATTACTTATTTTGCCACAATGTTTTCAACTCTACCTAATGATTATACTTTTGTTTATAGGCATCTTCTATACTTTTTGAATAGGTATTTTCAAAGTCTTCTGCAGCAAATGTGTTGTATTTTAGGAAGGGTTTAAAACGTTAACTCTTCCCCACATATAACTATTCTTCAGCAGACGGCTTAAAAAACATCTGTTGAAAAATATTGTAAACCTCTATGATTGTATGTGAGAAAGGGTTAAACTGAATCAGATAGGTGAGACTTAACCCTTTCCCACATACACATGCTTTCTGACGCCTCTCTACAGCAGATGACTTTTTGAAAACATAGTGACTAAAGAATCTTTTTTTTTGTCACAATGTTTTCCACTTTTAGTCATAGGTTATCCATTCAATTAAAGACATTTTCTATTTTTTGACAAAATATGTTCGAAGTCGTCTGCTGCAGAATTGTCATATGAGGGTAAGGGTTAAGTTACAATTGTGTATATAGACCTAAGTCTGGTTCTGTAGGCGGTCTGCTTTCATAGATAAATTTGTCACTTTCCTGCACGTCATCTGTGATTAATTTCCACTCGTTCTATCTGTGTATACAAACAAATTAGAGATAAAACAACTTTTAAAAAACATCTATACATGTACACTTATCACAAAAACACATACAAACAAATTAGAGATAAAACAACTTTTAAAAAACATCTATACATGTACACTTATCACAGAAACACAGTGTATAATGGTTTCTCAGCAGAGCGACTCAAATTTATCATACTAGATAACTGGTGAATAATTTACAATTGATTAACAATTAATTCTCAATAATAGGCTTAAATAAAAACGGTTTTTTAAAACTAATATTGCCTAGTTGAAAAAGGATAATTTTAGAGGCTGTATAATTTAATGTAGTTCTCAAATTCTTCTGTAAATACGAAAATGTGCTCTGTCATTATCCATTTAACTCCCCTTTCCTGCATATATAACAGAACTGCAGCACAAGACTTAAATGAAATGTAGGCACTGGTATTATATATGGAAAATATATATAAATAAAATAGGAAAAAACACCATATTGCAGAAAGGAAAAATGCCAATCATTTTCAATATCTCCTTTTGTTAATAAACTGCATGTGGGAGAGGGTTGGAGGGAGCGAGAGGGGCAGTTGGTGGGGGGGGGGGGGGGGAAATATGGGGGATACAAATACTTTGTTATTCCAGCTGATCATATTGTTGCACTTAAATATAGACAGGCTTTGTTTACTAAGAATAATCCAATTTAACCCCCCCTTTCATTTAACATACAACAAATCTGCTTGCAGCAGACACAACTTTGAAAACATAAAAAGTCTCTAAATGAATGTAGAATACTTGAATACAGTTCAAACTATTATTGCAACTGTAGAAATTACTCTTTATAGAAGATAATCTCTTCTTTTGGTTCAATGTTTTCAAAATTCGTCTGCTTCAGATGAGTGAAAACGCATTCGTAAGTGGGAAAGGGTTATAAGAAGAAATCAACAATAAAAGAAAAACAATGATATATAACACACTTCAATGATATATAACACACTTCAATAGCAACTCTTAAAATGTTTGTGTCTCTATTAACCCTCTCCCTCATACAACAATTCTGCAGGAGACGACTGAACACATTTTGTCAAAAAATAGAAAATCTCTGTAATTGAATGGATAACCTATGACTAAAAGTGGAAAGCATTGTGGCAAAAGGAGAAATTGCTCGTTTTGAGCTATTTATCCTTTTGTCACAATGTTTTCAAAAAGCTGTCTGCTGCAGAGGCGTCAGAAAGCGTCTATATGTGGGTGAGGGTTAAGATATTTGGGCTAAATGAAGTGCTGTGGTAAAAGGGAGTGTTTTGTTTTAAACAAACCACTTTAAAATGAATATTTGCATGAAAATAATATCTTTGATAATCCTTGAAAAAACTTGTCTGCTCATTCACTCTTATTACAATGATGTCAAAAGTTGGTCGTGTATTTATAGAATTAGGCCAATTTTGATATACTCGAGGTATGATGAATTGGTGTAAAGTATGACATTGCCATTGGACCGAAAATTGTAGATTGTCATGTCATTTATGCAATTATTAGATTAGGATATTTTACCCTCTACAACATAGATTTTTATGCCCCCGGAATCACCGATTCGGTGGGCATCTAGTTTTTGGCCTGTCTGTCTGTCAAAAAACAACCTTTAACCTTGACCACTACTTTTAAATCATAACAGGTACGGCTACCATATTTCACATGTGTATTCCTTGTGACATGACCTTTTTTGACCTTGCGACCTTGACCTTTGACCTAGATGCCCCATTTGTCGATTTTTTTTTTTAACCTTGACCACTACTTTTGAACCATATTAGGTACGGCTACCATATCGCACATGTGTATTTCTTGTGACATGACCTTTCTGTCAGTACCAAAATGTTTGACCTTGCGACCTTGACCTTTGACCTAGATGCCCCCATCTGTCGAAAAAAACTTTAACCATGACCACTACTTTTGAACCATAACAGGTACGGCTACTATATTTCACATGTGTATTCCTTGTGACATTACCTTTCTGTCAGTACCAGCATTTTTGACCTTGCGACCTTGACCTTTGACCTAGATGCCCCCATCTGTCAAAAAAAACTTTAACCTTGACCACTACTTTTGAACCATAACAGGTACGGCTACTATATTTCACATGTGTATTCCTTGTGACATTACCTTTCTGTCAGTACCAACATTTTTGACCTTGCGACCTTCACCTTTGACCTAGATGTTGCCATTCAGGGGCATCAGTGTTTCACAAACACATCTTGTTTTAGAATCTGCAATAGACGAATTTGAAAACTTCTGGCTCAATAACCATTTCCCACATACAATAATTCTGCAGCAGACGGCTTTGAAAACATATTGACAAAAACGTGAAAAATCCCCATAAATGAGAGTTAAATTTAGTTGAAAACATTGTGGCAAAAGGAGAAATTGCTCATTATAAGCAATTTCTTTACTTTTGTCAAAGTGTCTTCAAAAGTCGTCTGCTGCAGAGGCGTCAGAATTTTAGCGTCTACAAGTGGGAAATGGTTAAATTATAGAAAATCTCTCTGAATGAAAATAATGTTTAAGGACAGAGTAGAAAACATTGTGGGAAAGTGATAAATTAATCACTAAGAGCTATGTCTCCTTTTGCCAATTATTTTTCAAAATTCATCCGCTGAAGATGTGTCTCAACACTTTTCCACATACAAAAAGTCTGCAGCAGTCGACTTTGAAAACATCTTAACAGAAATATTGAAAATCTTTATAAATGAAATTTTAATCATTGAATTGAGTTGAAAACATTGTGGCAAAATAAGAATTTTCTTACAAGGTTTTCAAAAGCCGTCTGCTGCTAATACGTAAAAATTGTCTGCATGTGGGAAAGTGTTAAAATGCCACTGAATAGTTTCCCCAAACCACATCCTTCCTGAAACATTTTCTCTCTTATTAAATCTTTCCTTGAGATAGAAACAACTTTAAAAGTCTATATAGTGCAGAAGACAATAATTATGTTATCCTTTCAAACATACAACAAATCTGCTGCAGACAACTTTGAAAACATTCTGGCAAAATGTGAAAAAAAGGAGTTTGATAATATTGTGGCAAAAGGAGAAATTGCTCATCATGGGCAATTTCTTCTTTTGTCACAATGTTTTCAATTCTTTTTTACTGCATCTGCATTTTGGAAAAGGTTTAGAAATAATTGAGAGAGAAGTGGGAGTTGGGTGTAGTTAGAAATGTTTCCTTTTCCCATAATATGTCTTTCCAGATACTTAGAAGACAGTGTGTATCTATTAGTTATTGGTCTAACACTTCCCAAAAGTCCAATATCAATGTAAATGTACTGGGATAACCATGGCAACTCTTTCCCACATACGTCAATTCTGCAGCAGAAAACTTGAAATATCTCGGCAAAAGTATGAACTATAATGTAAAATGAAATATAATTTTTGAAAAAAGTTGAAAACATTGTTACAAAAGGACAAATTGCTCTTACAGCAATTTCTGCTTTTGCCACCATGTTTTCAGAATTTGTCTTTTGTAGATGCATTTAAAAAAAAAATGCTTTAAGGGTTAACATTTAATACGGAATTATCCCAATTTACTAGACACTGCTCAAATAAATTTAGATTTCAGGTGACAATTTATTAAAACTTAACAGATTTCATGAATGTTAAATCTCTGAGACAAAATTTTTCGATGCACATATATACTTGTCAAAGTTACAAATCACATATACTAGGCTAGGTACCGGTACCTTATATTGTGCATATTTTCGGATATGTTACTGTGTTATAGCTAGCAAATACCGAGCGTCGTTACATTCTGAAGCGCGGAAACACTTTGGACCGGAAGAATTTTATTTTATTTGAAAGTTAGATGTTGGACCTCTTGGACAGATCACTACTAGACAAAAAGGTAAGTCAATGGTTTTTAACACTTTCCCACATACAACAAATCTGCAGTAGATGACTTTGAAATCATTTAGTAAAAAAATATGGAAACTCTATATAGATCTAACATAATTATTGAATAATGTTGAAAACATTGTGGTAAAAAAAAAAGTAAATGCTAGATTCAAACAGTTTCTTTTTGTCACAATATTTTCAAAAGTAGACTGCTGCAGAGGGGTCAGATAGGGTCTGTTTGTGGGAAAGCGTTGAACTAAATTCTCATATACTATACACAACCGAACATGGGTAAGACGTTATTTCATGATATCTGAATATATTTCCATGTTGAAACATCTTAATTGGCAAAAACAATCACTTTTACATATTTTCTCTTCAATTTTAGCAAATTTAGTTCTAAGAGCGAGTTTGTGAGCCATTCCCTTTAACCCTTTCCCTCATACGACAATCCCGCAGCAGTAGACTTTGAGCGTATTTTGTCAAAACATAGAAAATCTCCATAATTGAATGGATAACCTATGACAAAAAGTGGAAAACATTGTGGCAAAAGGAGAAATTGCACGTTTTGTGCAATTTCTTCTTTTGTCACTATGTTTTCAAAAAGCCGTCTGCTGCAGAGGCTTCAGAAAGCATCTATATGAGGGAAAGAGTTAATTATTTTCCTAAAATGTAGCACTTTATAAAACAGTTTTTGGGGGAGGCATTCCTTAGATATTCAATCATAATCATTCATGCATTTTCAATATTCATTTAATAGTATGACTTATTTATGTCACCCTCTTTAAATAAAGTCTCTTATCTTATCTTATCTTATTTCCAAAAAAATGAGACGTTGCACGAGAAAACCAACAATATGGACTCTACGTAATGTATCGACCCAGATCAGCCTGCGCAATCTGCTCAGTCAAATCAGGCCAACACATTCCGTCTAAGGGGGATAGAGGTATAGAGTAATAATTCCTGAAACGGAAAATCCCCAGGAGGCTAAAAGTGTTTGTCCGGGTGTTAAGCCTGCGCAGCATGCTTAGGCTGATCTGGGTCGATACTTTACGGTAAACAGAGTCCACAATGTTGGTTTTCTCATGGGACGGCTCATATATAAAAAGAGAAAGATATTAGGCCCCATCCTGTAGTGTCAATTAACCCAGAGAATACTCAGAAGGCCTTAGAAGCAGTCGACTTTTAATTATTGTCTGAGCAATTTCTCCATTTGCCACAACGATTTCAATTCTATTCAATATAAAAGATACTTTCATTTATTATGATTTTCTAAAAGAAATCCAGCCTTTAGATGATTATATTTTGGAAAAGTACTTCTGACTTATCTAACCACGTAATGTACTTAGCCCCTTTCCCACATTGAAAAAAACAACCAAAAAAATATTGAACATCTCTTTAAATGATATTGTAATTGTTGGATAGAGTTGCACAGCATTGTGGCAATTATAGAATTTGCTCATCATGAGAAATTCTCTGATTTTGTCGAAATGTTTTCAAAAGGCATCTATATGTGTTGAACATTTGATATGTTGAATGCTAAGATGCTGTTATTTAATATAAAAAAAAAGTGGAAAATGTTATTATTTCAGTTCAATTTCACTATTTCGGGTAGATTAATGTAATGGATGCATATAGATGTTTGTATTTATGCTTTTGCTATTTCAATACAAGGTTGGAATTCCCTGATAGCAATTAAAACTTGATGCTTCTCGCAGAAGATGATTTCTGAAAAAGAAGAATTGCTCATTATTTCTCATTTTCTCACAATGTTTGACTTTCTGTGTTAAAATGCATTCAATTTTCCAGATGTTAAATGTTTATCTCTGATGTTTTCGAAGCAGGCAAACATCACTAGATACAGAAGAAATGTTCAGTGCTAGCTGCACTTTTAAATTATTAACTCTTTCCCACATAGAGAAGTTTTCTAATGTTTTAACTTTGCTCCATAGTTATACAGATGTACTTTTATTTATAGAGTTTTTCTGTGTTAGTGCCTAGTATGTTTTCAAAGTTGTCTGCAGATTTGTTATTTGTGGGAAAGGGGAGTTAAAAGCCTAGAGTAAATGATTATGGAAAGGTTATGGCTTGAAGGTCATTGTAGATCTGGGACCCAACGTACACAGATGTTGAAAAAACCTTGATTATAAGTGTAACACTGGAACCATTCCATTCTTTGATTTATTCAATGAGCTTTTACACCCTACCAGACGCTTCCCACTCTAGTAGCCATAAAAGGAAGCGTGTATTTATGCTGACGTAAATAATTAATTGTAAGTGATGTTAATTTTACTGCTGTGTATTCTAGCCTACAAATAACTGGGGAATTAAATATGTTGGTAATTTGAATAATTAATAGAGTATAGCACCCTGGCTTCATTTGGTAAAGAAAGGCAACCAAGAATCTTGTTATTCCTGATTACGGAATATTGACTGAGACATGGTATCACAGAGGCCTAGAAAACGCAGAGGCTCTTTGCTGGGCTTCAGATTTATGGTGCACCCGTGCCATTCCCACATCATTTCATAATATTTCAAGCTTATTGTTCAAACAGGGGCATGATTTTTTCACTTAACCCTTTCCCTCATACGACAATTCTGCAGCAGACGACTTTGAACGTATTTTGTCAAAAAATAGAAAATCTCTATAATTGAATGGATAACCTATGACTAAAAGTGGAAAACATTGTGTCAAAAGGAGAAATTGCACGTTTTGTGCAATTTCTTCTTTTGTCACTATGTTTTCAAATAGCCGTCTGCTGCAGAGGCATCAGAAAGCGTCTATATGAGGGAAAGGGTTAAGAAATAAATATTTTTATCTGAATGATTGTCATATAATGAAAATGTTCATTTTGTCTTTGTAATACCTTCAAATTGACAACAAACATATTAAGAAAATAACTTGTATTCTAACAAAACTGAGAGTCTGCCTAGGGTTTCGATCCCCAGTCGGGTCATATCAAAGACTTTAAGGCTCTGGAATATCAGAACATAAATTGTCTTTAACTGTTATCATTATTCACTGTCATTGGTAAACGGAATAAAAATTCTCCTTTCATTAATCTTTATTGAGCATCAGATATTTGCCCATAAATGGTTCTGTGCGAGGTAATCCAATTGGTTGTCTTAATGAACTCATTTGTCTGGGTTGATTTAAACCTTTCCCGTGTGCAGATATCTGTCTGGGTTGATTTAAACCTTTCCCGTGTGCAGATATCTGTCTGGGTTGATTTAAACCTTTCCCGTGTGCAGATATCTGTCTGGGTTGATTTAAACCTTTCCCGTGTGCAGATATCTGTCTGGGTTGATTTAAACCTTTCCCGTGTGCAGATATCTGTCTGGGTTGATTTAAACCTTTCCCGTGTGCAGATATCTGTCTGGGTTGATTTAAACCTTTCCCGTGTGCAGATATCTGTCTGGGTTGATTTAAACCTTTCCCGTGTGCAGATATCTGTCTGGGTTGATTTAAACCTTTCCCGTGTGCAGATATCTGTCTGGGTTGATTTAAACCTTTCCCATGTGCAGATATCTGTCTGGGTTGATTTAAACCTTTCCCATGTGCAGATATCTGTCTGGGTTGATTTAAACCTTTCCCGTGTGCAGATATCTGTCTGGGTTGATTTAAACCTTTCCCGTGTGCAGATATCTGTCTGGGTTGATTTAAACCTTTCCCGTGTGCAGATATCTGTCTGGGTTGATTTAAACCTTTCCCGTGTGCAGATATCTGTCTGGGTTGATTTAAACCTTTCCCATGTGCAGATATCTGTCTGGGTTGATTTAAACCTTTCCCATGTGCAGATATCTGCAGTAGACCACTTGGGAAACGACCTTGGAATGCGGTAAAATTGGTTTGTAAATCAAATTAAATGTTATCCCTTTTCCCTCATATAGACGCTTTCTGACGCCTCTGCAGCAGACAGCTTTTTGAAAACATAGTGACAAAAGAAGAAATTGCACAAAACGTGCAATTTCTCCGTTTGCCACAATGTTTTCCACTTTTTGTCATAGGTTATCCATTTAATTATGGAGATTTTCTATTTTTTTTACAAAATACGTTCAAAGTCGTCTGCTGCAGAATTGTCCTATGAGGGAAAGGGTTAAAAGTTAAACATTGAGTAGAAAACATATTGGCAAACGGAGAAATTGCTCATTATGAGCAATCCTCCATTTGCAATGTTTTCAAAAGTAATGCTCTGCAGATGTGTCAAAATATGTCTGCAAGTAGGAATGACTTAACAATAATCATTTACCATATAAATATTATATAAGATGTCCTAAAACTTAACACTTGTACCTTTAGTATTACTTAATACATCAATAAAAGATTGTATTCCTCGAATGTCATATTAGTTTAACCCTTTCCCTCATAAAGACACTTTCTGACGCCTCTGCAGCAGACGGCTTTTTGAAAACATAGTAACAAAAGAAGAAATTGCACAAAACGTGCAATTTCTCCGTTTGCCACAATGTTTTCCACTTTTTGTCATAGGTTATCCATTCAATTATAGAGATTTTCCATTATTTGACAAAATATGTTCAAAGTCGTCTGCTGCAGAATTGTCGTATGAGGGAAAGGGTTAAGATTCAGTTAACGGTTCTCAATCATAATCACTGACAGTTCATCTGACTGTCCATTGTCAGTCCAAATCTTCTTTCGAACGACTAGTTCGATTTCATAATATATTCATAGAAAATTTCCCTAGGTGGTCCTCACAAAATAGATGAAACTGCTGCGCATGCATGATGTCAGCCAGACTTAAAACTAGGAAAATCTTTAAACAACATCTCACTAACCATTGACCTTAATTTCAAAATAGCTTCGCATGAATGTTTCTAACTTACCCTCTAGAAATCCGTCGTGGCAGAGTGGCAGAGTCTCTGGCTTTGGAACTGAGTGTCCCAGCTTCATTCCCTAGTCACAGCAGTCATAGTGGAGCACCCTTGGGCAAGGCACATTTCAAAGCCTAGTACTGGACTGTTTACCCAGGGATCATGTATATGTAAACTGTTGCTGTGATTTAACTGAAATAATCTTGAAAACCATGTAAAACCCCAACAAAACAATAACTTACCTTCTACCGATATTGATCCATTCCAATGCACAAGATGGCTGCCATATCTAAAAATGGAATTACCTTTTAACAGAATCACCTCCTTAAACCACTATCCCAATTTCAAAATTATTTTACATGAAAATTCCTTTAGTGGCCCTCTATAAAAATTAATCTACTCATGCACCTCCACTCAGCTGCACAAGATGGCCACCAATCCTTAAAACAGAAAAACCTTTTAAGGACATCTTCAATGACCCAATTTCAAAACAATTTCATACAAATGTTCCTTCAGTGGCCCTCTAGTATAATTGATCTAACCCTTCTGCTCGCACACACAACAGTGCCACCAGAATTAGAAAAAGTAGATTCTTATACTTTATTTTTTCCTAAATGTCTGGCCCAATTTCAAAATAAATTCACTCCAATGACTTTAAAAATGATAATATTGACCTCCTTCCTTGGTCAGATGTGCAAAGATTACAACTGATGTGCTGGTGTCAGGATAAGCTTACAAGTGATACTGGTAAATGACCTAGGAAATGTCTTGACATAAGACACCATACATATTAACTATTTTAACCCTTTCCCTCATACAACAATTCTGCAGCAGACGACTTTGAACATATTTTGTCAAAAAATGGAAAATCTCTATAATTGAATGGATAACCTATGACTAAAAGGGGAAAACATTGTGGCAAAAGGAGAAATTGCTCGTTTTGAGCAATTTCTTCTTTTGTCACTATGTTTCCAAAAATCCGTCTGCTCAGAGGCGTCAGAAAGCGTCTATATGAGGTAAAGGGTTAAACTCATTGTCACATATTCCATGTTTTCGGTGAAGGTAAACATTCAATGCAAACAAAGGTGTTTTTTAGGGACTATTTGACTGTAAATCGGCCAGTCAGCCGGGTTATACCAAAGACTATTTAAATGGTAGTAATGGCTGCCCTCCTGACTGTTTGTGGGACCACCTCAGTGTTGTAGTGGTGGAACATCCGCCTCTGGTGTGGGAGGTCACAGGTTCGCTCCCTGGCCGGGTCATCCCAAAGATTTTAAATATGGTAGTAACGGTTGTCCTCCTTGTCGCTCAGGGTTGCGGGGTTTGCATTATGACTGACTGGCTGGTGTCTGGATAAATGGACTAGTAGTGCTGGTAACTTAACCAGGAAACGCCGTGATATAAATGAAAAGTTGTTGAAAGAGGCTTTAAACACCAAACGACTTCCTGCTGATGTATTTGATTCCCTTACACCATTATTGACTGAAATTATCAGATTAACTGTGGTATATAAATAGCTAAACATGTCAAAGTTACAGATGTCACAAATGATGACTTTAATATTAGTTTTTGTCTGTTGTTAACCCTTCCCC
Source organism: Serripes groenlandicus (assembly GCA_031761405.1). Classification (NCBI taxonomy): domain Eukaryota; kingdom Metazoa; phylum Mollusca; class Bivalvia; order Cardiida; family Cardiidae; genus Serripes; species Serripes groenlandicus. The sequence continues at coordinate 5,999,167 of JASEVX010000005.1, forward strand.
TCATATAGACACTTTCTGATGCCTCTGCAGCAGAAGGCTTTTTGAAAACATAGTGACAAAATAAGAAATTGCTCAAAACAAACAATTTCTCCTATTGCCACAATGTTTTTCCACTTTTAGTCATACTGGTTATCCATTCAATTAAAGAGACTTTCTTTTTTTTGACAAAATATGTTCAAAGTCGTCTGCTGCAGAATTGTCATATGAGGGAAAGGGTTAACAGGTTTGAGAGTTAACACTTCCCATATGCAACAAAGCTACAGCAGAGGATATATGTAAGACATTATTTATTTTTTTGAAAATATCTTAAAATGAAAGTAATAATAATGAAATAATTAATGTTAAAAACATGTGGGAAAAGGTTAATAAGATAATATTATATTTGTTTGTTATTAGATGGATTTAACCACAGTAAGATAATATTATATTTGTTTTTAATTAGATGGATTTAATCACAGTAAGATAATATTATATTTGTTTGTAATTATATGGATTTAATCACAGTAAGAGAATATTATATTTATTTGTAATTAGATGGATTTAACCACATGAATTTAACCACAGTAAGATAATGTTATATTTGTTTGTAATTAGATGGATTTAACCACAGTAAGATAATGTTATATTTGTTTGTTAATAGAAGGATTCAACCACACATTTTATAGTAAATACAAGGGTTGGGACAGGGTAAAGGAAATAGGTTATCAAAATAGGTATTCAAGTACCTGATCATTATTTTCTTTTTTTAGCTCACCTGAGCTTTGCTCAAGGTGAGTTATTGTGATCGCCTTTTGTCCAACGACCGTTGTCAGTCAAGTTCTTCTCCTCAGTAACCAGTGGGTTAAGTGGGATGAAACTTCACAGAAAGCATCCTCTCAATAAACTCGCCCGATTTCCTTCAATTTGTTGGGATCCATGCAGAATTCTGGTTTCCATGGCAACGAAATGAAAAAAACTTCAAAATTCTTCTCCTCCCAAACTGGTTGGCAGATTTTCAAATAATTTCGTAGAAATGTTCCTTGGATGACCCTCTATCAGATTCCTTCAAGCCATGTGGATTGGTAAAAAAACATGGCCGCCAGGAGGGGGCGGGGCTATTTTGCCTTATATGGCTATAGTGAAAACTTAAAAAATCTTCTCCTCCGAAAGTGTCAGGCCAATTTTCAAATAATGATGTAGAAATGTTCCTAGGGTGACCCTCTATCAGATTCCTTCAAGCCAAGTTGATTGGTCGGAAACTATGGATTCCAGGGGGCAGGGCTTATATAGCTAAAGTGAAAAACAAAATCAGGTGAGCGATCCAGGTGCATCATGGCCCTCTCGTTTCCATGATGTTTCTAACTAAAAAAAAAACTTGAACTTTCTGGATGTAGGTTGCATCCTTACTTTTGTCTTCAAGATGTTTTCAAGTGGACAAAACTAAAATTGTCCTATCAGATGAATAATTCCATAATAGTTTTCATTATAATATTTGTACAATGCCTTTGTTTTGAATTAGGAGACTGAAATTATATTGAATGAACATACAGTTAGTGATGTATGTGTTCACAGTTTACCAAATACAACAAATCTACAGCAGAAGCCTTTGCAAACATCTAGCCCGTTCCCATATACAACAAATTTGCAGCAGACACCTTTGAATGGAGTGGAAACAATTATGGCAAAAGGAGAAAAAGAAGTTTTTAAAAATCATCTGCTGCAATAGCGTCAGAAACCGACTACAAGTGGGAAAGGGCTAGGCAGAAATATGGAATATTTCTATATATGAAAGTTTAATCATATAGTACAGCAATTTATCCTTTTGTCACAATTATTTCAAAGATAGCCTTCCGCAGATGCGTCAACATTTATCTGCAAGGGTTACTTTAATTTTTATAAATTAAAATTTACATTGCTATTGATCTTTGCACTTTAACCCTTTCCCTCATACGACAATTCTGCGGCAGACCACTTTGAACACATTTTCTCAAATAATGGAAAATCTCTATAATTAAATGGATAACCTATGACTAAAAGTGGAAAACATTGTGTCAAAAGGAGAAATTGCTTGTTTTGAGCAATTTCTTCTTTTGTCACTGTTTTCAAAAGCCTGTCTGCTGCAGAGGTGTCAGAAAGCATCTTTATGAGGGAAAGGGTTAAAGACAAATAAAGATATAGATTTTGAATTCAGCAGTTTTGTAAGAGTTTGTGTAATACATGTAGATCATTATTTCATGGTCAATAATTCTATTTGCTGGCAATTGAAGTAGAAAACAAATAATGTTCATTGAGCTATTAAATACTTTCCCATATACAACTAATTTCCAGCAGATGACTTGAATAACATCTGGGTAGAATTAAGGAAATTATCTAGAAATGAAAGTATAATTCTGGAATCCAGTTGATTGATTGGAATTTAACGCTGTTTTCAACAACAAAATCCGTCATATCACGAAGGCCAGTTCACCTGCGCATATATTTCCTGGTTTTCTCACACAAGTACTCCACACAACAGTCTTACCAAGCAACTGGCTGCTTTTCCAGATAGACTGTCAGCCCCTTGGTGTAAAGTGAATGACGCTTGTAATATTGACTTTTATCAAATGTCGGAAAGAATGTTGGCCGAGCTGGGGATCGAACTCACAACCCCTGGATTGATGGAATCCAGTTGAAAACAACGTGAATAAACTGTCACAACATTGTATTCAAACGATGTCAGCTGCAGATGTATCAAATTAATCTGTATGTAAGAAAGGGATACACATACAACAAATCTGCAGCAGATGACTTTGAAAACATTTAACCCTTTCCCTCATACGACAATTCTGCAGCAGACGACTTAGAACATATTTTGTCAAAACATAGAAAATCTCCATAATTGAATGGATAACCTATGACAAAAAGTGGAAAACATTGTGACAAAAGGAGAAATTGCACTTTTAAGCCGTCTGCTGCAGAGACGTCAGAAAGCGTCTATATGAGGGAAAGGGTTAAACAATAATATGAAAACTCTCCCTAAATGAAGACATACTTAGAGTTGAAAACATTGTGTCAAAAGGAGAAATTGCTCGTTTTGAGCAATTTCTTCTTTTGTCACAAAGTTTTCAAAAGTCATCTGCTGAAGAGACATCGAAAAGCGTCTATATGAGGGAAAGTGTTAACAGTTAGTGTTTACCTGATGATCTGCTTGAACCCTTTCCCACATACAGACACTTTTGAAACCTATGCAGCAGATGAATTGTGAATATGTTGTGGCAAAACGAGAAATTGCTCCTTTTCTCATTTTGCCACAATGTTTTCAACTTTATTCAATAATTCTTTTATCACTTATAGAGAGTTTCCACATTTTTTATTGAGTTATATCCAAGTAGTCTGCTTCAGATTTGTCGTATGGGGAAAGGGTTAATGAATATCTCACAGATTAATTAATTTTCTTAAAAAGAAATTCATGTGACCATGATCTTTCCAGTTCAGGAACAAAACCCCAATTTATTTGTCTGTATAGTGCTTTATGTGGCTTTCCCCCAGCTCGGCCAACATTCTTTTCGACGTTTGACAAAAGTCATTGTGACAAGCGTCATTCGTCTTCCACCAATGGGCTATCAGTTTATGTGGAAAAGCAGCCAGTTGCTTGGAAAGACTGTTGTATAAAGTACTGGTGTGAGAAAGCCAAGAAACATATGAGTCGGAGAAATGGCCTCCGTGATATGACTGAAAAATTGTTGAAAACGGCGTTAAACCCTAATCAATCAATCAATCAATTATGTGGCTTTCAACAATGTTTCAGTTATATGAAAAATCCTCTGATATTTTTTTCCGTTCATCTGTGGTAACACGCAGGGAAAAAAAAGTCAATAACCTATGATACTTTTGAAATGTCCCCCAATAATTGCGGCCCACCCTATGGGAGCCCCAATTTTGAACATGCAAAAAACACAGATTGATAATTTTTGTGGTCTATTCAATTTTTTTAAGATCGATATGTATGGAAATATTGTTCACTGAAATTCTTACATAATAATTTTAAAAAAATACGACTTACAGGGTTTAAAATATTTTACATATACAGTCAAACTTGTGTGAGCGGTCACATGCGATCAGCGGTCAACGGCTTTAAACGGTCACTTTAAATCCTTCCCAACCAATTATACGCTATAAACTGCCTTGATCAGCGGCCTCCTTTGAAACGCGGCCGGCGGCCACAATAATAGGTCGATATTAACTGATATCTTATTGTGTACAATGGTCAGTCAACACGCGACTTGGATTCGCAAGGTGTTAAATTATCGATCAGGTAATAAAGCGTACTGTGATAAAGACATTATCGGTGGTTTTTCATACGAGTAATAGCTGTTTACATCTGGGGTACCGAAATCAGCCGATGTGTGCCGAATGATCATTGCATGATTCATCAACAAGAAGTTGCGATTTGGTTCATTTTCTGTTTATGTCGTCGGGCAAAATTGATAAAATTGAAAAAGAGTTTATGAGCGTTTTAGACTGAAAGACAGTACATTTATATATCAAAATGAAAGTAAATTTCCACTTAGAGCAGTACATTTATATATTAAAATGAAAGTAAATTTCCACTTAGAGAAGCCCGTAGTCATTAGATAGTTCCATTACCATTTTAAATTCAAAGACCATTGGATAACATTTGTGCAAAATGTAGACGTATATTTTTTTCCGGATACATTGTTCGGCGAATTTCAAATTAAAGTAAAACATATTTGATAATCAAGTTAGTTGTGTACGTCGGTTATAACCAAAAAATAGATAGCACAATGAAATAATTGATAGATAAAATCTACAAATCATCGTAACAATTCATATAATGTTTAGCTCTATAAATAAATGATTGTTATTGGCAGAATGGGCAAGTCAGACTGCTGGGAGATATGTTGTAAAAGAACAGCAATACATTGTACATTTAAATAATTTCCACATGCATATGAACTTATATGCAGAAGAAGATTTTTGAAAACACTGTTGAAAATGCAATAATTGTTTCAACTTTTGTTTACATCAAAGTTCCCCATAAATATTTTATCCAAATTTAGTTAAAATAGACAATTTACTTTTTGCTATGTAAATGATTACTTTCCTAAGTTAATCCTAACAGTTACACGTAATATGAGACATGACAAAACTTGAACAAATCCAACCAAGTCATGAAATTTGTGATCAGCAGCCACCTGTCTAAGCAGCCAGTTTTAACTTTTCCCTTGGGTGGCTGCTGATCGCAAGTTTGACTGTATTTATTATTATGTTTCGTACATCATAATAGATGACAACAATAAAAATCTGAATATATAGTGGTCATGCAAAACCACGAATTGAGAATTATCTCCAACTGTCTTGACAATCATTCTTATAATCAATATTTATGGTCTTAGTATGCTGTACAATTTTCTTTTTCAAATGTTTTTTCGTAAATAGGTAGTACCTACAGAAATATTCTATAAATATATTATCACTATGTTTCCTTGGTTAATTACCAATTTCCTGGGTTAATTATTACCAGTACTACTGGTATTTTTTAGCCTGACACCAAAGCATCAGACCTAATGCTATCCCTGCAACCATGAAGGTCAAAAAGATAAGCCGTATATTACTACAACTTTTGAACCCTGGTCTTAGTATGTTGTACAATTTTCTTTTTCAAACGTTTTTCTTTGTAAATAAGTAGCACCTATAGATATATTATCACTGTTTTCTGGGTAAATTACCAGTACTACTGGTCTTTTTTAGCCTGACACCATTCTATAGATATATTATCACTGTTTTCTGGGTTAATTACCAGTACTACTGGTCTTTTTTAGCCTGACACCATTCTATAGATATATTATCACTATGTTTTCTGGGTTAATTACCAGTACTACTGGTCTTTTATAGCCTGACACCAATGCATCAGACCTAATGCTATCCCTGATACCATGAGAGCCAGAAAGGGAAGCCATTACTCCAACTACATGTATTAACCCTTTCCCACATAAAACAAATCTGCAGCAGACAACTTTGAAAACACAGTGACACAAACCTGAAAAAATCTCCATAAAAGATAGCATAATTGTTAAATAAAGTTGAAAACATTATGGCCAAAGGAGAAATTGCTCATCATGAGCAATTTTACCTTTGGCCACAATGTTTTCAAATGTCGTCTGCTGCTATTGCGTCAAAATGTGTCTGCAGGTGGGAAACGGTTAAAGTATTCTGTATGACATGACTATGTTTTCAAAAAGCTGTCTGCTGCAGAGGCGTCAGAAAGCGTCTATATGAGGGAAAGTGTTAATGACAGTGGTCTGTACAATGAGTTGACAGGTTAACCCTTTCCCTCATATAGACGCTTTCTGACGCCTCTGCAGCAGACGGCTTTTTGAAAACATAGTGACAAAAGAAGAAATTGCACAAAACGTGCAATGTCTCCTTTTGCCACAATGTTTTCCACTTTTTGTCATAGGTTATCCATTCATGTTTTGACAAAATACGTTCAAAGTCGTCTGCTGCAGAATTGTGGTATGAGAGAAAGGGTTAAGTAAAAGAGATTGATTGGAAATTGACCTAGGTTAGAATCAACTACAAGGATTGGTACAGATCTAATTATGTCTAGGTGTGGGTATTGTTGACACTTACCGGTGGTACCTTCTCAAACATATACATACACTCCGTAGCAGATGACTTGGAAACTATCTAGGCGAAAATGTGGAAAAATCTCTTTACTCTTTCCCTCATATAGACGCTTTCTGACGACTCTGCAGCAGACAGCTTTTTGAAAACATAGTTACAAAAGAAGAAATTGCTCAAAACAAGCAATTACTCATTTTGCCACAATGTTTTCCACTTTTAGTCATAGTTTATCCATTCAATTATAGAGATTTTCTATTATTTGACTTAATATGTTCAAAGTCACCTGCTGCATAATATTTATATGAGGTAAAGGGTTAAAATGAAAGTAGAATAATTTGATAGAGTTGAAAACATTGTTGCAATAGGAGAAATTATCCATGATGACCTATTTCTCCTATTGTCACATTGTTTTCAAGAGTCGTCTTCTGCACGTGGGAAATGGTTATACCATATGGGGTAAATTGACAAGAGGAGTGCTATAAGACTGTTATGATTGGGTTAGACTAATGAAGACCCATATGGCACCTGGGGCTGTTTATTAGTCTGTGCTGGAGGAGACAGTTTGGTTACTTATATGGCCATGTATATTATGTTTTTAAAGGCGTCTGCTTGGTAAATGTCTGAAGCAAAAAATGGGAATTCTGGAAAAAAAGGAAATTTTAATCTACACTTTGATATAATCAAAATAGGTGAAAAAATACCACAATGTTTTCAAACGTCGTCTGCTGCAGCAGATACAGTCAAACTTGTTATGGGGAGAGTTAAAATTTGCCTGCTGAACAGAGAGGGCTGGGCTGCTTAACCTTTTCCCTCATACAACATTTCTGCAGCAGATGACTGAACATATTTTGTCAAATAATAGAACATCTCTATAATTGAATGGATATCCTATGACTAAAAGTGGAAAACATTGTGGCAAAAGGAGAAATTGCTCGTTTTGAGCAATTTCTTTTTTTGACTCTGTGTTTTCAAAAAGCTGTCTGCTTCAGAGGCAACAGAAAGGGTTAATAAAAGTCATTTAGAAGAAAACCTATTTTGGGTTAACCTTTACAGGCTGCTAAACTGAGGTGACTGCTAACACAATTTCTAATTTCTTGATATAACAGGTAAGTTGTAGATTAAGGTATGATAAATCCTCAGTGACCTTCAAACATTGACCTTATTGTGAATCTGTCAAGGACTTACCTGACATTATAATTAAGCACCTTCCCACATACAACAAATCTGTAGCAGATTACTTTGAAATAATTTAGTAGAACATACAACAAATCTGTAGCAGATTACTTTGAAATAATTTAGTAGAACAATTGGAAACTCTCTATGCTTGAAAGAACATACTTATTATGAGCAATTTCTCATTTTGCCACAATGTTTTGAAAAGGTGTCTGCCACAGATGTTGTCCAGAAAGAGGCTGTACATGAGAAAGGTTTAAATGTCCGATGATGAATAAACAGTTTACCTAGAATCAAAGTGTTCAAGGACCTATCAGTAATGTGATTTAAACAGTTCAATTTACAATGAGAATACACCCATTCATCTAATGCTCACTGGAGCAGTTCAATTTACAATGAGAATACATCCATTCATCTAATGCTCTCTGGAACAGTTCAATTTACAATGAGAATACACCCATTCATCTAATGCTTCCTGGAACAGTTCAATTTACAATGAGAATACACCCATTCATCTATTGCTCTCTGGAACAGTTCAATTTACAATGAGAATACACCCATTCATCTAATGCTCAATGGAACAGTTCAATTTACAATGAGAATACACCCATTCATCTCATGCTCACTGGAACAGTTCAATTTACAATGAGAATATACCCATTCATCTCATGCTCACTGGAACAGTTCAATTTATAATGAGAATACACCCATTCATCTAATGCTTCCTGGAACAGTTCAATTTACAATGAGAATACACCCATTCATCTCATGCTCACTGGAACAGTTCAATTTACAATGAGAATACACCCATTCATATAATGCTCACTGGAACAGTTCAATTTATAATGAGAATACACCCATTCATCTAATGCTTCCAGAAACAGTTCCATTTACAATGAGAATACACCCATTCATCTAATGCTCACTGGAACAGTTCAATTTACAATGAGAATACACCCATTCATATAATGCTCACTGGAACAATTCAATTTACAATGAGAATACACCCATTCATCTAATGCTCACTGGAACAGTTTAATTTATAATGAGAATACACCCATTCATCTAATGCTCACTGGAACAGTTCAATTTACAATGAGAATACACCCATTCATCTAATGCTCACTGGAACAGTTCAATTTACAATGAGAATACATCCATTCATCTAATGTTTCCTGGAACAGTTTAATTTACAATGAGAATACATCCATTCATCTAATGCTTCCTGGAACAATTCAATTTACAATGAGAATACACCCATTCATCTAATGTTTCCTGGAACAGTTCAATTTACAATGATAATACACCCATTCATCTAATGCTCTCTTAAACAGTTCAATTTACAATGAGAATACACCCATTCATCTAATGCTCACTGGAACAGTTCAATTTACAATGAGAATACACCCATTCATCTAATGCTTCCTGGAACAGTTCAATTTACAATGAGAATACACCCATTTATATTATGCTCTCCAGAAACAGTTCAGTTTACAATGAGAATACACCCATGCATCTAATGCTCTACAGAAACAGTTCAATTTACAATGAGAATACACCCATTTATCTAATACTCTCTGGAACAGTTCAATTTACAATGAGAATACACCCATTCATCTAATGCTCTCTGGAATAGTTCAATTCACTTTTAAAATACAGCCTTTCATCTATCTAATGCTCTCTGGAACTGTTCAATTTGCAATGAGAATACACCCATTTATCTTATGCTCTCCAGAAACAGTTCAATTTACAATGAGAATGCACCCATTCATCTGATGCACTTTGGAACAGTTTAATTTACAATGAGAATACAACCATTCATCTAATACTCTCTGAAACAGTTCAAATTTCAATGAAAATACACCCATTTATCTTATGCTCTCTGGAATAGTTCAATTTACAATGAAAATACACTTATTCATCTTATGCTCTCTTAAACATTTCAATTTACAATGAGAATACACCCATTCATCTAATGCTCTCTGAAACAGTTTAATTTACAATGAAAATACACATAATCATCTAATGCTCAGATTGTGAAACAGTTCAACTTACAATGAAAATACACCCATTGATATAATGCTCTCTGGGACATTTCAGTTTAATTTACAATGAGAATACACCCATTCATCTAATGTTCTCTGAAACAGTTTAATTACAATGAGAATACACCCATTCATCTAAGGCTCTCTGGAATAGTTCAATTTAGATTGATTATACACCCATTTATCTAATGCTCTCTGAAACAGTTCAATTTACAATGGGAATACACCCATTCATCTAATGCTCTCTGAAACAGATTATTTCTCAATGAGAATACACTTATACACTTATTCATCTAATGCTCTCTGGGACATTTCAGTTTAATTTACAATGAGAATACACCCATTCTTCTAATGCTCTCTGAAACAGTTCAATTTACAATGAGAATACACCTATTCATCTAATGCTCTCTGAAACAGTTCAATTTACAATGAGAATACACCCATTCATGTAATGTTCTCTGAAACAGTTCCAATTTACAATGAGATTACACCCATTCATCTGATGCTCTCTTAAACAGTTCAATTTACATTGAGAATGATCTCTCAGCCATATAAATAATTCATTCAAATGTGCAAATTTCCCTTTTGCTACAATGTTTTCACCTTTATAAATGAAGGGAAAGGGATGTTTTGCTATTTTTGTCTAGATGCGTTCAGAGTCATCTGCTCTAGATTTGTTGTAGGCAGGAAAGGGTTAACACATATTAAAGGGACTGAATCCCATATGAGAAAAAAGCGGAAAAAAAAAGAAAATTGTTAAAAATTGCTATTACCTTGATGTTTTTGCAAGATAGGCATTGAGATTTGCTGACTGATGTACTACAATATATGCACACTATTAATATTGCGGAGATATTTCGTTATTTTGCATTGTAAAATCTACTGGGTTAGTAACCCAGTAAATCTAAAAATATCGCTGTATATTTATCACGTGATCACTAAAACCGATTTGACAATCTCCTTCGCAGAGTTGTCGTTCCTTACACATACATGAATGTAATGAGTCGATAGTGTTAGAGAATGCCGAATTGAATCCACAAATTCAAATGAGCAAGAGGGGAAATTCCACGGTATTTTTAAACGGGAAAACACGGAGCGGACGTTTTTTTAACTGCTTATTTCCTATGAAATGATGAAAAACAAGACTTGTACGACCTTCTACAACATTCCGTTACATATATATCGACGTATTGTGGATTAATTAGAATAAGTATAAAATATAACGATTTTGGACCATTATGGTGTTCAGTCCCTTTAAATGTTGCAGCAATCTGATCCTTATCATCTGAGAGTCAGTTCTCCCATGGTATGGCCTATACATATTGTAAAGCTATGACAAAAAGAATTGAAAAGAAATCGGTGCTATAGAATCAATACAGTTATGCAGCAGAGGGGAATACAGTTTTTGTCTTCATTTTCAAAAAAGTATTCTTGCTGTATCATAGACGGTCTTTGGAACACAGAGAATGTTCAGACTCGTTACAAAGCATTGGCTAGACTGTTTTTAACCCTTTCCCTCATATAGACGCTTTTGGACGCCTCTGCACCAGACGGCTTTTTGAAAACATAGTGACAATAGGAGAAATTGCACAAAACGTGCAATTTCTCCTTTTGCCACAATGTTTTCCACTTTTCGTCATAGGTTATCCATTCAATTATGGAGACTTTCTATGTTTTGACAAAAAACGTTCACAGTCGTCTGCTGCAGAATTGTCGTATGAGGGAAAGGGTTAATTCTTTGCCTACATAATACCAGTCTGCAGATGACTGCAGATGACTTTGAAATTTGGTGAAATAAGGAAAATCTCTATAAATGAAGGTATACATAATTACTGAAAAAAGTTGAAACATTGTGGCAAAAGGAGAAGTTGTTTATTATGAGCAATAATTATTTCTTCTTTTGTCACGTTCTTTTCAATGGTATGGTGTCTGCTGCAGAGGCATCAGAAAGCGTCTGTATACCGGAAAGGGTTTAAATTTCTGGGTAATATTGGAAAAAAAGGACAAGTAAAATTTCTGTTTTCTTTATGGCTATTACAAGATGACAAACTCTAGGACAACCAAGATTAACTTGCAGATTCCCATAATGGATCAGGTTGTGATACTGAAAGAGAGTTGCTTAACCCTTTCCCAAATATAGATGATTATACCCCCGCAAACGTAGTTTAAAGGGGGTATACTGGAATTAGCCTGGCGGTCGGTCGGTCCGTCGGTCGGTCTGTCCGCAAAATCTGTTCCGTTGTACTCCTCCTTCAGTTTCTACCTGATATACTTGATACTTGGCATAAATGTTAATCAGGAGTAGTAGATGTGCAAGACGCAAATTTCATGTCCCTGTGACTTTCACCTTGACCTCTGACCTTGAAATAGGATTTTTTTTGGTTAAAATCTTATCTAATCTGTTCCGTTGTACTCCTCCTTCAGTTTCTACCTGATTTACTTGATACTTGGCATAAATGTTAATCAGGAGTAGTAGATGTGCAAGACGCAAATTTCATGTCCCTGTGACCTTCACCTTGACCTCTGACCTTGAGATAGGATTTGTTTTGTTAAAATCTAATCTGTTGTACTCCTCCTTCAGTTTCAACCTGATTTACTTCATACTTGGCATAAATGTTAATCAGGAGTTGTAGATGTGCAACACGCAAATTTCAGGTCCCTGTGACCTTCACCTCTGACCTTGAAATAGGATTTTTTTTTTGTTAAAATCTAATCTGTTGTACTCCTCCTTCAGTTTCAACCTGATTTACTTCATACTTGGCATAAATGTTAATCAGGAGTAGTAGATGTGCAAGACGCAAATTTCATGTCCCTGTGACTTTCACCGCTGACCTTGAAAAAGGATTTTTTTTTCTTAAAATCTAATCTGGTGCGACATACTCCTCCTTCAATTTCAACCGGATTTACTTGAAACATGGCAAAATGTCAAGAGGTAGAACATGATATTATATTACATTATAGCTACTTTAAACTACCTAAATTACATAAGGATTTTATATTTCCCAATATTCGCAAGCTGACCTCCTCGCGAAATAATACCGTCCGAAAATATATCGATCGGAAGTGAAATTTAAACTCCTGCTACTTATTCTCAAAATTAAAATATCAAAATATCAAAATCATGAAAAATATCGAAAATAGGTCCTCGCAAATATTCAGTAGTTTACAGTAAAAACCTTGTTACTCTTTGAATAAAGAATGTGGTTCTTTTTCTTCTTGTTTGTTTGTTTGTTTTCTGAAACTAGAAAACTAAATTAAAACTTATTTCATGAGGAAATAGTACTTTATGCAGATTGTATTTTATGCATTAGAAAATATTCTTGACAAAATTTCTTTAAAATTAGATTTGTATATTGCTTTTTGATATCATCTTAGTATTTCTTTTTGATACTGATATTCAAACAGTCTGAGTTAAAGATAATACTGTGAGATATAATATGTGTCAGGGGTTGGGGCGGGGGTATTAATCACCTTTAGTGATAGTTCTAGTTTCTGATGTCTCTGCAGCAGATGACTTTTGAAATCATGGTAAAAGAAGGAGAAATTGCTCATAATGAGCTATTTCTCTTTTTGCCACAATGATTTTAACTCATTTCAATAAGCATACAATCATTTATAGAGGTTTTCTTTATTTTGGACTTATTAATTTCAAATGCGCCTGCTGTAGATTTATTGTATGTGGGAAAGGATTAACCGTTTCCCTCATATAGACGCTCTCTGCAGCAGACAGCTTTTTGAAAACATAGTGACAAAAGAAGAAATTGTTCAAAACGTGCAATATCTCCTTTTGCCACAATGTTTTCCACTTTTTGTCATAGGTTATCCATTTAATTATGGAGATTTTCTATGTTTTGACAAAATATGTTCAAAGTCGTCTGCTGCAGAATTGTCGTATGTGGGAAAGGGTTGAAACAATAAAGGAAGCAATGAGTGAATGTCTAGCTGCAGATAGTCTCCTATCTGTGAGGAAAGTGATCATTGATCAGATATTCAGTACACATTTTAACCCTCTCCCACATAAAACAAGTTGGCAGGAAATTACTATGAAAACATATCAGCAAAAATATTAAAAAATGTTGATACATGTATATATATTTATACAAGAGGAAATTGAGGCAAGGCATTAATTGCGTTTTAGCTCTCCTGAGCATGAAGTGCTCAGGTCAGATTTTATCCGTTGTGCGTCGTTCATTATTGTGTATTGTGAACACTCTACAGGGAACATTTTGGATCAAATCTTCATGAAAGTTCTATCAGAACATACATCTTCATATTCAATCGGGAATCTGAAATGAGTGGTAAGTATTTTCAAAAACTAAAAAAATTATGTTTTACTTTAAAAAACTTCATTTTTATGTCAAAAATACATTACCAGTCATTTAATACCTGATGACTGCAGCATCGGTCGGGAGGATCCTCCAACATCACTTGTCTATTACAGATGTAGCACCTTGTAGTTATTTTTTAAATTTACGTAGTACTTAATGGACACAACAGCTTATTAAAATAGGCATAGGGATTGAAAATAAGATTTCAATCTGTTTGTACTTTATTGTTGTGTGATGTTGTGAATTAGCAGACAACTCACTGAGACGCCACCAGTGGGCCCAGAGAGAAAAGATTTTCTGTTTGCGCGGACAAAGATCGCAGATATAAAGAGGAGAAAGTCGACTGCGACTTCCAAACCGCCGTACGAAGAATGTCTTCTAGCGGAACATTATTAGAAAATGCCCAACTAGTTGACAGAGCCCTAATTTCATGTGGATGAATCTGCAGAAATTGAAGGTCGCAAACGGAAAGATCCTTGTAGGCTCATTTAATGGTAGAGGATATCCAGCGGGAAATAGATGCTACTGAAATATCCTTACCTCCTATGAGTGGTAGAAATAAACTCTTCCTACGGCCCCTAGTACCTTCAACTCTCTTAAGGTAGTACTTAAAAGCTCTGACAGGACAAAGGAGTCTGTCCGAGTCTGACGGTCCACAGCTCGCAGAAAGACTGGGAACCGTGATTGGGTCAGTGCATCCACTGCCCATGCTGCAGGATCGTACATCGGTGACACATAGTGTGGCGAAAAGATCCACCAGGGGTGTTGAGATCCGCATGAACACAGAGTTTACTACACTCTTGTTCAGAGTCCATTCTGCCGGTAGAACTTTGTTCTTGCGGGATAGACTGTCTGCTAAGAAGTTCAGGCGACCAGGGACGTGATTCACTAAGACCACTAACGACGTCGCCTGCCACCAAAGGAGTAACTTCCACCTCTCCGGAAAGAGAAGGTAGGAGTGTGTTCCTCCTTGCCTGCGAATGTAAGACACAACAGTAGTGTTGTCCGTCAACAACAAAACAGTTCTGTTCGCAATGGAAGCAGAGAACTGATTGAGAGCTAGCAGGACTGCCCTCAACTCCAAGTTGTTTATGTGAAGACAACTTTCCTCCGCTGTCCACATGCCCCGGGCTGTTAAGCCCTGTGGCTCTAAATGAGCTCCCCAACCCACAGCACTGGCATCTGTAAAAAGGTACAGATCCGGTGGTGGTGTGAGCAAGGGGACCCCTTGTCAATAGATTTACGGATCCAGCCACCAGAGAAGGTGTGACTTGAAGAAATCCGTCAGAGCTATCTCCTGTTCCAGTGAGTCCACAGATGGACGCCACCATGACAGAAAAAGATACTGAAGCATGTGGAGCCTGCCTAGACTGACTAGGTCGGCTGCTGCACTTAGGGATCCCAGAAGTGACAGCATGGATCGGGCTGTTACTGTAACCCGATCAAGAGTGAGTCTGATTTTCATGAAAAGAGAATCCCCGCTAGGTCGGTGAGAAAGGTCATTCCCACGAATGTGAACCTCTTTGACGGAACTAAGTACGACTTCTTCGTATTGGGAATAAGACCCAATCGCAGAATGGTCCGCCAGGCTACGGACAGGTCATGTATTAGAAGTAAACGATCTGTCCTGTGAAGTAGCCAGTCGTCGAAGTATTGAAAAAGCAGGGGGCCCTGCATACGTAGAAAGGCTCCCACAGCATTGATTATCTTCATAAATACTCGAAGCAAATGTGGAAACCTTTGCATTCAACTCTTCCAGGCTCGAAAGGTTCTCCCGACGAGGGGGAGCGTCGACCTTCGGGCAGAGAGTATCAGGCACAACCCTGAATACCTCATCTATCGCCTGCTGTAAAGACCAATTACCCTCTACAGCCGGCTCGTCATCTGAAGGACACTGATCCCCCTCCTCCTCGTTAGACGAAGAGGTGGGTGCATGATGTGCCTTATGACGTGATTGTTTGATCCTAGTCGGTCTCACAACAGGATGATCAAAGTCCGACTAGAAAATGGACTCTTGAGAAGAATCCATGTCCTGTTGATCCTGTGATATGGACCCCCTCCCTGAGCAGAGGAAAGTCGAACTTGATCGACAGTCGGGGCCGAACTAACCGTATAGGATGTTTCGACTTCCCCTTCACAGGATACCGAGTGATTCTGATCCAGGGGTTGCCTTTTCACGGACTGCCTCTTCGAGAGGTGTCCTTCCGGGAGCAGTGAATTCCGATCTACCAGTCGCCAAGTCACCTTGTCTGAGGACTTTAGTTATTGACACTTTGTAAAAATCTGAGGACTTAAAAGAGTTTGTTGTTAATTGGTTCCAGTCAGCAAGGTTTCCCTCAGATTGGACCGTGGCATTACCCATACCCGGTTGCCCGGAGGGTTTTGCCTTAGCACCTAGCGTCAGATGATGCAGTTCAGTAGGTGGCAGATCTCTCTGACCACCAAGTAGGTGGCAGATCTCTCTGACCGCCAAGTAGGTGGCAGATCTCTCTGACCGCCAAGTAGGTGGCAAATCTCTCTGACCACCAAGTAGGTGGCAGATCTCTCTGACCACCAAGTAGGTGGCAGATCTCTTTGACCACCAAGTAGGTGGCAGATCTCTTTGACCACCAAGTAGGTGGCAGATCTCTCTGACAACCAAGTAGGTGGCAGATCTCTATGACCACCAAGTAGGTGGCAGATCTCTCTGACAACCAAGTAGGTGGCAGATCTCTCTGACCACCAAGTAGGTGGCAGATCTCTTTGACCACCAAGTAGGTGGCAAATCTCTTTGACCACCAAGTAGGTGGCAAATCTCTTTGACCACCAAGTAGGTGGCAGATCTCTCTGACAACCAAGTAGGTGGCAGATCTCTCTGACCACCAAGTAGGTGGCAGATCTCGCTGACCACCAAGTAGGTGGCAGATCTCTCTGACAACCAAGTAGGTGGCAGATCTCTCTGACCACCAAGTAGGTGGCAAATCTCTCTAACCACCACTGTGTTTCCAGTCCGAAGACTTTTGTTTCCTGGCGGAATAACTAGCACCCGAAGCTGCCATCCGTTCCTCCATACCTAGAGCAAGGCCTGCTGAAGCTGAAAGAGGAACAGTCATGAAGAGTGAAGAAGGAACAGCTCCGACCTTATCACTCAACATGGTCGCAGAGTCCTATTGGGAGAACACCTCAAACTCTGCTTCAGTCGAAGAGCTCAGTACTTTCCTTACTCTTCCTACTTCTGTAAGCTCTGCTCTTCTCTTCCCAGCCTTTTTCCAAACGGAAGCGGGCCAGGATGAGCAGAACTCACAGGATGAATCCTGTGTGCATTTAGTGCATGCAATACAGGACAGATGCGTGTCCCATACAGCCGAAAAATGACCACATGAGCCACGCCTCTGTTCACTGCTATGTGACAATGACATATATGAACAATTTATTTTTACAAAAAATATATATATTTTCACGAAACTTTTTGACTGTAAAATATTTTTTACAAAAATTTAATAATTTTCACATATATCATGTACATAATACAAATACAAAGGCGATTACATAATGGTATCGCTATAATTGGGTCCGGGAACTATTACCGTTAAATGATGCATGGTCGTCGTGAAACTGAAACCCACCCATGAAGTCTCAGTGAGCTGTATGTAACAAAAAACAAATAATACAGACAATAATTTACACAAATTTATGTTGGTTAGATGTTTAATAAGTTGAAATAACTGAATGAAAGAAACTTGCTTAGACGAAACGCCTTAAAAAGACAAAGAAATAAGTTTTAAAAAATGAATATAATTCTTATCCTGCAAGGTGGTGTGTCCAGAAATTAAAAATTGACACGTTGCTCACGTGTACCGGTATTTGTCGGCGGCCGTGTATATCACACAGGTGTGATGAATAGCTAGGCGCATCTTTTTTCTGGAAGAATTATTAAATGACTGGTAATGTATTTTTGATAAGACTCTCGGTGCCGTATTTTACACTTGAGGCTATCGAAAGTTTTTCAGAATAAATATCTTGATGATTTCTAGGCTAAATGCGAATGTAAGTAGCAAACAACTTTGAAACATTGAGGCAAATATGTGGAAACTTTCATATATGGTAAGTAAAATTATTGGAGTTGAAAAAGATTGTGGCAAGAGGAGAATTTGCTCAAATTTAGCAACTTCCGTTTTGACATAATGTTTTCAAAAATGCCTACCGAAGATGATGTGTCTTAACCCTTTCCCACATACAACAAATCTGCAGCAGATGACTTTGAAACTATCATTTCAAAAATGTGAAAAATGACATTTTAATTATTAAATAGAGTTGAAAACATTGTGGCAAATGGTAAAATTGCTCATTATGAGCAATTTCACCTTTGCCAGAGTGTTTTCAAAAGTCGTCTGCTGCTATTGTGTCAAAATGCGTCTGCAAGTAGGAAAGGGTTAATGTGTTGGCATGAGGTAAAGGGATAACGCACTTAGCCTGTTTCTTGTTGTTCAAGATTCTTGACATTGTTGAAAACACCCAAAAAACTTACACTTATCTTTTTTGTGCCAATATGCCTTTAAAATTGACTCTAAGACATAACGAAACCACTTATATGTTTTAATCAAACCCGCTCTGAGATCACGCAATAGTCACAAATGCAATTTAAAGAAACATTCTCCTTACATAATAGCTAGGCTTAGGAAAAGGGTTTAAAAAAATAGAATATTCTTGAGATGAAAGAAAGGTATGAAATATAGATGCGTTTTTGTTGAAATGGTTGACAGGGTGGATCAGTCAGTGTGTGGTATAGACAGTTGACCTTTTTAACCCTTTCCCTCATATAGACGCTTTCTGACGCCTCTGCAGCAGACGGCTGTTTGATAACATAGTGACAAAAGAAGAAATTGCACAACATGTGCAATTTCTTCTTTTGCCACAATGTTTTCCACTTTTTGTGATAGGTTATCCATTCAATTGTGGAGATTTTCTATGTTTTGACAAAATGCGTTCCAATTCGTCTGCTGCAGAATTGTTGTATGAGGGAATGGGTTAACTCCTTGTCTAACATGCGTTTTTGTTGAAATGGTTGACAGGGTAGATCAGTCAGTGTGTGGTATAGACAGTTGACCTTTTTAACCCTTTCCCTCATACGACAATTCTGCAGCAGACGACTTTGAACATATTTTGTCAAAACATAGAAAATCTCCATAGTTGAATGGATAACCTATGACAAAAAGTGGAAAACATTGTGGCAAAAGAAGAAATTGCACGTTTTGTGCAATTTCTTCTTTTGTCACTATGTTTTCACAAAGCCGTCTGCTGCAGAGGCGTCAGAAAGCGTCTATATGAGGGAATGGGTTAACTCCTTGTCTAACACCAGCTAAACCTTAATAAAACTGTCTAAAGCATCCAACAGAAATGGCTCCATGGAGACACATTCAGACTTTTTCATAAAATCATTGCCATGGTTACCAGAGAGAAATAAAGCCATAGAATACAATAATTGTTGGTTTTGACTTCCATCTTGTGATGCCATTCTTTTCTGATGTTTGTTTGTTGATTGAAATTTTTCTGAGGAAAGATTCCCATTTGTTTATGAGATTTAAAATCTTTCCAACATATACAACAAATCTGCAGCAGACATCTTTGAAA
Organism: Serripes groenlandicus; assembly: GCA_031761405.1. NCBI lineage: Eukaryota > Metazoa > Mollusca > Bivalvia > Cardiida > Cardiidae > Serripes > Serripes groenlandicus. The sequence continues at coordinate 6,018,929 of JASEVX010000005.1, forward strand.
ACATACCCGAAAAAAATTGGAAACACCCTTTAAATGAAAGTACAATAATTGAATAACATAGTTGAAAACATGGTGACAAAAAGAGAAATTGCTTGTTTTGGGCAAATTCTTTCTTTGTTACCATCTTTTCCAAAAGCCGTCTGCTGCAGAGGCATCAGAAAGCGCCTTTATGAGGGAAAGAGTTAAATTAAATAGTTTTGTTAGGTCAGTATTGCTTGACAATACTGACCTGATCCTGAACTCTCTCTTTTTTAGCTCACCTGTGCACGAAGTGCTCAAGGTGAGTTATTGTGATCGCCCTATGTCCGGCGTCCGTCGTCCGTCAACATTTTCTCCTCTGTAACCGGTTGGTCAACTGGGATGAAACTTCACAGAAAGCATCCTCTCAATGTCCTCACCAGAATTCCTTAAAATTTTCGGGATCCATGCAGAATTCTGGTTTCCATGGCAACGAAATGAAAAAACTTCAAAATTCTTAAAAAATCTTCTCCTCCGAAAGTGTCAGGCCGATTTTCAAATAATTTTGTAGAAATGTTCCTCGGGTGACCCTCTATCAGATTCCTTCAAGCCATGTTGATTGGTCGAAAAACATGGCCGCCAGGGGGGGCGGGGCTATTTTTCCTTATATGGTTATAGTGCAAACTTAAAAAATCTTCAACATCTTTTACTCAGTAACCGGTGGGTCAATTGGGATGAAACTTCACAGAAAGCATCCTCTCAATGACCTCACCAGAATTCCTTCAAATTTTTGGGATCCATGCAGAATTCTGGTTTCCATGGCAACGAAACGAAAAAAACTTCAACATTCTACTTCTCCCTAACTGGTTGGCAGATTTTGAACTTATTTTGTAGAAATGTTCCTTGGGTGACTCTCTATCAGATTCCTTGAAGCCATGTTGATTGGTCGAAAAACATGGCCGCCAGGGGGGCGGGGCTTTTTTGCCTTATATGGCTATAGTGAAAACTTAAAAAATCTTCTCCTCCAAAAGTGTTTGGCCGATTTTCAAATAATTTTGTAGAAATATTCCTTGGATGACCCGCTATCAGATTCCTTTAAGCCATGTTGATTGGTCGAAAATCATGGCCGCCAGGGGGGGCGGGGCTTTTTTGCCTTATATAGCTATAGTGCAAACTTAAAAAATCTTCTCCTCCAAAAGTGTCGGGCCGATTTTCAAATAATTTAGTAGAAATGTTCCTTGGATGACCCTCTATCAGATTCCTTCAAGCCATGTTGATTGGTCAAAAAACATGGCCACCAGGGGGCGGGGCTATTTTGCCTTTTATTGCTATAGTGAAAACTTAAAAAATCTTCTCCTTCAAAAGTGTCAGGCCGATTTTCAAATAATTTTGTAGAAATGTTCCTAGGGTGACCCTCTATCAGATTCCTTAAAGCCAAGTTGATTGGTTGGAAACTATGAACGCCAGATGGCGGGGCTTATATAGCTAAAGTGAAGAAAAAAAATCAGGTGAGCGATTCCAGGGCCATCATGGCCCTCTTGTTTAGATCACATGAGCCGAAGTCTCAAGGTGATCTATCATCTATTCTGATAACTCTCTGTCTGTTGTCCTTCGTCCGTCGTTAACTTTTAGATTTAAACATCATCTTCTCCTAAACCACAATTTTAATCCAACTTCACAAAAATGTTCCTTTGGTAGTCCTCTTTTAAAATTGTTCAAAGATTTAAATTTTCATTGAGAACTTTGGTTGCTGCGGCATCAGAAAGGGGGCAAAATGTCCAAACTTTAAAATTCTTCTCCTCTGAATCTGCCTGTCAGATTCCAATATAATTTAGTCGAAATGTTCCTTGAGATTGGTTGAAAAACATGGCAATCAGGTCGCATCAGAAAAGGGGTAAAATGACAAAATGACAAAACTTCAATTTTCCATCCTTATGAAAGTGCTTGTCTGATTTCATGATTTCTTTTTTTTGTAGAAATGTGCTTTCATTGATCCTTTTCTTAGTTTTATCGAGCCATATTGATTAGTTCGCAATTATAGCAACCATGTGTCATCACAAAAGGGGTAAATTTAACTTTTAGCTACAATTGACAACTCCTACCATTTCACTGGACCAATTTCAACTTAACTTCACAGGAATATTCTTTTTTGGTCCTCTTTCAAAATTGTTCAAAGACTTACATTCTGTGTAGAACTTTGGTTGCTGCGGCATCAGAAAATGAGAAAAATACCCTAACTTTAAAATCCTTTTCCTCCATAATCCGCTTGTTCGACTCCAAGATAATTTGGTAGAAACGTTCCTTGAGTGACCCTCTACGAAAAAAGTTCAAGCCATATGGATTTCGTTGAAAAACAGGGCAGCAAGGCGGCATCAGGAAAGGCGCAAAACACAAAACTTTATAATTCCCTTCTTATTAAAGTTCTCGTTAGATTTTAAGATACAAATGGCCTTAACTGATAAGCTATTTCTTTAAAAGAGTCCACTCCTTGCAGTTTTATTTGCACTCTTGATCAAATTTTCCCAGATATTTGCAGTTAGATATTTGCTACTTATTTACTTTCACTCAGGAGATCGATTAAGGGCCATCTTGGCCCTCTCGTTTAAATTATAAATAATTCTGTCACACTCAGATTTTCATTGAATTTGTGATTTGTTTTATAGTGAGATATATTGATGACTGTTAGTTTTAAGTTGATGAAAATTCATGCATGTCATAATATCTAACCATATAACTGTTTGTTTATGTGATTTCACGGAGTTGTCTGGATCTGTTAACAACTAATTGTGAAATATTACAGGTTCCAGTAATGGAGGCTGTTTTATTCTTACAAAATTCAAAAGCCATTTTTTTCTTTCCTTTAAATATTGTGCTAGTTCTGTAAAAATAGAAATTGCATATTTACAAGGTATGATGTTTGAGATATTATGTGTGTGAACAATAATTTATTTCTCCTTTTCCAACTGTGAATATTCATCCAACCTTCTTTAAATTGAATAACCCCTTTCTCACATGCAGATTCTTTCTGATGCCTCTGCAGCTGACAACTTTTGAAAACATTGTGATAAACGGAGAAATTGCTTTAAACTAGCAATTTCTCCTTTTTAGCTCTACTGGCCAAAGGCCAGAAGAGCTTATGCCGTGGCGTGGTGTCTGTCGTCCGTGCATATTTCGTCTGTCCGTGCGTCTGTAAATAATTGCTTGTGAAAGCGATACAGTCTTCAGTTTTGATTGTATCTCAATCAAACTTATACAGTAGTTAGATATCCATGAGAGCTCGCTGCCTTTCAATACAACCAGATCGGCCCATGCAAGACTGGATTATGGACTTTGAAATTGTCAAAATTGCTACCAAATCTTCACCAAACTTAGATAGTAGTTAAATATTGATGAGAGCTCGGTTCCTTTCAAAAACCAGCCAGATGTGCCCTTGCATGACTGGATTATGGCCCTTGAAATTGTCAAAATTGCTATAATACAGCTTGTGAACACAATAAAGCCTCCATTTACTATCTGATCTTCACCAAACTTAGATAGTAGTTAAATATTGATGAGAGCTCAGTTCCTTTCGCAAACCAGCCAGATCGGCCCATGTAAGACTGGATTATGGCCCTTGAAATTGTCAAAATTGCTATAATAGAGTTTGTGAACACAATACAGGCTTCATTTACTATCTGATCTTCACCAAACTTAGATAGTAGTTAAATATTGATGAGAGTTCGGTTCCTTTCGAAAACCAGCCAGATTTGCCCTTGCATGACTGGATTATGGCCCTTGAAATTGTCAAAATTGCTATAATACAGCTTGTGAACCTAATAGAGCCTCCATTTATTATCCGATCTTCACCAAACTTAGATAGTAGTTAAACATTGATGAGAGCTCGGTTCCTTTCGCAAACCAGGCAGATCCACCCATGGATGCAAGACTGGATTATGGCCCTTGAAATTGTCAAAATTGCTATAAAACAGCTTGTGAACACAATAGAGCCTCCATTTACTATCCGATTTTCACCATACATACATGCTCTGGATTGAAAATGACCAAAGAACCATCCCAGTAGAGCATAGGCTCTCATGGGCCTCTTGTTTCACAATGTTTTCAAATCTATTTATTATACTTCCAATTATAATGATTTTCCATGTTTTTGCCCAGATGTTTTCAATGTTGTCTGTGTAACACAATGAGGGTAGAGGTATAGAGGTTTACACGTGAGATATTAGATCCATTGAGGGTATAACTATATACGGGATATCATGTGTATACAGCGCCAGCCCTTTAGTATATAAATGTATGTTTTTGAGGAAGTGGGAGAGAGACATATAGAGAGAGAAAGAGAGGGAGGAGAGGCATGGATTCTGGAGAGAGTCGTGTGACTCCTGGGCTAACCTTCGAATTAAATCTTCACAATAAAGCTTACGGAAAGTATCACTATACAATTTCATTTATTTACCTGTGTTTTCCTCATGGACAATTTGATGTAGCTGGCCAGAGTGCTACATCTGCTGCAGGTTTTCGGTATGCGCGAAAGGGGGGTTAAACAAATAGAAGCCATGTAAGACAAAAACATAGTTCTCGTAAGCATCACATACATGTGTCCAGAGCATGAATTCAGTGAATTCTATTATTTTGTCAAAAACTTAATGATCAAGGTCTATATTATATGTTACACAGATAGTGTAGGTGTTGATGAGACTGCATGCAAATGCAAAGGCTTGCCTGCATGTTGACTGTTCAGCTTTGCCACAAGAACCTCTTTTGTGTGGCGAAGGAAAGACAGTTGATCAGTCATCACATGATAGGGACATGTGACCTTCGATCTCTTTGTTTAACACTTAAATGACTAGAGATTTCTCAACGTGTCTAAAACAATAATAGTCCCATAGAGACGCAATTTTGACTTTACCATAAAAATCATTGCTATGGTAACCAGAGAGAAGTGAGACAATAGAATACAATAATTGTTGGTTTTGACTTTTGTCTATTGGTCTGTCTGTCATGCTTTGTTGATTGAATTTCTAAGGAAAGAAGACAAATCCTCATCCTTCTCCCATATACAACAGAACTGCAGCAGACAATCTGGGAAACATCTTGACAAATATATTGGGAATTTGCTACAAATGAAAGTATAATTATTGAAAACATTGTGTCAAAAGGAGAAATTGCTCATTAGGTGTCAAAATGCATCTGGAAGTAGGAAAGAGTTAACCATTTGTTTCATATAGACGCTTTCTGAGGCCTCTACAGCAGAATGCTTTTTAAAAACAAAGTGACAAAAGAAGAAATTGCTCAAACGAGTAATTCCTCCTTTTGCCAAATTTTTCCACTTTTAGTCATAGGTTTTGCGTTCAGTTATAGAGATTTTCCATTTGCAGCTCACGTGAGCTTATGGTGAGTTATTGTGATCGCCTTTTGAACGTCGTGCGTCGTTCGTCGTCAGTCATGTGTCAACTTTTTCTCCTCAGTAACCAGTGGATCAGGTGGGATGAAACTTTACAGAAAGCATCCTCTCAATGACCTCACCATAATTCCTTCAAATTTTTTGGATCTATGCAGAATTCTGGTTTCCATGGCAACGAAACGAAAAAAACTTCAAAATTCTTCTTCTCCCAAACTGGTTGGCAGACTTTCAAATAATTTTGTAGAAATGTTTCTTGGATGATTCTGTATCAGATTCCTTCGAGCCATGTTGATTGGTCGAAAAAATATGGCCGCTAGGGGGCGGGGCTATTTTGCTGTATATGGTTAAAGTGAAAACTTAAAAAATCTTCTCCCCCAAAAGTGTCAGACCGATTTTTAGCTCCACTGGCTGAAAGCCAGTCGAGCTTATGTCATGGCGAATTGTCCGTCGTGCGTGCGTGCGTGCGTGCGTGCGTGCGTGCGTGCGTGCGTGCGTGCGTGCGTGCGTTAACTTTTTCCTTTAGACGACTTCTTCTCCCTAACCACTTGGCCAATTTGGTTGAAACTTCATGGGAAGCATCCTCTCAATGTCCTCTACTAAATTCCTTCAAATTTTTTTGATCCATTCAAAATTCTGGTTTCCATGGCAACCGAAAGAAAAAAATAGTGAGAACTTAAAAAATCTTCTTCTCCGAAAGTGTCAGGCCGATTTTCAAATAATTTTGTAGAAATGTTCCTTGGGTGACCCTTTATTAGATTCCTTCAAGAAATTTTGATTGGGCGAAAAACATGGCCGCCAGGGGGCGGGGCTTTTTTGCCTTATATAGCTATAGTGAAAACTTAAATAATCTTCTTCTCAAAAAGTGTTCAGCAGATTTTCAAATAATTATGTAGAAATGTTCCGTGGGTGACCCTCTATCAGATTCCTTCAAGCCATGTTGATTGGTAAAAAAACATGGCCGTCACAGGGCGGGGCTATTTTGCCTATATGGCTAAAGAGCAAACTTAAAAAATCTTCTCCTCCAAAAGTGTCAGGCCGATTTTCAAATAATTTTGTAGAAATGTTCCTTGTGTGAACCTTAATTAGATTCCTTCAAGAAATGTTGATTGGGCGAAAAACATGGCCGCCAGGGGGCGGGGCTTTTTTGCGTTATATAGCTATAGTGAAAACTTAAAACATCTTCTTCTCCGAAAGTGTTCAGCCGATTTTCAAATAATTTTGTAGAAATGTTCATTGGGTGACCCTCTATCAGATTCCTTCAAGCCATGTTGATTGGTCGAAAAACATGGCCACCAGAGGGCGGGGCTATTTTGACTTATATGACCATAGTGAAAACTTAAAAAATCTTCTCCTCCGAAAGTGTCAGGCATATTTTCAAATAATTTTGCAGAAACATTCCTTTGGTGACACTCTACAAGATTCCTTTAAGCCATGGTGGTTGGTAAAAAAAATAGCCACCACGGGGCAGGGCTGTTTGGAGATTTTATTTTTGCCTTATGGCCGTGGAGCGATACTGGCCCTCTTGGGCCTCTTGTTAAATAATTTTGTAGAAATGTTCCTTTAGTGACCCTCTATCAGATTCCTTCAAGCCATGTTGATTGTTGGAAAAACATGGCCACCAGGGGGCGGGCTATTTGGCCTTATATGGCTATAGTGAAAACTTAAAAAATCTTCTCCTGAAAGTGTCAGGCAGATTTTCAAATAATTTTGTAGAAATATTCCTAGGGTGACCCTCTATCAGATTCCTTCAAGCCATGTTGATTGGTCAAAACTATGGCCGCCAGGGTACGGGGCTTATATGACTAAAGTGAATAAAATAAAATCAATGTTTGGCTAACTGGTGCCTGGAAATATTGTTTTTTGGCTGACCGGTGGCTGGAAATATTATTGTGTGGCTAACTGGTGCCAGAAAATAGTGTTGTGTGGCTAACTGGTGCTAGGAAATAGTGTTTTGTGGCTAACTAGTGCCAGGAAATTCATAGGTAGGTGAAGTGGCCACTGCGAAAAGTGTTGAAATTGAATGACCAACCAGTATACTATCCTAGGAAATGTGCCTTGCCTAAGAGTGTTCCGCCATGGGATCAAGAATGCCTGATCCAAAATTCCCTGCTCTTACCTCTTGACCACAGCATTGTTTTTTTCTTCAAAGTAACAGAAAACCAGAAAGTAGGAAATAAAGAACTTAAATGGAAATGAGATAGAACTCTTTTCTCTAAAACAAAACTCTTATAATGCATATTCACCTTACAGAAAACACTGTTAGAAAAAGATACAAAGAGCAATGTCTCCTTTTCAAACAATGTTTCTACACAGTCTCATATCGGCCATTGAGATTGAGATTTAACCAACATTTTCGGTTTGTTTTTCAGTGGTTTTCTATTTGTAAAGAGAGAACATAAGACATAATATACAGGATTAAAGATTTTACATGACACTGTAATGCAATTATTCTTACAGCCATCATGTTATGTTATCTTGAGAAAGTGCATCTCTTTGTTTTTGTCATACATTTGTGTGACAGGCATGGACAACAAAAGGCTATTATTGAAAAAGATGTTTGTTATAATATGGTAAAAGGATATTCTGCTTTTATTTCTATCCATAAAAAGATCCGAAATGGAAATAAAAATGGTAATAGTTTTAACACAAATAGAAATTCACCAAGCATTTCTTGGTGCATTTATTTGAGTTATGGAAGACAAAATGTCGACTTGTTGTATATGCAATCACTGAAGTCTCTTGCAAAACTGCATAATGCACATTTTTCCAAAGCTAGACTTGCAATGTCTGGCTACTTTTTAGCTCACCTGACCAGGTCAGTTATTGTGATCACCCTTTTTACTGCGTCCAAAATCATCTTCTCCTCAATAACCAATGGGTAAATTGGAATGAAATGTCACAACAAGCATCCTCTAAATGTCTTCACCAAAATTCCTTTGGATCCATACAAAATTCTGGTTTTAATGGCAACCGCAAGAAAAACAAACAAAAATTCTTCTCCCAAACTGGTTGGTGCTTTTACAAAACATTTTGTAGAGATGTTCCTTGTGTGTCCCTCAAGCCATGTTGATTTGTCGGAAAAACAAGGCCTTATAAGTTTTGTATTAATGTTCCTGACTATAGTGAAATAGAGTTGATCGAGGCATGTCCTGCTTCCTTATCCTATTGGGGAGACTGTACTCTTTGATTAAAGGAAAGTACACCAAATCAGTCTTCAGCAATGTTATATGATTGGAAAAAGATAACTTAAAACCAAATTTATTCTGTACTCACATGCAGCTTTTTTTATTCATCTACAGTATTAACAGACTGACAGACAGACAGAACATTTCATTAATGACGTGTTCAAAGTACATTGTCTAAACACATACATTATACATACAATTCACATGACAGGAAAATACGAACATGCATACTTAATTAGAAATTTATAGATGAATGAATAAACCATGGATGTTGATATAATTACTGAAAAGAGTTGAAACATTGTAACAAAAGAAGAACTTGCTTGATTTGAGCAATTTCTCCTTTTGTCACAATGTTTTCAAAAGTCTTCGGCTGCAGAGGCATCAGAAAGCATCTGAATGAGGGAGAGGGTTAAACTGTCATACCTTGATGATGATCTCTAGATCAGGGGCAAATTTCTTGTTCTAATATTTAATATTAAATATTTGATCCCAAAACCCTATGATGTGGGTACTCAAAAAGATCATCTGATTCAGACAATTCCTTTGAATACCCACAATATAGTGTTAAATTGAGTAATAAGAGAGAGGATGAGGGGTGAATACCTTTTGGTTCCTCCTTATCTAGGCCTTGGGAGAACAAAGGAATTTGTCAATTGTTGGGAAGGAATGATGAGGATTTCCCTATGGATGTGGAAACATGTCCAACACCATTTAAGGATCAGTCTGTTAGCCTGTAAATTGATGTCATTGAGGAGCAGGAGTAATCGCATGATTGTCTCTGTGTTGCTAGACTTTAAGACCCGACTCAGGAATACAGACAGGCTCTCTAAAATAAAACCACCAATCAAAATAGTTTATTTTGGCTCTCCAAAATAAAACCACCTATCAAAATAGTTTATTTTGGCTCTCTAAAATAAATCCACCAATCAAAATAGTTCATTTTGGCTCTCTAAAATAAATCCACCTATCAAAATAGTTTATTTGGGCTCTCTAAAATAAAACCACCAATCAAAATAGTTTATTTTGGCTCTTTAAAATAAATCCACCAATTCAAATAGTTTATTTCGGTTTTTTCTGCTGAATAAATTAAACAGCATGCTTTGTCCGGCATCTGTCTGTCTGTCTGTCTGTCTGTCCCACTTTTTCATCACTCTTTCAATAAGCAGGTGCAGGTGACACACGTGCTCCACGGAGCACTCCATTCTAGTTGTTTCCAAAATCCTAGTAAACTTTTAACCCTTTCCCATCTGCAGATTCAAAATTTTGTTATTTCCAAAGTTGTCTGCAGGTTCGTTGTATATGTGAAAGGGTTTAAGATATAAATCCAATATGGCAAAAAAGGGTTAAAAAGTCATTTCCTATGCTGTCATTACAGGCTGTTTGATTTTCTCCTTGTGAAAATGTCAGATTGTCTCAGGTTGAAATGTTGAAATAAAACTTGAAGGCTGAATGCATAATTCATGAAGAATTTGTTTGTCTTCATTTGATGAGGTGTTGAATATTACCCACAGTTCCTCTTGCGTTGGAACTTTGGGTCCTGGATAACAACCCTTTCCCCTACACAACAGGATTCCACGGTGGTTTAACCCTTTCCCTCATACGACAATTTTGCAAAACATGGAAAACCTCTACAATTGAATGGATAACCTATGGCTACAAGAGGAAAACATTGTGGCAAAAGGAGAAATTGCTTGTTTTGAGCAATTTCTTCTTTTGTCACTGTTTTCAAAAAGCCTGCTGCAGAGGCGTCAGGCGTCAGAAAGCATCTATATGAGGGAAAGGGCTAAGCATGGGGATTTGAAACTGGGTGTTACATGAGTTGGAGAACTCAGGCCGCCATGATATGACTGAGAAAAATTGTTGAAAATTGCGTTAACCCTTTCCCTCATATGCCTCTGCAGCAGACAGCTTTTTGAAAACATGGTGACAAAAGAAAAAATTGCTCATAATGAGCAACTTTTCCTTTCGCCACAATATTTTCCACTTATCAAGAAATTCAGGGATAAAAAGAAGAAAGAGCAATTAAACCAGACAAGTAACTGTATAGTGTTGTGATCCAGTAGAAAGCATTGTTGAAAGGAAAACTTTTAATCATACACCTGTTAAGACAACCTTCTGCTGGCTTCAACAGCTTTAAGCTCATCAAGGAAATAGGTGTTGATGAAAACATTTGTTAAAAAAGTAGCCTCGATATTTGCCCTTGAATTACTCTTTTTACTCCTGGAGACTGCATTTCAGGAGAGTTAGCATTGTCATCCTGTAGCTTTGGCCACATCCTTACTGGTGTAAACAAAATGTTTTTTCTGTTTTGAATTTTGCCTGCACTTTTTGAGCTCTGTTTATGTGTTACTTAGTACCATAGGGAGCAGCTATACAAGGAATTATATAGGAAAGGTTTATCCTTCTTTGTCATGGGAAAGATCTTTTGATGAACTTGAGGGAATAAGAAAAAGGACTTTCGTAGAGACGGGAATCCTTTGTTAATGGAAGTTTTAAAACCTCTGGGGAAATTAATACAACAAAGAGGTTTAAAAATGCTACCTTTTTGACAAATTTATGTATGTCTTGCCCTTAGTTTGTAAAATTTACAACCACATCTTCCCACACATGGGGAATCTGCTGTGGTCGAGTGGTTAGCGTCGGGGATTTCGAAACCGGGTGTCCCGGGTTCGATCCCCAGTCGCGGCACTAAGGTCATGGTGGAGTGCCCTTGGGCAAGGCACATTTTCTAGCCTAGTACTGGTTTGTTTACCCAGGGATCATGAATAATTAAATTTAATTGCACGCTAAATGACCTTAGCTGTCAATGCGCCATAAAACAATATACATTCATTCATTCCCACACACGGATGACAGTTTACACATCTGCAGATGTTTTTAGCCCTTTCCCTCATATAGGCGCTTTCTGACGCCTCTGCAGCAGACGGCTTTTTGAAAACATAGTGACAAAAGAAGAAATTGCTCGTAACGAGCAATTTCTCCTTTTGCCACAATGTTTTCCACTTTTAGTCATAGGTTTTCCATTCAATTATAGAGATTTTCTGTGTTTAGACAAAATATGTCTAAAGTCGTCTGCTGCAGAAGTGTCATATGAGGGAAAGGGTTAAAAAGCATCTTGGACAAATGAGAAATTTCTTAACTCTTTCAGCGCCATTGGCAAAATTGAGGTTTTTTCAAACAATGCAGATTCAGGTGAGTCAGCTCGTAACGAGCGGTGACTAACCTGAAATCAGCATTGTTTGCCTTTTAGTTATTAAGATATTCCAGAACTCTTATTATTTAATGAGAAATGGAGACGCCCGATTTTGAAAACGGAAGACTCAACTTTAAACAATTTGGTGCTGAGAGAGTTAATATGATGTTAATAAATCTTGCTTATGTTTTCATCAGTAAAGGGATTTATTTTTAAACAACCTTTTTCTAATTTCAACACTGTATCAAAATTGTAATCTCGATTTTCCACTGCATTTACCAAAAGTCTTGTTTGAAAGGTATGAGACTCTAAAACTATCAAGTCTAGTAAACTGTAAAATGGTGAATTCTCGGAAATTCTTAGAGCAGAATGAGTTCTCATGTTCAGTGTAATTACTATACGATGTCGGATTTAAACGGATTCATTTAGAAAGCTGCCTGATAATTCCTGCCTTATAACATTCTCTTTCATTTCATTTAACGTAACTCGTGTGGACAATGTGCCATCAAGGTCTGAATTACCTTCATGGTTTTTACTGGTAATTAGACTTTACAATGACACTGTTCTATCTAACCAGTAAAGACTGGCAAATTTTCGTTCTAACATTGTTCTAGTAATGATAAGCAAATCTGTTAGTCTGAGTATTACCTGACTGCAAAATGAGTTATTATACCCCCAGCAAAAAAAGCGCAACTCCTCCGTAACGGCTTGACCGATTCTGATGAAACTTTGCACAGTTGCAGTACACAACCTGAGGATGTGCATGAAGTAAGATTTTCCCGGTCTGTCCATATGTCTTGTAAGCGCAACAGGGGGGTATCCTTTTGTGAGTTCACTCACAGTTCTAGTTGTCATTGACTATGTGGTTGACTCAGGTGAGCAATTTAATGGCCCTCTTGTTCTAGTAATGATAAGCAAATCTGTTAGTCTGAGTAACCTGGGTAACAATTATGCAAATTAGTATCAGCAGAGTGGGGACCATCTTTTGGGTATCAAATTTGATTTGTGGAAGCAATATTTTTATAAGCCATTAAAATTGGGGGGGTTTTCCTTAGAAAATCACTGTGTGGGTAAAGCAGTAAGGATTACACAGTCTACCTTGAAAATATCTGAGGAAAATGTTTTAGTATCTGGTAAATTGAAAGAACAATCATCTAAATACAATATTGAAAACATTATGAGAATTTTCTCCTTTTTGAAACAGGTTTTCAACATACATGTAGTTGAAACCTGGTTATTATAATGACGATGTTGTTTGGACAGTTGGGCGTATCGCTTCAAACTCTCCTATGAAACTGAATATCTTTAGATACTGTTGACATATTGTTTTAAACCAAAGTTGGTATTTAGAAAGAGTTTATTGTGATCTTTCATGGGGTTGTGTTCAGGGCTCCTAGGGTCAAGGTAACTGTTACTTAAAATAGAAAAAAATGGTTGAAACTGAATATCTTTAGTTATGGTTGACATATTTTAACCAAAGTTGGTATGTAGAAAGACTTTATGGAGATCTTTCATGCGATTGCATTTAAGGCCCCTAGTGTCAAGCTCGCTGTTACTTAAAATAGAAAAAAAACATTGAACATATTTAGTTACAGTTAACTTATTGTAACCAAAGTTGGTATGTTTTCATGGGATCGCATTTGGGGCCCATAGGGTCAAGGTCAAGGTTGTTGTTACTAAAAATAGAAAAAAATGGATGAAACTGAATATCTTTAGTTATGGTTGACATATTGTAACCAAAGTTGGTATGTAGAAAGACTTCATGGAGATCTTACATGGGATTGTGTTTAAGGCCCCTAGGGTCAAGGTCACTGTTACTTAGAATAGAAAATATATGAATTTATTTAGTTACAGTTAACATGTTGTCACCAAAGTTGGTATGTTGTCATGGGATTGCATTAGGGGACGATCCCTAGGGTCAAGGTCAAGGTCGTTGTTACAAAAAACAGATGAAACGGAATATCTTTAGTTATGGTTGACATATTGTAAACAACTTTTGTATGTAGAAAGACTTTATGGAGACCTTTCATAGTATTGTGTTTGTGGCTCCTAGGGTCAAGGTCACTGTTACTGAAAATAGAAAAAACGGTTGAAACTCAATTCTTTTGGTACAGTTTATTTACATTCTTATGCATGCCTTCTGTCTTCTGTATATATCCTCTTAACCAATTTGGCGTACAACATTCAACTAAGAAGCTTAACCCTTTCCCTCATATAGACGCTTTCCGACGCCTCTGCAGCAGACGGCGTTTTGAAAACATAGTGACAAAAGAAGAAATTGCACAAAACGTGCAATTTCTCCTTTTGCCACAATGTTTTCCACTTTGTGTCATAGGTTATCCATTCAACTATGGAGATTTTCTATGTTTTGACAAAATAAGTTCAAAGTCATCTGCTGAAGAATTGTCATATGAGGGAAAGGGTTAATTATAATTCTCAAAACACAGACTGAAGTTCTTCTGTTAAACATTTAAAACCAGGTTTCGTTGCATTGCTGTGTTGCTTGTTTCACAATGTTTTGGCAATTTGACTCCTGTGGACTGGATGTCCTCAGGTAAAAGGTTAACAATTTGATTTGCTGACATAAATAAATCTTTATCCAAACTCTTATGTTCCCCAGATGGTCCTACACAAAAATGAGTGAAAATAATTGAATTACATGCTGGGATGCAGGCCTCCGACGGCTATTGCAATCCACTTGACGCGTTTTGAAATAATATCACACAAATGATCCTTCATTATGGCCCTCTACCAAAATATCCAATAATTTGATTTGTGAAAATAACATGGCTGCCAGGGATGGTAAAATGAAGCATAATTCACAAGAATGATGTTTTGGTTATCTTCTAAATTAATAGCTCAGCTCAAGTATCATGTAAAATGCTTTCTTTACAAAATTAGAATTTTCTGGCTAGTTTAAAATACTTTCAAATGTGTGCTCATTTGATGACCTACATGCTTAGCCAAAGGCACCGAAACAACTGACTTGATTTGGAAATTATTTCACTTGATGTTCATTGGATGATCCTATAGACACTTTCAAAATCACATGTTGACACTTAAGGAGCAGATCCAGTAAATTGACATTGTTGCTTTCATAGCTTTGGGATTCAGGTCAGAAATGTAGGGCTGTAATGGCCCTCTTGTTATACACATGGTAAGACAGATTTGTTTGTTGATTAATTAACTTATAGCTTTTTCTACAGTTGATAAAGATCTCCTTCAGCTGTATCATTAAATGACGGTCCCACAAGTAGACGCATTCTGATGCATCTGCAGCAGACCACCTTGATGAGCAATTGATCTTTTTGCCAGTTTTTTAGCTCACCTATGCACGAAGTGCAAGGTGAGCTATTGTGATCACATTTTGTCCGGCGTCCGGCCGTCGTGCGTCGTGCGTCGTGCGTCGTCAACATTTGACCTTGTTAACACTCTACAGGCTACATTTTGCATCCAATCTTCATGAAAGTTTATCAGAACATTCATCTCCATAAAATCTTGGACAAGTTCGAAACTGGGCCATATGAGGTCAAAAACTAGGTCACTAGGTCAAATTGAAGGGAAATCTTGTTAACACTCTGGAGGCCACATTTTCAACTTGAGCATGTTGAAACTTTATCAGAATGTTTGTCTTAATGATATGTAGGTCAAGTTTGAACATGGGTCATGTCGGGTCAAAAAGTAGGTCACTAGGTCAAATTGAAGGAAAATCTTGTTAACACTCCAGAGGCCGCAATTTTTGCTTAAGCAGTTTGAAATTTTGTCAGAATGTTTGTCTTAAAAATATCTAGGTCAAGTTCGAATATGGGTTATGCCGGGTCAAAAACTAGGTCACTAGGTCAAATTGAAGGAAAATATTGTTAACACTTTGGATTTTGCTTCAGCAGCTTGAAATTTGGTCAGAATGTTTGTCTAAATGATATCTAGGCCAAGTTCGGATATGGGTCATGCCGGGTTGAAAACTAGGTCACTAGGCCAAATTGAAGGGTAATCTTGTTAACACTCTGGATACTGCATTTTAAATTTCAGCATGATGAAACTATTATCAGAATGTTTTTCTTGATGATATGTAGGCCAAGTTCGAATATGGGTCATGCTGGGTCAAAAACTAGGTCACTAGATCAAATTGAAGGAAAATCTTGTGAACACTTTGGATGCCACATTTTTGGCTTCAGCAGCTTGAAATTTAGTCAGAATGTTTGTCTGAATTATATCTAGGTTAAGTTTGAATATGGGTCATATTGGATCAGAAACTAGGTCAATAATGGAAAATATGGTTCAAACTCCGGAGGCCGCATTTTTACTTTGAGCAAGTTGAAACGTCAGAATGCTGTCTTGATGATATCTAGTCCATGTTGGAATATGGGTCATATCAAGTAAAAAAAATATAGATCACTAGGCCAAATGAAGGAAAATATTGTAAGAACTATGGAGGTTGCATTCAGAATAATTGTCTTGATGTGTTTTGCATTGCAGAACATTGTATAATTAAGGTGAGCGATCCAGGGCCATCATGGCCCTCTTGTTTAAAACTATATTTAATCATGTAGTTTTGTTAATGGATTCTCCATAGTTTTGTCTTAATGGTTTTTAGCTCCACTGGTTGAAAGCCAGTCGAGCTTATGTCATGGCGAATTGTCCGTTGTGCGTGCGTGCGTGTGTGCATGCGTTAACTTTTTCCTTTAAACAACTTCTTCTCCCAAACCACGTGGCAAATTTGGTTGAAACTTCATAGGAAGCTTCCTCTCAATGTCCTCTCTTAAATTCCTTCAAATTTGTTTGATCCATTCATAATTCTGGTTTCCATGGCAACCAAAAGAAAAAAATAGTGAAAACTTAAAAAAATCTTCTTCTCCAAAAGTGTCAGGCTGATTTTCAAATAAATTTGTAGAAATGTTCCTTGGGTGACGACCCGGCCGGGTAGCTCAATTGGTAGCGTATCTGACTCGTGATCTGGAGGTCACGGGTTCGATACCCGGTTGCGGCGACGTTCTTTTGGGCGATGTTTTCCATTGCCTCTCACCTCTGATCTATGTGAGAAAGTAGTCAGTGGCTTCGAAAGAATGTTGTGTAAGTACTGGTGTGGGAAAGCCAGGAAAACATGGGTAGGTGCACTGACCGCCGTGATATGACCAAAGCTGTTGAAAGCGGCGTTAAACTCCAAACAAACAAATCCTTGGGTGACCCTTTATTAGATTCCGTCAAGAAATAATGATTGGTTGAAAAACATGGCCACCAGGGGGGGGGGCTATTTTGCCTTATATAGCTATAGTGAAAACTTATAAAAGCGATACTGGCCCTTTTGGGCCTCTTGTTAAGTCATCTGCGGCAGATTTCGTGTATGTGGGAAAGGATAAATAGCTATTACCCAAGTTAGTTGACAAAAAATCAACTAGAGCTGTAACAGGAAGTATCTGTCTGACATTTCAAACATCTCTAAGTGTATTCATTGAGTAAATGGGGACTTATCAATTATTTTACAAAATGAAAGACCCTTTCTTAAATAAAATCATCCATGCGGAGCACAAAGGGCTTTTGTGTTTGGGGACTCGGGTAAACCCTTACAAATGCACAGATAAACCAGATTGCATGTTATGTATGCCTTGATTTATTTCTAAAGAAATAAACATACATGTTGCCATACCCAATATCACTAATATTGAGGTTTTTGCAAACAATACTGATTCAGGTGAGTCAGCTTGTAACAAGCTGAAATCAGTATTGTTTGCCTTTCAGTTATCAAAATTGTCCAAACTTGTATCACATGAGAAATGGAGACGCCCGATTTTGAACATGGAAGAGTCTTACTTTAAACAATTCGGCGCTGAAAGAGTTAAAGCAGAATTACTCTTGAAATCAATTTCATTAAAGGGCTAAAATTCACTCAAATGAGTTCCAATGGGTTTAAGTGATACAGAGGAGAAGTCATTGGAAGCCAAAAATGAACCCACACACAGATGCCCAATAGACTATTCTCTATGACATGAGCTTGACTAGCTTTCAGCTTAGTGCCACTAAAAACTGTTGAAAATATCATGGAACTGCAATAAAACACACCAAACCAAAATTGATATGCAAAGAGATCCCTTCTTCAACTAACTGTTTCAAATTATTTTTTTGCTGCGAAACGCCCCTATCCCAAAAATGAGAAAGTTTTCCTTTTGCCACAGTATTTTCAACTATACACTAATTATACTTTCAGTTTTAGAGAAGTTACATCATTTCACCAGAATGTGTTCAAAGGTGTCTGCTGAAGATTTGCTGTATGTGGGAAAGGCTAATCATTTCGCTTATACAGACTTAAATAAGATTACTTAACAAAAACTTCATTCTGCCTTGGTGGTGTAGTGGTAAAGCGTGTGCCTTGGGTAAGGGAGGTCGCAGATTCCATCCCCGACCGGGTCATTATAACCAAAGACTTCGTTGTAATTGCTGCCCTCCTTTGCACTTAGGGTGGTGGGGGTAGTATTAATTATGACTGACTGGCTGGTGTCAGGATAAATTAACCAGTAGTTCTGGTAACTTACCAAGGTAACAACGTGATATAACTTTAACCCTTTCTCTGATTAAGACGACATTTGAAGCATTTAAAGCAGAATTACTCTTGAAAGCAATTTCATTAAAGGGAGAAATTGCATTTCATGGTTATAATTAATTATCACAATATTTTCAAAGCATACAACACTGCAGATATATCAGGTGTTATATTAGATAAAGGGTTAGATGAATTTCTCTCATTATTTTCCTCTAATGTACTGAATGCTCTCTAATTAGGTTTTCGTCCTGTATTTAGTATTCCTAGAAAAAGAAATGATGGTTTTATTCTCTGCTCATTCATTATCACGCCTGCCTTGGCAGGGAGACACATACAGTACTCAAACTTGGCAGGGAGGTTAGGCATAACCAGTAGATGACCCCTATTGATCTTGAGGTCATCCTTTCAAAGGTCAGGGTCAGTAACCTTGTAAACAAAAAACCTTGTCTGATTGATAATTGAAGAATGCTTTGGCCTGATGTCCTCAAATTTGGCAGGGAGGTTGGGCAAGACCAGTAGATGATCATGTATGCTTTTAATGTCATCTGGTCAAAGGTCAAGGTGACAGTGACCACAAAAAGCTTGTCCGATTGATGCTCCTGACAATCATTGACCATTTTGGAAGTCTTAAATTCTGATGAGTAACAGGCATCTGTTAATGGTGCGTTTATTCTATGGTATTATATCAGTTACCTTAAGTATGGGTTCCAGTCCAAGCAAGTTAATTGAGGGAGTTTTATCCATTTACCTGATATGAATTTGAAGCAGCCATACTTTTTCAATCATCTTTTTAATAAAGATCATGCAGCCTTTGAAGGAAAAAACAAATCTGTAACAGGTGACTTTGAAAACATCTAGGCAATAATATTGAAAAATCTCTGTAAAAAAATGAATAATATTGAATAGAGGTGAAAACATTGTGGCAAAAAGATAAATTTGTCATCATGAGCAATTTCTCCTTTTGCCACATTTTTAGCTCGACTTTTGAAAAAAACGAGAGCTATTGTCATGACCCTGGCATCATCGTCTGTGCCGTTCGCGGTGCTCTTGTTTTTATTCTGCTGTAGATGCTTCATAATGCATTGACAGGTGGGAAAGGGTTAATATCCTTGTTTGAAAGTTCAATGAACAGGACACTGTTCACATTATTTCTTGAATTGTTAGCTTGTTGGAGATAAGATTTGACACTTTTGAAAACGGAACCTCAACCAATGTTTTCCTGTATTAAATTTGTTTATCCACTTTTCCAGATTCATAACAATTTCTTTCAGAGTTGTATTGAATTATTTTACTGTTGTAAGATCATACCGGGAAAATAGATAAATGTCAAAGATTTATTGATAAAGAGATTATAGTCTTTATTTCCTCCAAGTTTGGAGAGCAAGTACATTTCAATTTGATAACATTACAATAATGAAAATATAAATATATATATATATATATATATATATATCAGGCCTCCGGAAAACTGAATTTTGCCCGTCTGGACCGTTTTTTAACTCGCTGGACCGATTTCAATCTTAAAACTTGAAAAAAAAAAATCGGTTCAGATATTTTCATAAAATCACACTAACACCTAGGCTATATGTCACTTTGTAAACAAGAACACATTTTTATCGTCTGTAAACCTTCGAGAGTCACTTACCATGACGTAAACAAGATTATCGATCCAACTAATTTTGAAAATCGTCTAATCTGATCGATAATGCCAATCGGAATACCTCGGTGACGAATGCTTCAACCACTGATGGATATCATGGAATTACGCAAGGAAATCCGTTTGAATGCATTGGGTTTCAATTTTGGTTGGCTATTGGGGTTTTAGGGAATTTTCAGTTTGCATAGGTCACTTGACCTTTGTAACACTTTCAAGATGGCGACAGTGGCATGGAAAAAAGATATTTACGAAATGTTTTGGAAATATAAACTATGTCAGAAATATTTTGATCATGGTAATTCCAAAACAACAAAGACATTTTATTTAGTACAATGCTTATTTTTATGGAGACAAAACAATGTTTACCATACAAACAGAACAGTAAATAAGAGAATAGTATGTGTTGTGCGTGACAAAACATTTTCCAGTAATAAGTACTATATCGAAGGATGGGTCAAACATTTTTAGCTCACCTATGCACCAAGTGCAAGGTGAGCTATTGTGATCACATTTTGTCCGGCGTCCGTCCGGCGTCCGTCCGGCGTGCGTCGTCAACATTTGAGCTTATTAACACTCTACAGGCTACATTTTGCATCCAATCTTCATGAAAGTTTATCAGAACATTCATCTCCATCAAATCTTGGACAAGTTCGAAACTGGGCCATATGACGTCAAAAACTAGGTCACTAGGTCAAATTAAAGGGAAATCTTGTTAACACTCTGGAGGCCACATTTTCAACTTGAGCATGTTGAAACTTTATCAGAATGTTTCTCTTGATAATATGTAGGTCATGTTCGAACATGGGTAATGTTGGGTCAAAAAGTAGGTCACTAGGTCAAATTGAAAATCTTGTTAACACTCCAGAGGCCGCAATTTTTGCTTCAGCAGTTTGAATATGGGTCATATCGGGTCAGAAACTAGGTCAATAGGCCAAATTGAAGGAAAATCTTGTTAACACTGTAGAAGCCGCGAAGGGCTTATGTCGTGGCGATTTGTCCGTCGTCCGTGCGTGTGTCTGTCCGTAAACAATTTCTTGTTAACATGATACAGTCTTCACTTTTGATTGTATCTCAACCAAACTTATACAGTAGTTAGATATCCATGAGAGCTCGGTTCCTTTCGAAAACCAGCCACAGATCCGCCCATGCATGACTGGATTATGGCCCTTGAAATGGTCAAAATTTCTATAAAAGAGCTTATTAACAAGATACAGTCTTCACTTTTGATTGTATCTCAATCCAACTTATACAATAATTAGATATCCATGAGAACTCAGTTCCTTTCCAAAACCAGCCAGATCCGCCCATGCATGACTGGATTATAACCCTTGGAATTGTCAAAATTGCTATAATAGAGCTTGTTAACACGATACAGTCTCTTTTTTTTATTGTATCTCAATCAAACTTATACAGTAGTTAGATATCCATGAGAGCTTGATTCCTTTCGAAAACAAGCTAGATCCGCGTCATGCATGACTGAATTATGGCCCTTGAAATTGTCAAAATTGCTGTAATAGGGCTTGTTAACATGATACAGTCCTTATTTTTGATTGTATCTCAATCAAACTTATACAGTAGTTAGATATCCACGAGAGTTTGCTTCATTTCTAAAAAACGGCCAGATCTACCCATGCATGGCTGGATTATGGCCCTTGAAATTGTCAAAATTGCTATAATACAGCTTGTGAACACAATAGAGCTTCCATTTACTATCTGATCTTCACCAAACTTAGATGGTATTTGAATATTGATGACATATTGGTTCCTCTTGAAACAAGCCAGGTCAATGCCAGTAGAGCTTAGGCCCTCATGGACCTCTTGTTTGCTTCAGCAGCTTGAAATTGGTCAGAATGTTAGCCTGAATGATATCTAGGCCAAGTTCAAATATGGGTCATACCGGTTCAAAAACTAGGTCACTAGGCCAAATTGAAGGGTAATCTTGTTAACACTGTAGAGGCCACATTTTCAACTTGAGTATGTTGAAACTTTATCAGAATGTTTGTCTTGATGATATGTAGGTCAAGTTCGAACATGGGTTATGATGGGTAAAAAAGTAGGTCACTAGGTCAAATTGAAGGAAAATCTTGTTAACACCCTAGAGGCCGCAATTTTAGCTTCAGAAGTTTGAAATTTTGTCAGAATGAATTTTAAAGATATCTAGGTCAAGTGTGAATATGGGTCATATCGGGTCAGAAACTAGGTCAATAGGCCAAATTGAAGGAAAATCTTGTTAACACCCTAGAGGCCGCAATTTTAGCTTCAGAAGTTTGAAATTTTGTCAGAATGAATTTTAAAGATATCTAGGTCAAGTGTGAATATGGGTCATATCGGGTCAGAAACTAGGTCAATAGGCCAAATTGAAGGAAAATCTTGTTAACACTTTAGAAGTTGCATTCAGAATAATTGTCTTGATGTATTTTGCATTGCAGTACATTGTATAATTAAGGTGAGCGATCCAGGACCATCATGGCCCTCTTGTTAAGTCTGAAAGAGCAATGTAAACATGCGTGGTAATGTTTGTCTGCAAATTTTGGAAGTGTTCCAATTTCATATTTTTCAAAAACAAGGGGGGCAGGGGCTAAAAAATTCACAATCCGATTGATATTTCAAAATTTCCGGAGCCCTGAAATATATATATAAACATACAAAAGTATTTGATAAATGTAGAAACAAAATGATTATGTAAAATAATATCAATAAAGCGTAATTAAGTCATTCAGCCAAAATAAATTGCCAATTTCACCAATATTCTCTGACAAAACACAAAAAAAGAGAAGACATACAAGGGTTCAGATTTCTATACCCAACACGAGACACGTTTTGGAATACAAACAGTGCAACACTATATTTGCATCTTATAAAGACTAAGAGGAGTGTGTGGAATATCATCTAGTCGAAAATGTCTACACAAAACGAAACTTGGATCTGATCTTTTTTGTTTTGCACATATTAACGCTTTCTGATGCCTCTACATCACCCAACTATTGGATACATTTCGGCAAAAGGAATTTCCTCTTAAGCCACAAAGTTTATAACTTTATTCAATAATTGATCTTTCATATATAGAGAATTTTCATATTTTGAATAAATGTTTTAAAAATTGCTCGCTTATGACTTAAGCTTGAAGAAAAGGCGTTCACACCTTGGTTAAGTTTGTTGTACCACCTCACTTTTTTTCAAAACCATTAGAGATATTGCTTTGAAACTTACAATACTTGGTCACCAGCATTACCTACATCAACAGACAAGAGTACATAACTCTGTCAAGGTTTTTGTATGAATTATTATGGCCTTTTTTTTGCTTAGAATTTTGGTTAAGTTTTTTGTACCATCCAACTTTTTTCAAAACCATTAGAGATATAGCTTATACACTTACATACTTGTTTACCATGCATCATTACCTCAATCAACAGACAATCTGAGTAAATTCCAATTATAAACTTCACCCTTTAGATCTGTAGACAAGAGAAGGTAACTCTGTGAAGGATTTTTGTTTTTTCTTTAACTGCAAAGAGTTTTGTTTTAGTGTCAAGCTCCAGTATTAAACACTTGCCGACATATAGATGCATTTTGACACATCTGCAGCTGACGACTTTCACAAATGGAAAAAAATGCTCATAATAAGCAAATGATCCTTTTGACACAATGTTTTCAACTCTATTTAATAACAGATATTTTGTACGTTGCTGAAATGTATTCAAAGTCATCTGCTGCAGATTTATTGTATGTGGGAAAGGATTATGTATTATTTATAGTCAAAGTGCCAGTTGAACTAAGAATACTGGACTATGACACATCTTTAGTTGAATGCATTAAAGGAAAGGAAAAATAATCAACTTGAGCAATTTCCATAGTTTCAATTTCGTTTTCAAAAGTAGTCTGGTACATAGGAATCTTCATAACCCTTTGCCACATATAACAAATCTGCAGCAGATGACTTTGAAGTCATTTATCAATAAATATGCAAAATCTCTATAAATAAAGGTATATTTTACTGGGGGAAAAAACAAACCGGTGTGGCAAAAGAAGAAATAGCCAATTTCTCCTTTTGTCACACTGTTTTCAAAAGTCGTCTGCTGCAGAGGCGGAAGATTGCGGCAACAAGTGGGAAAGGTTCTCGGGGGGGAAAAGGTTATAATCACAGGTGTGGTTCTCTAGATCATTATCTAGACAAATGCATAAAGCCAACTGAAGTGTCCTCAGAAAGACTGGAAACAGTATACGTCCTTGTTACTGGAAACTGTATAAGTCCTTGTTACTGGAAACCGTATAAATCCTTGTTACTGGAAACCGTATAAGTCCTTGTTACTTGAAACCGTATAAATCCTTGTTACTGGAAACCGTATAAATCCTTGTTACTGGAAACCGTATAAGTCCTTGTTACTGGAAACTGTATAAGTCCTTGTTACTGGAAACCGTATAAATCCTTGTTACTGGAAACCGTATAAATCCTTGTTACTGGAAACCGTATAAGTCCTTGTTACTGGAAACTGTATAAGTCCTTGTTACTGGAAACCGTATAAATCCTTGTTACTGGAAACCGTATAAATCCTTATTACTGGAAACAGTATAAGTCCTTGTTACTGGAAACTGTATAAGTCCTTGTTACTGGAAACCATATAAATCCTTGTTACTGGAAACCGTATAAATCCTTGTTACTGGAAACCGTATAAATCCTTGTTACTGGAAACCGTATAAGTCCTTGTAATATAGCAGATTTCAGCTCTTTTCCACATACAACAAATCTTCAGCAGACAGTTTTCATATTATCTTGGCAAAATCTGGAAAATCTCTATAAATAAAAGTAGATTACTGAAAAGAGTTTTGCCACTTTAATTTCAAACAAGAGTTGTCCATAAGACAGCCTATGGACAGCATGCTCGACTATTTGCCATTTGATTTTATAGTAAACAGTGGTTAATGAGATATGTGCATGTTAGTACATTGCATCCCAAACTTAAACCAAATTGTCAAAGTCAAACAAGGGCCATAATGTGTACTGAATTCATACAAGAGTTATCTAAGTTGACTGTCTGACACCCCTGAAGACATGAATGAAGTTTCAAGTCAATATCATTAGTGGTTTGTAACTGAGATATGTCCATGATAGCATCTTTCATGCAAAACTTAAACCAAAATTTAAGTCCAAAAAGGGGCTTAATTGTGTCAAAACCTGATGTAGAGTTTTGGGACTTGTCCTGCAAGGTCATTTGATGATGTGTGTGATGTTTCAAAGCGATAGCATCTGTGGTTAACGAGAAATAGCCTTGCATGCAAAACTTTAACCAAAGTTGCAACGCTGACGCAGACGCACAAGTGACTGTATAGCTCTCATATTCTTCGAATAGTCGAGATAAAAATGCCTGAGCGTAGACAAGTTAAAAGCCTGTACATGTGAGAAAGGGCTTTATATCACAATTTCATGATATTTCTCTGAGAAAAGTTGACTTGTTTATCCGCAGACTAAGGGCATGACATTTTTCTCATTAACCCTTTCCCTCATACAGACGCTTTCTGACGCCTCTGCAGCAGACGGCTTTTTGAAAACATAATGATAAAAGAAGAAATTGCTCAAAACGAGCAATTTCTCCTTTTGCCACAATGTTTTCAACTTTTAGTCATAGGTTATCCATTCAATTATAGAGATTTTCCACTTTTTGACAAAGAATGTTCAAAGGGTCTGCTGCAGAATTGTCGTATGAGGGAAAGAGTTAAAAGCTGAGTTTGACATAAAGTACAATGTGGACTACGGTATATATAAGTAAATTCTTTTCCTGATATGATATTTGCGGTAGTCTGCTTTGAAAATATCTGAGAAAACAGTGCAAGAAAAAGCTTACCATTGACAAATACTTGAAAACATTGAGAGAAAATGATCTCCTTTTCCCACAATGTTTTGAAAAATTGACCGCTGCTGAGACAATTAAAATAGTCTATATCAGGATAATGATTAGGACTTGTACAAAACTGCATTCATTATTTGGCTCTTTTAAGCTCTTCTAAGCATTATAGATATTTCTACCTGATAATTATTTCATATTTAGATTATTTCAAAATGGATATTTATATATGCTAGAGTGAATTTTGGAAATCTAGATTAAACAAGACAAATTTGTACATGGAGTAAAAAACAAGACAAATTTGAAAACATCTAAACAAACATATGGTAAATCTCTATAAATGAATGTATAACTATTGAACATTGTGACAAAAGATGAAATTGCCACAATTTATTCAAAAGTGTCTGTATGTGGGAAATGGTTAATCCTGTACCTGCTTTATATTGTCTTCTTTAATCAAATCTGAGGGGTACATATCAATTTAAAGATCTGTTTTGTTTAAACATACCTTTTTTTTTTTTTTCCGAGTTTGTATGCTTTTAACCCATTTCTTCACACAGATGACATTTAGTGCCTGCTGTTGCAGACAACAAAGAATTATATTGATAAAGGGTTGAAAATATTGCAATAACAGATGAAATTGCTCAGTTTTGAGCAATTTCATCTGTTATTGCAATATTTTCAACCCTTTATCAATATAATTCTTTCAGTTTTCTAGATTGGTGATATTGTTCGTCTGATGATTGTAAAGCAGAAGACCTATGAAAAGCCATGTGAAATAATGGATTAACCCTTTTCCCAGAAAATGTGCAGCAGACGACGTTTAAAACATCTTGGCAAAAATGTAAAAAATCTCTATAAATAATGGTATAATAATTGAATAAAGTTGAAAACACTGTGGCAAAAGGGGAAATTGCTCCTTTCAAGCAATTCCTCCTTTTGTCACAGTGTTTTCAAAAGTCGTCGTCTGCTGCTGAGGCGTCAGAAAGCGTCTTTATGTGGGAAAGGTTTAATTGTTGTCAGTATCAGGTTGATTGTCAAAGGTGATCATGAATTTTGCAAAAACGATATAGGAGAGAAATGGGAGAGAAATGACCTTGACCCTTTCCCTCATATAGACGTGTTCTGACGCCTCTGCAGCAGACGGCTTTTTGAAAACATAGTGACAAAAGAAGAAATTGCACAAAGCGTGCAATTTCTCCTTTTGCCACAATGTTTTCCACTATTTGTCATAGGTTATCCATTCAATTATGGAGATTTTCTATGTTTTGACAAAATATGTTCAAGGTCGTCTGCTGCAGAATTGTCGTATGAGGGAAAGGGTTAAATGTTTTCAAAGTCTTCTGGTGCAGATTTGTTGTATGTGTATCCCTTTCTTACATACAGATTAATTTGATACATCTGCAGCTGACATCGTTTGAATACAATATTTTTCGACAAACACCCTTTCCCACATAAACACACACATGGACACATCTGCAGCTAACTACTTCTGAAACTACTGTGGGGGAAGGAGAAATGGCTCATGATGAGCTACTCCTCCTCCTCCTTTTCCCACAATATAGCCAGACTGATTAACCCTTTCCCACATACGGCCAAAATCTGCAGCAGACGACTTTGAACATAGTTTGTCAAAACATAGGGAATCTCTATAATTAAATGGGTAACCTATGACAAAAAGTGGAAAACATTGTGGCAAAAGGAGAAATTGCACGTTTTGTGCAATTTCTTCTTTTGTCACTATGTTTTCAAAAGGCCGTCTGCTGCAGAGGCGTCCGAAAGCGTTTATATGAGGGAAAGGGTTAAATTAATAGAGACTTGTAGACTATATTTTTGCTGTGAAGTTGTCAAAATCATCTGCTTCAGATCTGTTGTATGTGGGAACTGCGTTAACCCTTTCCCTCATACGACAATTCTGAAGCAGATGACTTTGAACATATTTTGTCAAAAAATAGAAAATCTCCATAATTAATTGAATGGATAGATAACTTATGACTTAAAGTGGAAAACATTGTGGCAAAAGGAGAAATTGCTCATTTTTAGCAATTTCTTCTTTTGTCACTATGTTTTCAAAAAGCTGTCTGCTGCAGAGGCGTCAGAAATCGTCTATATGAGGGAAAGGGTTAATTTACTCCAAATAAAGGCAAGCAATGATTCATAAATGTATTTGCCTGTAAATTGGTGATCCATCCTTGGAGGTAGCTCCAAAGTTATGCCTGAGAAGCTAAAAGGGAGAGACTAGTAGCAGCAGAATATCACAATCAATACTTTCCAGCTTTGGCATCGTATTGTTTGCACAGTGTAATATCGGGAAAGCGAGATGTCTACTAGATCTGAACATCACTATGTTCGACAATGTGTCCTCGAAATATCAACAACAAAAAATTTGTCTAATTTATCGTAGTATGGATGTATTTCATCCTTTATTGTGGCGGGTGTTGTCTTTTATCTCGGTGGTAGACACCCGGTTTGAGTTGACTTGTAGTGGGAGATTTATTTCAGATAGGATACACTGGGAATGACAGTCCCATGGTTATAAGGTTAGTTAATTAGTTTACATAGGATGTCATTTGTTTATATTGATACCAATTATACAGTGTTTGAACTAAGTATATTCTTTATTCAAGCATCATTTTTCTGCCTTTTATACTCTTTCACACATGTATAGGCATTTTGACGCCTCTACATCACCTGGTTTGAAAACATTGTGGCAAAAAGAGAAATTGCTAATCTAATCTTTCAAATAATTATACTTTTATGTAATGTGATTTTCAATATTGTTACGAATACATTTCCAAAGTTCTCTGCTGCAGATTTGTTTTATGTTAGAATGTGTTAATGATTTTTTTTATACCAGAATGTGTTAATTAATTGTTTGTCTTATATTGATTTTGGACTTTACTTTTTTGTGTTTTAATGACTTAGCCTTCCAATAGCTGACATGATAATCTAAAGGATTTAAAAAAAAAAAAGGTTATCACCTTGAAAGAATACTTAAGTTACAAAATATCAGATCATTCTATGAAAATTTAATTCTTTATACTAAATGTAGTTTCATTTTTAAATTTATAGAATTATGCTGGTATCTTCCGGTTTAATATAGCAACAATTTAAATATTCTTTGAGTTATCTGCTTTAAATTTAACCCTGAACCCCATATAGACACTTTCTGACACCTGCAGCAGATAACTATTGAAAACAATGTGACAAATGGAGAAATTGATCAAGATGAGCAATTTCTCCATTTGCCATAATGTTTTTAACTTTTTTTCAGCAATTACATGACTGTATTATGTAACTAGCAGTAATGGATATTTTCCATATTTTTGCCTAGAAGTTTTTAAAGTCGTCTGCTGCAGATTGTTGTATGTGGGAAAGGGTTAAAGAATCGAAATAGAGGAAAGACGTTTAAAATCTAAATGACATTAAGTATAATTTTTTTGTGGATAAAGGAGAGTAAGTTTTTCATATGCAACGTTCCTTTTGACACGACTTCTATTTTTAATAGGTTTTGTGAAATCACATGGGAGGGGGGATTATTATTAGAAGAAACACATTTAGATGTCTTGAACATATTACAATTGTGTTTGTTTAAAAACACTAAGTAATGACACATCTGAAATGAAATAAATATTCCGATGTTTTAGGTATTTTCAGTTTCTTTATTTTGACTCGCATTTATGTTTTTTTGTTTTATTTACGAAGACAAAACAGTCCCTATTAGCTAGACTGCTATACTTTATTTTACACTATATACTACATGTAATCAAAAGTCGATAACTACAATCCTTTACGTTGCAGTCTAATTTGTTTACTTACGCGCACCTGCGTGACTCGCGAATACCAACTGCGTAGATCAATCTCCTTTGCAGAGAGCCGCTCTTTACACTCACTTACAAATAGTAAATTATAGGTGATTTAAAATGTTTATTTGGTTCGAAACAAATGAAGAAAAGAACAAACCGAGATAAAACTGGTTTTAATGGAAAAATGACTTTGAACGAACACTCTCTGCCTATAAAGAGAGTTTCAAGAACGACACCTCTGCAAATAAGAAAGAATCGGGTCTTTCGTACAAATTTATTTCGTCCTTGACAATTTTAAATGTGTCATTTAATTCCCTAAAGGCATATTGCTTCCGATCTGCATATTGTTATGCATCATTGACACAAGGGCGCTCATCATAATATAATTTTAAAACATGAGTAGTTTGTTGTTTTCATTATAAAAAAGGAAGGAAAGAATTAAAATAAATTAACATGTTGTAGGGCTAAGTTTATGTTCGAAATTAAGTTTAAATTATACAACAATTTCAATGAGATTTAACTGTTTAGTTGATATTATATTTCGAAGGTGGTCTAATTTATAAATATTGGACTACAATTCAACATTTGTTAAAGTATGATATAATTAGGATGCTAAGCTAATATCATTTTGAGAAAAAGAGAAAACTCATGTCTTCAGCGATTTAACCCTTATCTCATTGTTTTAAAAGTAGATTGCTGCAAAGGTGTCCACTGTTGACTTTAAAAGAGGAAAGGTAAAATGACGTGCTATTGCATGCAAATCCTTAATTGTCTGTTTTGTGGTTTTATTGAAAAATAAAAAAATTCAAATATTCTGACAAACATCTTGAAAAGTGTATGTGGAATTCACAAATCTTATAATTATTCCTTAATGAAAGCACTGTATACATACTAAGACTAATGATTGGCAAGATTACTCATTTCCATTACTGTTTATGATCAATAATTAGTTGGTTGTGTGTATGGTTAACCTACTTTGGAATGGAGATTGATCATAAACAATGAAAGGCTTCAATTATCATTCACTTCGTTGACAAAACAATGCAAGTTATGATACATTTTCACTTGACCCCACCCCTGATGTTCCAATATGCCCCTCAGTTGATAACTGTTTATTCAACTACTATAATGTTAGTGTTATGCATAACTGCACTATGGATATCCGGCGACATTGATGCGTTGCATCAATTTTCTCTTGTTGGACAGTTTAGATCAAGATCAAAATGTGCAGATTGATCTAAATCAGCACTGATCCCAAATGGACTCCGGTTGGTTTTTGCAGAGCATTGCTCATTTTGAAATGATCAATGTTGTGTTAGAAATTGTATGATAATCATTAAAGTTTACAGAGTAAGAATTGCTCGCTATGAGCCATTGTTCCTATCAGGCCCACAGGGTAGTCTTGGCAAGCTCAACCTTGAAGCCACTTTAACCCTTTCCAACATACTTTCTGATGCCTAATCAGCAGAATAATTTTCAAAAACGTTGTGACAAAACGAGAAATTGCTCATCATGAGCAATTTCTCCTTTTGTCACCATTTTTCAACAATTTTCAATTATTAGGTATACTTTAATTTATTATGATTCTCAACATTTTATCTCAGATCATGTTCAAAGTTGTCTGCTGCTGACATCTTGTATGAGGGAGACAGATACAAAAATAAATATTATTTTATTATTATTAAGTCTATTATTATTAGTCGCTGGGCAGAAGCCCGCGACTTCTATTTTTAATAGGTTTTCGGAAATGACATGGGAGGGGGGATTATTATTAGAAAGAAACACATTTAGATGTCTTGAACATATTACAATTGTGTTTGTTTAAAAACACTAAGTAATGACACATCTAAAATGAAATAAATATTCCGATGTTTTAGGTATTTTCAGTTTCTTTATTTTGACTCGCATTTATGTTTTTTTGTTTTATTTACGAAGACAAAACAGTCCCTATTAGCTAGACTGAAATACTTTATTTTACACTATATACTACATGTAATTAAAATGCGATAACTACAAACCTTTACATCGCACAGTCTAATTTGTTTAAATACGCGCACCTGCTTGTTATGTGTAAATATCAAGATGAAAATGAATTCGAACATTCTCCTTTTAATGGCAATTTTAACTTACTGAATGTTATTTTCATGTTCAAAGAGATGTCTTGATTTGTGAAGAAGGCATTTTAATAATGTTAATCCATGTATATCTAAAATATGAACTGTTTCTAAGCTAAAACTGTTGATCGCGTGACTCGCGAATACCAACTGCGTAGATCATTCTCCTTTGCAGAGAGCCGCTCTTTACACTCACTTACAAATAATAAATCATAGGTGATTTAAAATGTTTATTTGGTTCGAAACAAATGAAGAAAAGAACAAACCGAGATAAAACTGGTTTTAATAGAAAAACTACTTTGAACGAACACTCTCTGCCTATAAAGAGAGTTTCAAGAACGACACCTCTGCAAATAAGAAAGAATCGGGTCTTTCGTACACAATTATTTCGTTCTTGACAATTTTAGATGTGTCATTTAATTCCCTAAAGGCATATTGCTTCCGATCTGCATATTGTTATGCATCATTGACACAAGGGCGCTTATCATAATATAATTTTAAAACATGAGTAGTTTGTTATTTTCAATATAAAAAAGGAAAGAAAGAATTAAAATAAATTAACATGTTGTAGGGCTCAGTTTACATTTAGTTTAAATCATACAACAATTTCAATGAGATTTAACTGTTTAGTTGATATTATATTTCGAAGGTGGTCTAATGTATAAATATTGGATTACATTTCAACATTTGTTAAAGTATGATATAATTAGGATGCCAAGCTTATATCATTTTGAGAAAAAGAGAAAACTCATGTCTTCAGCGATTTAATCCTTATCTCATTGTTTTAAAAGTAGCTTGCTGCAAAGGTGTCCACTATTGACTTTAATAGAGGAAAGGTAAAATGACGTGCTATTGCATGCAAATCCTAAATTGTCTGTTTTGCGGTTTTATTGAAAAAAATAATAAAATTCAAATATCCTGACAAACATCTTGAAAAGTGTCTGTGGAATTCACAAATCTTATAATTATTCCTTAATGAAAGCACTGTATACATACTATATTACTCATTTCTATTACTGTTTATGATCAATAATTAGTTGGTTGTGTGTATGATCAACCTACTTTGGAATGGAGATTGATCATAAACAATGAAAGGCTTCAATTATCATTCACTTCGTTGACAAAACAATGCAAGTTATGAAACATTTTCACTTGACCCCACCCCTGATGTTCCAATATGTCCCTCAGTTGATAACTGTTTATTCAACTACTATAATGTTAGTGTTATGCATAACTGCAGTATGGATTTCCGGCGACATTACTACCATTTTCGGTATGACCCGGCCGGGGATCGCATCAACTTTCTCTTGTTGTCATTAATATAAAAAAAATCATTTCTAGAAGGACATCTGCTTCAGTGGCTTGGAAAGATGTCCCTGCTTAGGAAAAGATAAAGGTGACAGGACTTTTTTGTTAACCCCATTGAGGATTGAATATTTTTTTATCCAATTTCAGGATATTAAAGATCATTAGTGGAATTAGCAACCCTTCGCCTTCACTCACCACTGATTACAGCCTCATTATCAATGCTGTTAACCCTTTCCCTCATACAACAATTCTGCAGTGGACGACTTTGAACTTATTTTGTCAAAACATAGAAAATCTCCATAGTTGAACGGATAACCTATGACAAAAAGTGGAAAACATTTTTTAAATTTGTGCAATTTCTTCTTTTGTCACTATGTTTTCAAAAAGCTGTCTGCTGCAGAGGCATCAGAAAGCATCTATATGAGGGAAAGGGACTATACAAGTGAGCAGATTATAGTCTTGATTGCCTTTCACCTTTTCCCATATATAGACGCTTTCTGACGCTTCTGCAGCAGACGACTTTTGAAAACATTGTGACTTAAAGGAGGAATTGCTCATAAAGAGCAATTTTTTCTCCTTTTGTCACACTGTTTTCAACTCTATTCAATAATTCAACCCTTATTTATGGAGGTTTACTGTGTTTTTGCCAACATGTTTACAAAGTTGTCTGCTGCAGGTTTGTTGAATTTCAGGGAAAGGGTTAATTTACCCTTTCTCATATACAACACATCTGCAGTAGATGACTTTGAAGACATGTTGGCAAAAACTACTGAATAGAGTTGAATCATTGTGGCAAATGGAGAAATTGTCATAGTTATTTCAAAAATCGTCTGCTTCATTACCGGTAGTCGCCGGGCAGAAGCCCGCGACTTCTATTTTTAATAGGTTTTCGGAAATGACATGGGAGGGGGGATTATTATTAGAAAGAAACACATTTAGATGTCTTGAACATATTACAATTGTGTTTGTTTAAAAACACTAAGTAATGACACGTCTAAAATGAAATAAATATTCCGACGTTTAAGGTATTTTCAGTTTCTTTATTTTGGCTCACATTTATGTTTTTTTGTTTTGTTTACGAAGACAAAACAGTCCCTATTAGCTAGACTGGTATACTTTATTTTACACTATATACTACATGTAATCAAAAGGCGATAACTACAAACCTTTACATCGCACAGTCTAATTTGTTTACATACGCGCACCTGTTTGTTATGTGTAAATATCAACATGAAAATGACGTCGAATATTCTCCTTATAATGGCAATTTTAACTTACTGAATGTTATTTTCATGTTCAAAGAGATGTCTTGATTTGTGAAGAAGGCATTTTATAATGTTTATCCATGTATATCTAAAATATGAACTGTTTCTAAGCAAAAACTGTTGATCGTGTGACTCGCGAATACCAACTGCGTAGATCAATCTCCTTTGCAGAGAGCCGCTCTTTACACTCACTTACAAATAGTAAATCATAGGTGATTTAAAATGTTTATTTGGTTCGAAACAAATGAAGAAAAGAACAATTGCTTCCGATCTGCATATTGTTATGCATCATTGACACAAGGGCGCTCATAATAATATAATTTTAAAACATGAGTAGTTTGTTATTTTCATCATAAAAAAGGAAGGAAAGAATTGAAATAAATTAACACGTTGTAGAGCTCAGTTTAAATTATACAACAATTTCAATGAGATTTAACTGTTTAGTTGATATTATATTTCGAACGTGGTCTAATTTATAAATATTGGACTATATTTCAACATTTGCTAAAGTATGATATAATTAGGATGCCAAGCTAATATCATTTTGAGAAAAAGAGAAAACTCATGTCTTCAGCGATTTAACCCTTATCTCATTGTTTTAAAAGTAGATTGCTGCAAAGGTGTCCACTGTTGACTTTAATAGAGGAAAGGTAAAATGACGTGCTATTGCATGCAAATCCTAAATTGTCTGTTTTGTGGTTTTATTGAAAAATAATAAAATTCAAATATTCTGACAAACATCTTGAAAAGTGTATGTGGAATTCACAAATCTTATAATTATTCCTTAATGAAATCACTGTATACATACTAAGACTGATGTTTGGCAAGATTGCTCATTTCCATTACTGTTTATGATCAATAATTAGTTGGTTGTGTGTATGGTCAACCTACTTTGGAATGGAGATTGATCATAAACAATGAAAGGCTTCAATTATCATTCACTTCGTTGACAAAACAATGCAAGTTATGATACATTTTCACTTGACCCCACCGCTGATGTTCCAATATGCCCCTCAGTTGATAACTGTTTATTCAACTACTATAATGTTAGTGTTATGCATAACTGCACTATGGATATCTGGTGACATTGATGCATTGCATCAACTTTCTCTTGTTGTCCTCAGTATTCGTCTGCATGTTATAATCCCACATTTCTTTAGACTGGAATCAGTCCTTAACCCTTTCCAACATATAGACACATTTTGATGCATCTGCAGCAGACGACTTTTAAAAACATTGAGTCAAAAGGAAAAATTGCTCAAAACAAGCAATTTCTCCCTTTGACACAATGTTCTCAACTTTTATTCAGTAATTATACCTTCATTTCTAGAGATTTTCCATATTTTTGAGAAGACATTTTCAAAGTCGTCTGCTGCAGATGGGTTGTATGTGGGAAAGGGGTTAAAGTAACCATCTCTGTGGTTTAGTGGTTTAGTGGTTGGAACGTACAACTAGAGCATGAGATTAGGGTTCGATCCCCATGCAGTCAGATCATACCAATGGTAGTCATTGCTTATAATAATAATAATAATAATAATAATAATAATAAAGACTTTATTTATAGAGGCTGCACAGTTGGGCATGCCCAGTCTTCCCTGTGGGCCTCTGTTAAAACATTTACAAATATTTACATATAATATAATAAGCTATCATGCACATATTCATGTAGACAACTCTTGCATTCAGGAAACCAGCACCGTTATGGGAGAGAGTTTAATTGAGTAAAAGATGCTTCTCTTCCTGGCGCTCTTGGATGAGGGATGGCAATACAACTGATATACAGTCCAACCTGTGATTAACCCTTTCCCTCATACAACAATTCTGCAGCAGATGACTTTGAACATATTTTGTCAAAACATAGAAAATCTCTATAATTGAATGGATAACCTATGACTAAAAGTGGAAAACATTGTGGCAAAAGGAGAAATTGCTCGTTTTGAGCAATTTCTTCTTTTGTCACTATGTTTTCAAAAAGCTGTCTGCGTCAGAGGCATCAGAAAGCGTCTATATGAGGGAAAGGGTTAAAGACCATGCATGGGAATAGAACAATATGGTCTCTCTTCACAGATGGTCTTTAATAACAGGGTCATTTGTGCTGAAAATAAGCAATTGGGAAATTAAAAGTGTGGTTGCTATAGACAGGGTTTGCTACACAAAGGTGGTCTTCAGCACAGGTTTGACTGTATTGTGTTAGGCAAATAATACCAGTAGGTCTGGTAATTTACCAAGGAAATGCTGTGATAGAACTGAAATA
Source organism: Serripes groenlandicus (assembly GCA_031761405.1). Lineage (NCBI taxonomy): Eukaryota > Metazoa > Mollusca > Bivalvia > Cardiida > Cardiidae > Serripes > Serripes groenlandicus. The sequence continues at coordinate 6,055,445 of JASEVX010000005.1, forward strand.
CTGTTGAAAGCGATGCTAAACACCATGTAAACAAACAGTCCATGAAGATATAGCAGCAATGATGTTCTCACACTCTCTCTGGCATATATCTATCATCTCCTATCTGTTCGTAGGAGAAATCTTCCAGTCCTATTGATACATTGTCACCAAATAGAAATCAATTTTTAGCTCCACTGTCTTTTCAGCCAGTCAAGCTTATGGCATGGCAAATTGTGCGTACTTGCATCATTTTTCAGATTCCTTCAAGCTATGGTGATAGGTAAAAAAACATGGCTACCAGGGGCGGGGCTGGTAGCCTTATATTGGCTTTTGTGAATACCTTAAAAAATCTTCTCCTTTGAAATTATTCGGTCGTTTTTCAAAACAATTTGTAGAAATGTTCCTTTGGTGACTATCTACAAGATTCCTTCAAGCCTTATTGATTGGTAGAAAAACATGGCCAACACAGGGCGGGGCTGTTTTGCCTTTTTAAAAATGGCAATCGTTATTTAATTTTTGCCTAATGGCAACAGAGTGATTCTGGCCCTCTTGGGCCATTTATTACAATCAAAATTCAGATTATTTTCAGTCTAATGTCAAATTTGCAAGGCCATAAGCTGCAGAGGCATCAACAGTTTGCTATTATACAGAGATGGTTTTAACCTGATTTGTCTAGCCTAGTACTGGTTTGTTTACCCAGGGATCATGAATAAGTGAACTGTCGCCGTGATATAACTGAAATAATGTTGAAAGCGGCGTAAAATCCCAATCAATAAATAAATAAATAACCTGATTTGTTGTTATCAGACTCTTTGGAATTAAAATGTTCTGATAGAAAAAATATCAAATGATAAGATGTGTATCTAAGAAAACATTGATGGCAACAGTGAAATTACTAAATGTGTGGGGACTGAAGTTGTGTTAAATATCTATACATAAAAATGAATATATGATATTGAATTTCTAATTAGTTTTATTGATCGTTTGTGTCATCTTGGAGGCTATATATGTTTTGATCAGTACATGCTTGCAGATGTCAATATCATTTTAGATTTTGACCGTAAACTAATTTATAATTATAGATCATTATAATAATAACCCTTTCCCTTATACACAAATATACAACAGAATTGACTTCGAAAACATCTAGACAAATATGGAAAGTCTCAATAAATGCTAGGTTACTGTTGGAAAATATTTGAAAACATGGAGGCATTATAAGTCCCCTACCGGTTAGAGATCAGTTTGGGGACTATAGGTTTGGTCGATTCTGTCTGTCAGTCTGTCAGTCCTACCTAACCTTGTCTAGCCCGCATCTTAAGCATCCATCATAGGATTTCCAAGAAACTTGGCACAAACGTTAACCATGAGTAGGCGGCGTGTCACGCGCAAGAACCAGGCTGTATGTCAATGTCACACTTAGAGGTCAAAGGTCAAAATAAGTACTGTTTGCTATTAACCTGTACCTTGTCCGGCCCACATCTTAACCATCCATCATAGGATTTCCAAGAAACTTGGCACAAACGTTTACTGCAGCTCAACATTGAAGTTCACACTTAGAGGTCAAAGGTCAAAATGAGTAATGTTTGATAGGAATGTACCTTGTCCGGCCCTTATTTCATTTGTGCATTACAGGATTCCCAAGTAACTTGGCAAAAGTGTTCACCATGATGAGGCGGCATGTCAAGCACACGACCCAGGCATGTACCTCAAATGTCAAGGTCACACTTAGAGATCAAACGTGGAAATGAGAAACCATTCATCATAGAATTCCCAAGTTACAGGGCACACATGTTCACCATGATGAGGTGAAATGTGGCGCACAAGACACATGCCTGTACCTCAAAGGTCAAGGTCACACTTAGAGGTCAAAGGTCAAAATGAAAGAGTCCATGACACTTAAACACCAGAGATCTGCTGCAATTCTTGCCGGACTTTTTCATCATATAAAACATCTGCGTAGGCGTTTTCCCGAGCGCTTCACAAAACTGTATCACTGCCCGTAGTTTCACATCGCCACTTGACGTAATTTATTTTTTAAGTCTCTTTTAGATACGACGTTGTTGCTTTTACGATATTTCTGTACATGCAATTGTTTCAAACATTAAAATAACAGGATATGACATTGTGACGTTGCAATAACGGCAGACGAAATTGCGCGTAAAACACACGGCGAGAACTTATTGTTTTGCGTATTTAGGATAAGACATTGCTTGTAATTAGTAACGTAAAATTGGTGTGCGCCGGGTGGACGTTACTAGGTTTCCATAGAAACGTATTATAGGTATTATATGAATGCAAATGCACCAATTTTACATTTATTTCATTCCATGAAGGCCAAAGATTGTTAAACATTTATAAGTAATTCTATCTATTAAAACAAAACTTATGAGAAAAGTCCACAAACTTCTGAGACATCCTTGTATGTTTATTTTAGATATTTTTTTATTGTTTCATTTGTAATCTATACGTATTATAATGGATCATAGCATGCTTTTAATGATTATTTAAACTTTGTTAATTAGATAATTTTGAGAGAAAATTTTGATTGGCAGTAATTACATAAAATTTAATTTAATAAGAACAATAAAGCAACAATTATATGATCTCCGTCGTTGTCAATGTAGATTGGACTTGATGTTTGTCTTGATGATATGTAGGTCAAGTTCGAACATGGGTCAAGTTTGGTAAAAAAGTAGGTCACTAGGTCAAACTGAAGGAAAATCTCGTTAACACTCCAGAGGCCACATTTTTTGCTTCAGCAGCTTGGAATTTGGTCAGAATGTTTGTCTAAATGATATCTAGGCCAAGTTCGGATATGGGTCATTCTGGGTTAAAAACAAGGTCACTAGGCCATATTGAGGGTAATCTTGTTAACACTCTGGTTACTGCATTTTTAATTTCAGCATCATTAAACTTTATCAGAATGTTTTTCTTGATGATATGTATGCCAAGTTCGAATATGGGTCATGCTGGGTCAAAAACTAGGTCACTAGACCAAATTGAAGGAAAATCTTGTGAACACTTTGGATGCCGCATTGTTTTCTGCAGCAGCTTGGAATTTAGTCAGAATGTTTGTCCGAATTATATCTAGGTCAAGTTCGAATATGGGTCATATTGGATCAGAAACTAGGTCAATAAAGGAAAATATATATACAAACTCCGGAGGCCGCATTTTTACTTTGAGCAAGTTGAAACTTTGTCAGAATGTTGTCTTGATGATATCTAGTCCATGTTGGAATATGGGTCATATCAGGTAAACAAATATAGATCACTAGGCCAAATGAATGAAAATATTGTTAACACTGTGGAGGATGCATTCAGAATAATTATCTTGATGTGTTTTGCATTGCAGTACATTGTATAATTAAGGTGAGCGATCCAGGGCCATCATGGCCCTCTTGTTTGTTCAAAAGTGATCACCAATTGGCATCGGGGAAAAAAGGAGTTGAATTTCAATTTTCTCAGAAATGTTCCCGTAGCCGACCCTTTACAAAAAATGCTTAACCATTTCACTCAAATATTTTAGAAAAATGAAATTTCTTAGACTGACAAATTTCTCCTTGAGCGACAATGTATTCAATTCCATTAAAAAAAATATATCATTCAATAAAGTATATATAATCTTGCTGTCATCTGCTGCAAATATGTTGTATGTGTGAAAGTGTTAAGTCATTTTGATTGTTTCCAAAAACATTGCTGCTAGGGAGCGGGACATGTTTCTTCTTATGTGCCAGTCTCGTTTAAAATCTAAAAATAGCATTTGACTATATATTGACAAGGTACATTTCCTATTCTATGGCCCAGGACATCACTGATGTGACAATTGTTTTTTTATTATTCTACATATTTTGTTGTATCAATTTATGACAAAGCGCCTTATACAGCATTTCAAATGCGTACAAGGGAGAAAAAGAAATTTTCCTTTCGAAAAAAGCGAATTGTTGTGGTAGTTTCGTGTTTTTATTCAAATATCTTTTACAGTCGTACCCGATTTACATGTTAAATGAGGTGATCGTAGAAAATAGCCAGAGATAAAGATTTTCAGGGCACAACTCCTGAATACAGATTACTTACTGTGTGTTATAGCTGTAAAATAAGTGATATATATTTGCGCTATGATAGCAGCGCATTAAAATTATATGATAGTTCTTAAAAATGGAAAAATCATCTGATTTGCGAGTTTTTTCTCGAACCTCACGTCACCTCAGTGATGTCCCCGAGCAGAAGTTTTACATTAAAAGCTTTATCTCGCTTAAAATTCCATTTACTCTAATAAAATTTGGTACATAACTTGCTCTGACTGTAATATCTTTGAAAATAATAATTCCACACGAATATGGTAAATAACAGCCATTGCAATCAGAAAAATTGGCCGTTGAAAAGGAAATGTACCTTGTCAATATAGAGTCAAATTCTTTTTATGCCCCAACGGAATCTCCGATTCGGGGGGCATATAGTTTTTGGCCTGTCTGTCTGTTGGTCTGTCTGTTGGTCTGCACGTCTGTCTGCACAAAAAAACCTTGGCCATTACTTTTGAACCATAACAGGTACGGCTACCATATTTCACATGTGTATTCCTTGTGACATGACCTTTCTGTCAGTACCAACATTTTTGACCTTGCGACCTTGACCTTTGACCTAGATGTTGCCATTCTCGAAAAAAACTTTAACCTTGGCCATTACTTTTGAACCATAACAGATATGGCTACCATATTTCACATGTGTATTCCTTGTGACATGACCTTTCTGTCAGTACCAACATTTTTGACCTTGCGACCTTGACCTTTGACCTAGATGTTGCCATTCTCGAAAAAAACTTTAACCTTGGCCATTTCTTTTGAACCAAAACAGGTACGGCTACCATATTTCACATGTGTATTCCTTGTGACATGACCTTTCTGTCAGTACCAACATTTTTCACCTTGCGACCTTGACCTTGACCTAGATGTTGCCATTCGGGGGCATCAGTGTTTCACAAACACATCTTGTTTTAGATTTTAAACGAGACTGGCACCTGTGTGCTTATCCCTTTCCCTCATACGACAATTCTGCAGCAGACGACTTTGAACATATTTTGTGAAAAAATAGAAAATCTCTATAATTGAATGTACAACCTATGACTAAAAGTGGAAAACATTGTGGTAAAAGGAGAAATTGCTCATTTTGAGCAATTTCTTCTTTTGTCTCTATGTTTTCTAAAAGCTGTCTACTGCCGAGGCAACAGAAAGCATCTATATGAGAGAAAGGGTTTATGTGCGAAATTGAAAGCTGTAGTGTCTGAAAGTGAAGGTCCAATATTAAAAGTTTTTACATGATTGCTTGTCTCAGTTAACCTCTCCAAGGGGTAGATTATCAGAAGAACAAAACTGGGCATAACAGCTATATCTTCTGGCCTTGAACAATTGCAAAGTGGATGTTATGATAACGTTGACATTTTACACCTCTTGGCCGACCCCACTGTTTAACCCTTTCCCACATATATAAGCTTTTTGGCGCATCTGCAGCAGAGGACTTTAGAAAATATTGTGACGAAAGGAGAAATTGCTCAAAACAAGCAATTCTCCTTTTGCCACAATGTTTTCAACTGTATTCATTAATTATAATTTCAATTATCAAGGTTTTTCATTGTTCTACTTAAGATGTTTTCAAGTCGTCTGCTGCAGATTTGTTGTATGTGGGAAACGGTTATTCTCATGTTTTGATACTGCAAGCAAACGTGAATTTTATCTTGTACATGTTTGACTGTTAACTTGATATAAGTTTTCAAAATTGTTTGTTTGAAAGAACATTTAAGGCTACTATAACAGATAGCTTTTGAAAACATGGAGAAATTACTTCTAATGAGCAAATTCTTCTATTTTCCAAACAATGTATTAGTTCTTTAATTATACCCCCTTCGAAGAAGAGGGGGTATATAGGAGTCACTGAGCCGGGCTGTCTGTCTGTCAGTCGGTCGGAAGCCATATTTTGTCCGGCATATTTCTTACAAACCATTGGGTGGAATTCAATACAATTTTACATGAAGCTTCTATACCAAGAGGAGATGTACATATCCTAAAAGGGTTACAATTGCATGTTATTTTACAGAGTTATAGCCCTTTTACTTATTAAGTTATGGTGTAGGTCAAGGTGCTGTTTAGGGGGTATTTATTATCTTCAGTGATAGTTCTTGTTTGGCTTCATTTCTCTTGTTCTGTTGTCTGCTGTTAAGGCATCAACATCTATGTGAAAGGGTGAAGAGATATTTGTAAGAAGAAAAAGATATCTGCACCGATTTATGGGCTTTAAAAAAGATTTTGCTGTGATCTAGGCCCTTTAACCTCCAGTTAAACCCTTCTCCCACTAAACTATGAACATTTTAACCCATTTTGTTTTTGGAGTCTTGTGTTTTGACAGCATCTGAGATAAACATCAAGAAAATTGATACATATTTTATATTAATTTTGATTGGAAAATGATAAAGTGCCTATTTTTGAGTAATTTCCCCTTCCATAATTGTTTCAAATGTGGTCTGCTGTAACTTATTAAAGTTGGCCCGTATCAGGCCAAGAGTTAATTGTCAGTGTGTGTCAATGCATTCCAGGGATGTTCCAATTCTCCACAGAGATAAAGGACTGACTCCCCATGTGTTTTATTTAACCCTTTCCCACATGTACACGCTTTCTGAAACCTCTGAAGGAGATAACATTAAATTTTGAAAGCAGTGTGGCAAAAGGAGAATTTGCCCATAATGAAGTCGTCTGCTGTAGATTTGTAGAAGCCTGTTAATGAAATGTCAATTTGTGTCTGAGGTGGGAAAAAGTTAAATCAGTTGAAAAATTTTTCTAAGTCTTTCAGTTTAAAAACATCTGAATAAAACATCTGGGTAAATATTAGATATTGAGTTTAAAATATCTAGGTAAAATATTAAATATAGAGTTTAAAACAGCCGGGTAAATTATTAAATATAAAGTTTAAAACATCTAGGTAAAATATTAAATATAGAGTTTAAAACAGCTTGGTAAAATATTAAATATAGAGTTTAAAACATCTAGGTAAAATATTAAATGTAGAGTTTAAAACATCTAGGTAATATATTAAATATAGAGTTTAAAACATCTAGGTAAAATATTAAATATAGAGTTTAAAACATCAAGGTAAAATATTAAATATAGAGTTTAAAACATCTGGGTAATATATTAAATATAGAGTTTAAAACATCTAGGTAATATATTTAATATAGAGTTTAAAACAGCTGGGTAAATTATTAAATATAGAGTTTAAAACATTTGGGTAAAATATTAAATATAAAGTTTAAAACATCTGGGTAAAATAGTAAATATAGAGTTTAAAACAGCTGGGTAAAATATTAAATATAGAGTTTAAAACATCTGGGTAAAATATTAAATATAAAGTTTAAACAGCTGGGTAAAATATTAAATATAGAGTTTAAAACAGCTGGGTAAAATATTAAATATAAAGTTTAAAACAGCTGGGTAAAATATTAAATATAGAGTTTAAAACAGCTGGGTGAAATATTAAATATAAAGTTTAAAACAGCTGGGTAAAATATTAAATATAGAGTTTAAAACAGCTGGGTAAAACAGACGAATTTGGATTTTTTTTTTTCTTTTGCCACAATGTTTTCAAAAGTCATGTGCTGCAGATTCCTTAAAACGTTTTTAACCACAGTTTTATAATTCAATAGATAAGAACGGATTCAACGGTAACCAAGAGTATCATGTTTTCTTGTGAAATATGGATAGAAAAGGAAACATTGCACGAAAATTAGCTGGTTTCCAATCCCACGGATGAACATTATAGGGAAGGTTAAAAAATACAATGACATCTGAATTCTCTCAACCAATTTAGGGATGAACTTGTAATTGGATAGTGGAACCAGTGGGAGTCATTTCTGCTATTACAAAAATTGTCAATCTGTTAATAGGATCTCTTGTCCTACTGTGTTTGGTCAGTCAGAAATCAATATGTGCTTGTCTGTGACTCTGGCCATTGTGTCCGATAGGAGATGGTCATTATCATTAGCACTCCAGCACTTGACTTGGAATAATCATCTCTCCCTGTCAAACTTGATAACACATTTTATCTGGATAATGACTGCTACCTGTCTCACCATATAATACATTTCATCTGGAAAATGATTACTCCCTAACTTGATAACACATTTTACAGACTCATTCTGAGGCATCTGCATTGGACAGCTTTCAAAGACAGCCATTATTGCAACACAAACCAGAGGCATGTTTTCAACAGTTACTGCATTATTTGGAAGTTATTCATACATGAAATTTGCCTATTTTGAGTATTCAATAAGAATTGGTGAACTATTTTACGCACACTTTTTTTGGCGACTGTACAGTCAACATCCGTTATAATCGTTTCGATTGCAATAGTCTGGTTCAAAAGATTTACTGGATTACTCATTGGAATTAACTAAAGGTAAATGAATACTAAAACAATGACAAATTTCAGCCATCTTTAATTGTCACACTTTGATGGAAGTTTCAAGATGGCACAACATATATCATTAGAAAGAAATACCCAGAAATACCCAGAAATACCCAGAAAGAACTCTTTGTAAAGCCTGTGCCATCAGTATAGATGCAGTCAACCTGAGACATATGGGCTGTCTGACCAGGCTCTATGATGTTGGCTGCTGAACTCACCATTTTTATCGTATTCCTGGAATTGGATAATTGTGGACTCTTACAAATGAAGGGCTGCACATTCCATTTCAAATATCAGTGTTGAAAGGTTTAACCCTTTTCCTCATATAGACGCTTTCGGACGACACTGCAGCAGACGGCTTTTTGCAAACATAGTGACAAAAGAAGAAATTGCACAAAACGTGCAATTTCTCCTTTTGACACAATGTTTTCTACTTTTCGTCATAGGTTATCCATTCAATTATGGAGATTTTCTATGTTTTGACAAAGTATGTTCAAAGTCGTCTGCTGCAGAATTGTCGTATGAGGGAAAGGGTTAAAAGTGGGTACCCTTTTGTTTGAACCCATAGGGGTTGGCATGGTGAAATTTGACAGATCGGACATGAGTCTGCAACCTTACCTCTAGAGCTTTTTGCTTATAAGGCTATTATACAACTTGATGCAGCATGAATTTCTTATGATATCTAAACATAATCTCATTTATATGAACCTAATAAGTGATTTTACTTCATTAGCACATTTTGTTTATTTATGATCAAACAAAATGTGTGCAGGTTTTGAAAATTTGTTTTATCTGGTATTGTTGTACGCTTTGATCCTTATTGTAACAGGTTATTTCATTGGTTTCTTTGACTGAAATGGCTAAACATAGCTCTCCTTAAAACCTCGTCTCGGATCTGTCAAAACAATCAAGTTTGATAACTCTTTTCAGCATATAAAGTAAATTATGGCCCTTTTTAACTTTTGGTTAAAGTTTTGAATGCAAGGTTCTATCATGGATATATCTCAGTAACCACTAATGATATTGGCTTGAAACTTCATTCATGTTTCAGGGGTGTCAGACAGTCAAGTTAGATAACTCTTGTATGAATTTAGTACAAATTATGGCCCATGTTTGACTTTGAAAATTTGTTAAAGTTCTGTGTATATGGTACTTTCATGCAAGCATCTCAGTAACCACTCAGGGATTGATTTCAAACTACAATTTAGTCTTTAAAGGTATCAAACCAACAGGTTAGGTAACTCCGGACTGACTTTAATATAAATTATTGCCCTAGTTGAAGTTAGAAATTTGGGTTATGGTTTTGCATGCAAGGCCTTTTCTTACAAACAGCAGATCCTATTCAAACAAGACATATCCAACTTGATTTATAGTACTATACTATCAACCCACTATCTCAGTAACAACTGTTGACTATAGTATCAAATAGCCAAATAGTCGAGCATGCTGTCTAGCGACAGCTCTTGTCTGTTTTAAATAGCGTGTCAGTCCCCTATGTTTGAACCCATTAGAATTCAGGTACATCCTACATTTTGAACCCATCAGGACTCAGGCACAAGTTTTGTACACCCTACTTTTAATTTGTGTGCAAGGTCAATTATCACATATAAACATACGACATTTCTGCAGCAGACGACTTTGAAGGTATTTTGTCAAAACATAGAAAATCTCCATAATTGAATGGATAACCTCTGACAAAAAGTGGAAAACATTGTGGCAAAAATGTTTTGTGCAATTTCTTCTTTTGTCACTATGTTTTCAAAAAGCCGTCTGCTGCAGAGGCATCAGAAAGCGTCTATATGAGGGAAAGAGTTAACCCAATTTAACACATGCAACGCAGTCAGCTAGAAACACAACAACATTTCATGTCAAAAGCAATATTTTTCTTATGCAAACAAGTTGTAGATCAACCCAACTGCAGATTTATTTGGTTAAGTTTGTCATTGCCCATAAATTTTTTAGGATAATATGTCTTCTGCAATATATTTTATCTGGATAATGATTACTGTCTAGCTTTATAAGCAGTTTATCTAGACAGAAACCGCATTGCCACTGTCTAATGGGACAGTAAATTATGTAATGATTGCTCCCTGTCTAACATGGTTATACATTTTATCTGGATTGTGACTGCCAATGTCTACTTGTCTGGCTTGATAACATATTTCATCTTGGTAATGACTATTCCTTGCTTACCTTGGTATTGCATTTTATCTGGATAATGATTACTCCCTGTCTGACATGATACTGTGTTTTATCTGGATAATGATTACTGTCTAGCTTGATAAATATTCTCTCTTCATAATGTCTAATGTGATTATACATTTTATAATGAGTACTCCCTGTCTTACATGGTAACATATGTTATCTTGATAGTGATAACTGTCTGGCTTGATACATATTCTATCTTGATAATGACTATTCCCTGCTTACCTTGGTATTGCATTTTATCTGGATAATGATTACTCCCTGTCTGACATGATACTGTGTTTTATCTGGATAATGATTACTCCCTGTCTGATATGATACTGTATTTTATCTGGATAAATGATTACTCCCTGTCTGACATGATACTGTGTTTTATCTGGATAATGATTACTGTCTAGCTTGATAAATATTCTCTCAATGTGATTATACATTTTATAATGAGTACTCCCTGTCTTACATGGTAACATATTTTATCTTGATAGTGATAATTGTCTTGCTTGATAAAATATTTCATCTTGGTAATGACTATTGCATTTTATCTGGATTTTTCCCTGTCTGACATGATACTGTATTTTATCTGGATAATAATTACTGTCTAGCTTGATAAATATTCTCTCTTCATAATGTCTATTGTCTAATGTGATGATACATTTTATAATGAGTACTCCCTGTCTAACATGGTAACACATTTTATATTGATAGCTATTACTGTCTGGCCTTATACATATTCTATCTTGATAATGACTATTCCCTGCTTACCTTGGTATTGCATTTGATCTTGTTACAGATTTTATCTGGAAGATTACTGCCATTTGTTTATGTGATAATGTTTTTATGCCCCCCCCGCGGAATCTCCGATTCAGGGGGCATATAGTGTTTGGCCTGTCTGCACGTCTGTCTGTCTGTCTGCACGTCTGTCTGCACATCTGTCTGTCTGTCTGTCCAAAAAAAACCTTTAACCTTGACCACTTCTTTTGAACCATAACAGGTACGGCTATCATATTTCATATGTGTATTCCTTGTGACATGACCTTTCTGTCAGTACCAACATTTTTGACCTTGCGACCTTGACCTTTGACCTAGATGTAGTTTTTGGCATGTCTGCACGAAAAAAACTTTAACCTTGACCACTACTTTTGAACCATAACAGGTACGGCTACCATATTTCACATGTGTATTCCTTGTGACATGACCTTTCTGTCAGTACCAACATTTTTGACCTTGCGACCTTGACCTTTGACCTAGATGTTGCCATTCTCGAAAAAAACTTTAACCTTGGCCATTACTTTTGAACCATAACAGATACGGCTACCATATTTCACATGTGTATTCCTTGTGACATGACCTTTCTGTCAGTACCAACATTTTTGACCTTGCGACCTTGACCTTTGACCTAGATGTAGTTTTTGGCCTGTCTGCACGAAAAAAACTTTAACCTTGACCACTTCTTTTGAACCATAACAGGTACGGCTACCATATTTCACATGTGTATTCCTTGTGACATTACCTTTCTGTCAGTACCAAAATGTTTGACCTTGCGACCTTGACCTTTGACCTAGATGTTGCCATTCTCGAAAAAAACCTTTAACCTTGGCCATTACTTTTGAACCATAACAGGTACGGCTACCATATTTCACATGTGTATTCCTTGTGACATGACCTTTCTGTCAGTACCAACATTTTTGACCTTGCGACCGTGACCACCTTTGACCTAGATGTTGCCATTCTCGAAAAAACCTTTAACCTTGGCCATTTCTTTTGAACCATAACAGGTACGGCTACCATATTTCACATGTGTATTCCTTGTGACATGACCTTTCTGTCAGTACCAACATTTTTGACCTTGCGACCTTGACCTTTGACCTAGATGTTGCCATTCTCAATTTTTTTTTTAACCTTCCCCACTACTTTTGAACCATAACAGGTAAGGCTACCATATTTCACATGTGTATACCTTGTGACATGACCTTTCTGTCAGTACCAACATTTTTCACCTTGCGACCTTGACCTTTGACCTAGATGTTGCCATTCTCGATAAAAACTTTAACCTTGACGACTACTTTTGAACCATAACAGGTACGGCTACCATATTTCACATGTGTATACCTTGTGACATAACCTTTCTGTCACTACCAAAATTTTCACCTTGCGACCTTGACCTTTGACCTAGATGTTGCCATTCTCGAAAAAAACCTTTAACCTTGACCACTATTTTTGAACCATAACAGGCACGGCTACCATATTTCATGTGTATATCTTGTGACATGACCTTTCTGTCAGTACCAAAATTTTTTCACCTTGCGACCTTGACCTTTGACCTAGATGTTGCCATTCTCGAAAAAAAAAATAACCTTGACCACTACTTTTGAACCATAACAGGTACGGCTACCATATTTCACATGTGTATTCCTTGTGACATGACCTTTCTGTCAGTACCAACATATTTGACCTGGCGACCTTGACCTTTGACCTAGATGTTGCCATTGGGGGGCATCAGTGTTTCACAAACACATCTTGTTTATCTGGATATTGATGACTGTCTTATTTAATAAACATTTATTCTTGATTATGACTGCTCCCTGTCTACCTTGGTATTGCATTTTCTTTTGTTAAAGACTGCTCCCTGTCTAATTTGGTTATACATTTTATTTTGTCAATGACTGTTCCCTGTCTAATTTGGTTTTACATTTTATCTTGTTAATGACGGTTCCCTGTCTAACTTGGTTTTACATTTGTTCTTGCAAATGACTGCTCCCTGTCTACCTTGGTTTTACATTTTATCTTGTTAAATGGCTGCTCCCTGTCTAACTTGAAAAAAACATCTTATCTGTATTATGACTGTTCCCTTTCTACCTTGGTTTTTAAATTTCATCTTGTTCATGACTGCTTTCTCTCTAACATGATATAACATTTTTTCTTGCTCCATGACTACTTAGGTATAACATTTTATATTGATAACAATTTAGAAAAAGTAAAGTATTACTATTAACCCTTTCTCACATGCACACATATTCTGATGCATTTAAATTTTAAAAGTATTGTGGTGAAAGTGATAATTGCTTATAATGAGAAAAGTCTGCTTTGATTGTATGATTCAAACTATTCAGTTGTCATATTTGCTTTACTGTAGATTTTTCATATTTTTGCCTAGATATTTTCAATCATCTGATGCAGATTTGTCACATGTGGGAAAGGGCTGAGACAGAAACCTGTATCAAAGTGCCATGTTATGGTCACCAAAATCAATGTGTTCATATCTGCCCGAGAAGCATCAAAAGTCATCTGTATCAAGGAAAGGGTTATAATTATGCTTATGGTCAAGTGTAGGAGAAATTAATGGTTTTATATGATGGCAGATATTGACATCATTAATCCTTGAGATAAACATAACACTTCAGAGAATTCCATGTTGTGTTGAAAGTAACCTACCGTTATGTCATTAACCGCAGTTAGGTCATACACAAATACCTAAATACCCAAATCTCAGAAAATGGAATTACTAACTTCCTACCTTGACAATCTCGGGATCCCGAGATGAGGTTTTGATCCCCGGTCAGGTCAAACCCAAATCTTAGAAAATGATAGTACTTGCTCTCTCAGGAGTGGGAGTTAAGGGCTTGATACCCAGTTAGGTTATACCCAAATACTCAAATCTTAGAAAATGATAGTACTTGCTCTCTCAGGAGCGGGAGTTAAGGGTTTGATACCCAGTTAGGTCATACCCAAATACTCAAATCTTAGAAAATGATAGTACTTGCTCTCTCAGGAGTGGGCCATCACTGTTTGATACCCAGTCATGTCATACCCAAATACCCAAGTCTTAGAAAATGGTAGCACTGACTTTCTACCTTGACACTCAAAAGTCTGGGCAAGGTTAACCCTTTCCCTCATACGACAATTCTGCAGCAGACGACTTTGAACATATTTTGTCAAATATTGGAAAATCTCTATAATTAAATGGATAACCTGTGACTAAAAGTGGAAAACATTGTGACAAAAGGAGAAATTGCACGTTTTGTGCAATTTCTTCTTTTGTTACTATGTTTTCAAAAAGCTGTCTGCTGCAGAGGCGTCAGAAAGCGTCTATATGAGGGAAAGGGTTAACCCTTTCCCCACCTGCAGACACATTTTGATGCATCAGCAGCAGACGATTTGAAAACATTCAGTTGCAGAATGAGCAACTTATCCTTTTGCACAATGTTTTCAATTTTATTCAATAATTGTTCTTTCATTTATAGTGAGTTTCAATATTTTTGTCAAGATGTTTTAAACATCATGAGACTGCTGGAGATTTGTTGTAAGTGAGAAAGGGTAAAATTAGCATTATAAACCAGGAAATTCATGTACAGCGATAATGGTTATTAAACCAGGAAATTCATGTACAGCGATACAGATGAAATATTGTCCAAACCAGTGTAAACACAATTCAAAGAAATAAACGAATGAAAATGCTATATTTTCATTAGATTTTTTTTTACTTCAAGAACCTGTTTCTTGGAAATCCTATCTTTTGATTGGTCATTGTGTGCAGTGGAGTGTATTGATTGATTATTAATTTTGTATTTGTTGAAGTTGAAGTACTGGAAAGAGATCAATTAGATCAAGGATATTCTATTCTTGAAACCTTTTCCCTCATGTAAAACAGCTTTAATTAACCCTTTTTCCCACTTGTAGTCCTCTGACGCATCTGCAGCAGACAACTTTTGGAAACATTGTGACAAAAGGAGAAATGACTCAAAACAAGCAATTTCTCCTTTTGCCACTATGTTTTCAACGTTATTCAACAATTAGACTTTCACTGAAATAATTATCGAAGAAATAAAA
The DNA here is from genome assembly GCA_031761405.1 of Serripes groenlandicus. NCBI lineage: Eukaryota > Metazoa > Mollusca > Bivalvia > Cardiida > Cardiidae > Serripes > Serripes groenlandicus. The sequence continues at coordinate 6,070,904 of JASEVX010000005.1, forward strand.
GGGGGGTTGTTAATTTCGGTTTGTCTGTCTGTCTGTCTGTCACACTTCGTTTCCGCACAATAACTGCCACAAATATTAACCGGTTTTTTTTCAAACTTGGTAACAAGAATAAATGCCTTAAGGGCTAGGCCAAGTTCGATCGTCACTTTCGGCGGACTATATTCGGTGGAGTTATGGCCCCTTATTTAACAAAAAATGTCGTTTGTTGACGTTTACGTGCAATAACTACCACAAATGTGAACCGTTTGTTTTTCAAACTTGGTAACTAGGTTAAATGCATCAAGGGCTAGACCAAGTGCAATCGTCACTTTCGGCGGACTTTATTCAGTGGAGTTATGGCCCCTTAATTAACAATTGTGCGTCATCAACATTTCAGCTTGTTAACACTCTACAGGCTACATTTTTCGTCCAAAGGTCACTAGTTCAAATTGAAGCGAAATCTTGTTAACACTCTGGAGGCCACATTTTCAACTTGAGCATGTTGAAACTTTATCAGAATGTTTGTCTTGATGATATGTAGGTCAAGTTCGAACATGGGTCATGTCGGGTTAAAAAGTAGGTCACTAGGTCAAATTGAAGGAAAATCTTGTTAACACTCCAGAGGCCGCAATTTTTGCTTCAGCAGTTTGAAATTTTGTCAGAATGTTTGTCTTAAAAATATCTAGGTCAAGTTCGAATATGGGTCATATTGGGTCTGAAACTAGGTCACTAGGCCAAATTGAAGGGTAATCTTGTTAACACTGTAGAGGCCACATTTTAGACTTGAGTATGTTGAAATTTTGTCAGAATGTTTGTCTTAAAGATATCTGGGCCAAGTTTAAATATGGGTCATATTGGGTCAGAAACTAGGTCACTAGGCCAAATTTAGGGAAAATCTTGTTAACTCTGTAGTAGCCGCATGTTTTGCTTCAGCAGCTTGAAATTTGGTCAGAATGTTGAGCTAAATGATATCTAGGCCATGTTCGAATATGGTTCATGGGGGGTCAAAAACTTGAAGGGTAATCTTGTTAACACTCTTTGATACTGCATTTTTAACTTGAGCATGATGAAACTTTATCAGAATGTTTTTCTTGATGATATGCAATTCAAGTTCGATCAAGGGTCATGTTGGGTCAAAAAATAGGTCACTAGGTCAAATTGAAGGAAAATCTTGTAAACACTATAGAGGCCGCATTTTCTGCTTCAGATATTTTGAAATTTTGTCAGAATGTTTGTCTTAAAGATATCTAGGTCACGTTTGAATATGGGTCATATTTGGTCAGAAACTAGGTCACTAGGCCAAATTGAAGGAACATCTTGTTAACTCTGTAGAAGACGCATTTTTTGCTACAGCAGCTTGACATTTAATTAAAATGTTTATCTAAATGATATCTAAGCCAAGTTCGAATATGGATCATGTAGGGTCAAAAACTAGGTCACTAGGCCAAATTGAAGGAAAATCTTGTTAACACTTTGGATGCCACATTTTTGGCTTCAGCAGCTTGAAATTTGGTCAGAATGTTTGTCTGAATTATAATTAGGTCAAGTTCGAATATGGGTCATATTGGGTCAAAAACAAGGTCAAGAAAGGAAAATATTGTTCAAACTCCGGAGTCCGCATTTTTACTTTGAGCAAGTTGAAACTTTGTCAGAATGTTGTCTTGATGATATCTAGTCCATGTTGGAATATGGGTCATATCAGGTAAAAAAATATAGATCACTAGGCCAAATGAAGGAAAATCTTGTTAAGATTGTGGAGGTTGCATTCAGAATAATTGTCTTGATGTGTTTTGCATTGCAGTACATTGTATAATTAAGGTGAGCGATCCAGGGCCACCATGGCCCTCTTGTTTCACATTTTAAACAAGATGTTTTTTAAAATCGTCGCTGTAGATTTGTGGTATGTGGGAAAGGTTAAACCTGATAGTGATACAAGGTATAAAGTCAAATAAAATTGTGAGAATTCATTAGACATCACACATGACAAGACACACTTTAATTTTTTTTTTTTTTTTTTTTTTTAGAGATTTCTACTTTTTGTGTCACCTGCGTAGCATGGTAGGCACTTAGGGATTACTTTTTGTCCGGCGTCTGTCTGTCTGTCCGTCACACTTTTTTCATCACACTTTTTCGTCACGTTTTCAAATAACTTTTTTTCTACTTTAAGGATTACATTGAAACTTCTGACAAATGTTTGTTCAATGTGTGTGATTGGTTCACAAAAGGGGGATAATTCAAATATTTTTATATCAGAGGTATTGCCCCTTTTCTGTCAAAAATAATAATATCATACAAGCTCCTTTATTACAATGTTTCTAAATGCCAGCTGCCATATACAAATCCTAGATTTATTCTTTATTGATACACATATAAATACAATTTCACCTTTTGCCACACTGTTTTCAAAAGTTGTTGCAGAGGCATCAGAAAGCATCTGTATGTGGGGAAAGGTTAACATGAAAGTATTTTTTATTGAAGAGAGTTAAAAACATTGTGGCAAAAGGAAATTGCTCATTTTGCTGCCAAGTTTTCAGAAGTCATCTCCTCCAGAATTGTGTGTATACAAATATAATTTTTCCAAGATGTTTAGCTGGGTTTAAAAAGTTAAATATCAACCCCCCAGTAAAAAATATAGCACATAAATTTATCACAAGGAATTCAAAATCAATACCACGCTCTAGAAGAGAAAGAGAAAAGTTTCAAATTCCAATTTATCACAATGTCAAACTCTAGAACTTTTCTCTCTGTCTCTTGAACTTTCATTGATTCTAAGATAGCTGTAAAATGTACTCAGATTACCTCTCAATATAGACCTGAGGCATCCTTTGAAATTCTTAATGCCCTTCTCCCACTTGCAGACATGTGAAGCAAATATTGTGGTTAAAAGGAGAAATTGCTCATGATGAGCAATTTTTCAATTTGCAACCTTTTCAAATCTATTTAATGACCTTACTTTCATTTTGAGAGATTTTCCATGTTTGTGCCTAGATGTTTTTAATAAAGTTGTTTGCTGCATATTTGGTTATGAACCGCCTCAGTGGTGTAGTGGTAGAGCATTCGTCTCGTTTGCAGTAGGTTGCAGGTATGATCCCTGGCCGGGTCATACCACCAAAGTCTTTAACAATGGTAGTAATGGCTGCCCTGCTTGACACTCAGGGTTGCAGGGTTAGCATTACGACTGACAGTAATATAGTGCTGTGATATTATAGAGAAATTGTTGAAAGCGACTTAAAGCACCAAACACTCAATCAATCATATTTGTTAAAGTGGAAAGTGTTAAACTGATGTTCTATTATCAAGCCTACCAAGTTCAGTGGGTGACAATGAGAGCTGTCCATCCAGAGATGGTGATTTCAAATCCCAGTTACACATTAATTCTCATTTCAATACCACATTAAAAAAAGCATCATCTGCTGTTAATATACCAGTATTCAAACAAAGGGAAGGATTATTGTTTTAAAAAATAATTCTTTTAAGCCTTTTTACTCACCAAAATATTATTTGTTAAAATTTAAAAACATAATTTTACAAAACCAGATCTGTAATATCTGGAAAACTTTGAGAACTAGGTTGAGAACCATGTTGAGTACCATGCAGTTTCCATGTTCCAGAGTACCAGATTGTTACAATATTACAGAGTACCATGTTGATACAATGTAACAGAGTACCAGGTTGTTACAATACTACACAGTACAATGAAGGTACCATGTTACAGAGTATCATGTTGTTACAATATTGCAGAGTACCATGCATGTTGCTATCATGTTACAAAGTACCATGTAGGTACCAGGTTGTTACAATGTGACAAAGTACTATGTTACAGAGCACGATGGTGTTACAATATTACACAGTACCATGCATGTTGTTACCATGTTACAGAGTACCATATGTTGTTACAATGTTACAAAGTACCATGTCCTTACACTATTACAGAGTACCATGTTGTTACAATGTTACAGAGTACCATGTTCTTACAATATTACAGAGTACTATGTTGTTACAATGTTACAGAGTACCATATGTTGTTACAATGTTACAAAGTACCATGTTCTTACAATATTACAGAGTGCCATGTTGTTACAATATTAAAGAGTACCATGTTGTTACAATGTTACAGAGTTCTATGTTGTTACAATGTTACAGAATACCATGTTGTTACAATTTTACAGAGTGCCATGTTGTTACAATATTACAGAGTACCATGCTGTTAAACTATTACAGAGTACCATGTTGTTACACTATTACAGAGTACCATGTTGTTACAATATTACAGAGTACCATGTTGTTACACTGTTACAAAGTACCATGATGTTACAATGTTACAATATTACAGAGTACCATGTTGTTACCATGTTATTACAGAGTTAAAATAAGTTGTGGGGAATGGTGACATTACTGCTTATCATCAATTTCTTCTCTTCTCATTTTTTTTCTCATTTTTAGCAACATTTTCAACTTAAAATTTTAAATTAAGTTAGGCTAAAATTAATATTCTATTAATAACTTCAGATGGAAAATGAAAATGTTTATACTTTCTCTCATATTACAAATTTGCAGCAAACAAAATTAAAAACATCAATGAGGAAGAATTAACATTAATATTTGTTGTCATTATAATCAATTTCTCCATTTTGCTAGAATTAATGTTTTTGAATGGTGCCTGCTGCAGAAGTGTCAAAATGCATCTGCATGTGGGAAAGGGCTACACATCTACGTTTGTTGTTTAACCCTTTCCCACATACAGTAAGTCTGCAGCAGACAATTTTCAAAACATTAAGTCAAAAATATGGAAACTTTATACAAAGGAAAGAACATTATAGAATAAAGTTGAAAACATTGTGGCAAAAGGAGAAATTACTCATCATTAGCCATTCTTTATTTTGCAGCAATGTTTTAAGTCTTCAGCTGCAGAGGCATCAGAAGATGTCTATAAGTGGAAAAGGGTTAACGGTTTTCCTGTTACGATATTGCTACACGTTACCTTTAGAAACAGGGTAGAAAACACTGCTTGGAAAAAGGGAAATGTTTCCTTTCTCGCAATGATTTCATATGTTATGTGACTGCAGAGACCACTAAAAATCTTGATAAGAGAAAGGATTAAACAAAATGCCTTTCATCAAAATCAGGCTGATATTGAAATAGGCAATATCCTTGGGCTAGGTATAAACCCTTTCCCACTTGCAAGCACATTTTGAAGCATCTGCAGCAGACATTGTGACTATTCAAAATAAAGTGGCAAAAGGAAAAACTGCTCATGTTGAGCAATTTATCTTCATATTGTGGCAATGTTTTCAACTCGGTTCAATAAATATACCTTCCTTTATTGAGGTTTTCCATAGCTTTCAGAGTTGTGACGCTTGCAATTTTGTCGTAAGTTGTGCAAGGGTTAAATAACCATTAAAATGTCTGTGTATTGAATCTTGTCAAAGACAATGGCATGAAATGAGATCCAGACATCTCCAGTGTAGGAATTTTCAGGGAGAAAAAAAAGAGACTGTCAGAATTACAGAGATTTCTGCACGATTTCCCCATGGAATGTCAATTTTATTTAATTGTTAACGGCAGATATCATCAGTCTTTGACTCATTACATGGATAAAATAGCCGAAAAGCAGGAAAAATCAATACCGTAGGATTGAGGCATTGAATGAAGGCTTTCTTAAAAGTAGATTTGGTTTTATACTGTTTACCTGTTATTATATCTACTTCTAAAATAACTTCTGGAAAATTGGACATACTAAAGGGTCATAGAGTTGAGTGATTTGAGAGGTTTAACCCCCCTTTCTCACACACAACATTTCTGCAGCAGATGACTTTGAAAACATAATGGCAAAGATATGAAATATCTCCATAAATGAGAGTTTAAACATTAAATAGAGTTGAAAACATTGTGGCAAAAGGGAAAATTGCTCACCATCAGCAATTTCTCCTTTGCCACAATGTTTTCAAAAGTCGTCTGCTGCACATTTGTCTGGGCCCGGCACATTTCCTAGCCTAGTACTAGATAGTCACCAAGGGAACACGGATACGTGGAGTGTCACTGTGAGTGATAGAACAGAAATACTGTTAAAACTGGCATTAACCCTTTCCCTCATGAAGACGCTTTCTGACGCCTCTGCAACAGACAGATTTTTGAAAACATGGTGACAAAAGAAGAAATTGCTTAAAACGCAATTTGTCATTTTGTCACCATGTTTTCAACTCTATTCAATTTTTGTACTTAGGAAGTTTCCAATTTTTTGGATATGTTTTCAAAGTCGTCTGCTGCAGAGTTGTTGTATGTGGGAAAGGGTTAAAGCAGACGGCTTTTTGAAAACATAGTGACAAAAGAAGAAATTGCACAGAACGTGCAATTTCTCCTTTTGTCACAATGTTTTCCACTTTTAGTCATAGGTTATCCATCTGACAAAATATGTTCAAAGTCGTCTGCTGCAGAATTGTTGTATGTGGGAAAGGGTTTAACCCCAGTAAACCCTTTCCCACTTGCTGATTGAATTTGACATATCTTAATTAAGAGTAGACACTTGATAAAATAATTCTTTCAATTACAGAGATTTTCCATTTTTTAGCCTGAATGATTTCAGAATCATCTGCTGCTGATTTGTTGTGTTTGGGAAAGGATTAACCCTTTCCCTCATATAGACGCTTTCTGACGCCTCTGCAGCAGACGGCTATTTGAAAACATTGTGACAAATGAAGAAATTGCACAAAACGTGCAATTTCTCCTTTTGCCACAATGTTTTCCACTTTTAGTCATAGGTTATCCATTCAATTATAGAGATTTTCTGTTTTTAGCTCACCTGAGCACCAAGTGCAAGGTGAGCTTTTGTGATCACTCACCGTCCGGCGTCCGTCGTCGTCGTCGTCAGCGTCTGTTAACAATTTCCTACAAATGACTTCTCCTACTAAACCAATGAACAGATTTCAAAATAACTTAACAGGAATGGTCCTTAGGTAGTCCTCTTTCAAAGTTGTTCAAAGAAATTAATTCCAAGTAGAACTTTGGTTGCTGCGGCATCAGAAAAGGGAAAAATTGCCAAATCTTAAAAAATCTTCTTGTCTAAAAGTACTGGCCTGATTTGAAAATTATTTTGCACAAATGTTCCTTGAGGTACCCTCTACCAAGATTGTTCAAATATTTCCAATCCATTGAAAAACATGGCCGCCAGGGGGCGAAGCTTATTTTCCTTACATGTGCATTGTTAAAACTTTAAAAATCTTCTTGTCCAAAAGTACTGGCCCGATTTGAAAATTATTTTGCACAAATGTTTCTTGGGACACTCTTTACCAAGATTGTTCAAATATTTCCAATCCGTTGAAAAACATGGCCGCCAGGGGGCGGAGCCTGTTTTCCTTATATGTGCATTGTTAAAACTTTGTAAAATCTTCTTGTCCAAAAGTACTAGGCCGATTTGAAAATAATTTTGCACAAATGTTCCTTGGTGCACCCTTTACCAAGATTGTTCAAATATTTTTGATCCGTTGAAAAACATGGCCGCCAGGGGGGGGGGGGGGGGGGGGGGGAGCTTGTTTTCCTTATATGTGCATTGTCAAAACTTTAAAAATCTTCTTATCCAAAAGTACTGGCCCAATTTGAAAGTTATTTTGCACAAATGTTCCTTAGGGCACCCTTTACCAAGATTGTTCAAATATTTCCGATCCGTTGAAAAGCATGGCCGCCAGGGGGCGGAGCTAGTTTTCCTTATATGTGCATTGTTAAAACTTTAACAATCTTCTTGTCCAAAAGAACTGGCCCGATTTAAAAATTATTTTGCACAAATGTTCCTTGGTGCACCCTTTACCAAGATTGTACAAATATTTCCAATCCGTTGAAAAACATGGCGGCCAGGGGGCGGAGCTTGTTTTCCTTATATGTGCATTGTTAAAACTTTAAAAAACTTCTTGTCCAAAAGTATTGGCCTAAAAAGAGTAAAAACTTTGAAAACTATTGAAGTTCTATTAAATCAGGTGAGCGATATAGGGCCATCATGGCCCTCTTGTTTGACAAAATACGTTCAAAGTCGTCTGCTGCAGAACATCTATTTAATCTCTAAATGTTATCAAACCAGGATAATATTTTCACATAAACAATGATAAAAACTTATCTCATTATAGATATATACTAAATTTTAAAGTGTATTGTTTAACAAAATAACCCACTTGAAGTCAGTAAAATGGGGAAATGATTTGTTTACCTTTTACTCTTTCTCGATACAGACTTTGAATACCTCTGCAGTATTTGTAAAATATGTGGTTAACTCTTTCCCACCTGCAGATGCATTTTGAGGCAATAGCAGCAGACGGCTTTTGAAAACATTGTGGCCGAAGGAAAAATTGCTCATGATGAGCCATTCCACCTTTGGCCACAATGTTTTCAACTTTATTTAACAATTAAGCTATCTTTTATGGAGATTTTTCAGGTTTTAAAAGTTGTCTGCTGCAGATTTGTTGTATGTGGGAAAGGGTTAAAAGTCATTTCTCCAGTTGCAACAAAAGTTCACTTGATATGTTTACCATATACCATTAGACTGAATTAGCCAGTTCAAGAAACCATATTGCAATGGCTTGTTTGAGCTTCTTTTCTAACCATGTTTCTGTTAGTTTCAATAGCCATCTTTTGCAGAAATGGCAATATATGAAAAATCGCTGTAAGCGAATAATTGAATAGAGTTTTGTCTCCTCAGCAGTAGTCTTATTCTAACTTAGTGTCAAAAGGAGGATTGCTCATGATTTCTCTTTTTGACAAAATGTTTTCAGCTCCATTCAATAATTATTCTTTCATTTCTAGAGATTTTCCATATTTTTGTCTAAATGTTTTTATTGTTGTCATCTGTAGATTTGGTGTATTTTGGAAAGAGTAAGGATGTTGAATGGATACTACCATGTGAATTTTCCTCTCCCGCCAATCTCTCTGAAATTTTTGTCATAAAATTGACAGAATCACCGTGATGGGCTATGTACATGTATTGTTATAGCCAAATTAAAGAGACTGGTATTACATTATATAGGCATTTCCAATAGCTAAAGGCTGTGTCAATGTGCCCGACAGTGCTTTAGTTTAGATCTATAGAAAATCGAGAGTGATCAAAACGGAAGTTTCAAAGTGGATGTTTTTAAATATCAAATTGGAGATTTTGTGGAGGTTCTTTTTTGTTTCTTTTTCAAGATGATTATCACCAAGTAGAAATTCAAGGACTTGTACAATGTTAAGTACCATAATAGGAGAGTATTATCCCTTTCCCACATACAGCAATCTTGCAAAACATCTAGGCAAAAATATGGGAACTCTTTATAAATAAATTGTTCAACTTAAGCGATTTCTCTTTTTCTTATAATGTTTTTCAATCTTAATAAAGACTGAGCTTTTCGTTTTCTGAATAATTCAGCTTATACATCAGATGTTGTCAAAGCAAGAATGCCATTAAAAATCAGGTTAAAATAGACAAATAATATGATAACACCAACGTATCGTTTCCCGTTTTCACATTTGTTCAATTTGTATTAATTAACCTTTTGACGGCAAGAACTGATTATGTGAATGCTATTCCACCAGTAGTGAGCCAGGCTAAATTGATAAACTGAAGTGTGAAAGACTGTCAGACTGATGGACGTTGTAAAAACAACATCCGGTGAAGTTAACATGATTGAATAATTGAGCCCAATTTTAAGTGGTATAAACAGGCTGACAACATGTGAAAATGACCAATACTAATTACAGAAATATATTTCAGAAAATAACAGTACATACAAATGATGCTTATGTCAGTTTCAAATTACACTTCGAGTGATTCTAAGGCAACCATCCTATTAAACAAATAATTTTGGATGTCAGTGTCGGGACCCAATTTCTTCCGCCTGATCCATCAGGAACAAAAAGTGCCAAGACGATACAGCACAAAGTCAAATCCTCCAAAAAATAGCTATTCTTTGTACAAGATTTAAAATAAATATGAATGTGTTGAACAAATAATCCACACAAAAATTACTTTTTGTAGTTGCTATTATTGCATTTAATTGTAGGGGCCAATTCAAATTCCCTCCTTATAGAACTGATAAATTTATTTGGCTTTAATCTTCTGGAGACAAATATTTCCATATCACATTTGTTTCCTTTATCTATGAGTGTTGTTATAAGGAAGAAGAAAATGTCACGTTGAAATATTGGCCCTTAATCTTTTACATGATAGGGAAGACAATAAAACCCTTAAAATCCTTATATGGGATTTTCCCTCAAATTGAACGCAATTTGTGTCATTATATTTATGCTTCCTGTTTATGTTTTTTAGCATATTTTTTTCTTAAATGTTCTCTCAGACAAATAAAGAGAATTTAAAATGATCATTATCAGGTAAATGGTTAATCTATATACAGAGCTTCTACATGAGGGCACATTATCCTAAACAATTATTATTATATCATAATTATGGATAATATAACATCATATATACAGCTGTGTATGCTTATATGTGGGTGACATGCCAAAATACTAAAACATTGTTGTAATTCATGTTCTCAAAAGGTTTGAAACTGTTTATTTATTTATGTATGTTGTTATTGTAACTTTCCCTGAAGAGGGCACTTATTGACTTAATAATATTATTCTATTCTATTCTATTAGAGAAACAACAACAACAACAGGAAACTGTGAGTTTTCAAAATGGACACAATGTGACAGTTAAACAAGCAATGTTTTCACAAAAAACATAGTCATGGTGAATAAAAGAGATCACACATTGTGCTGTTTTTGTCTGCAAATAGTCCCTCCATTTAAAGAAGAGTTTTTATCCTGTAAATGGACTCTTGATAAATCATGTGAAGGTAATTTCTGAAACTGGAATGTCAACTGGTATTTTTTCCTCTAGCTCATTGATTGACTTTGCCATGTCATTATAGAGTTTACAATTTCCCAAAATGTGTTGCATATTTAATTAACATAGAATTGGTATGATTGGCTTCCGGCTATTATTATTGGAATACCATATATATCTTCACTTAGAATCAATTCCTGCGCTTAAATCACAGTGTCTGGCTTGACCTTGATGTCACCAAAGAAAACCATTGATTGATACAATCAATTATAAATGTTTTTAGTGCAAATTGTGAGTGTATTTGTATTAATGATGTACAGTTTCATGTTTGTAAAATCCTATACAGCAAATAGGCTATGTTTAATATCAAATGATGAAGTTTAACTGAAATAATTGAACATGCAATGCTGTTTTCCCTTCTAAAAAAATTTCTACAAAGGCTAGTTTGGAATTTCTCATCAATTTAATAGCATCAAAGTTCTGGCTGCACCCTGCAACTGTGTATTTATAAAATATTCATACGCAGAGAAATAAAAACGGAGATATACCTTTTTCTTCTGTAATATAGATGTATTTGTCAATCAATTAACAGAACAAATAAAAATTTATATAGATATTTAAAATATATATCATTCAATTGGTTTCTCTGAGGGTCTTCTGGAAAATGTTTTATTGTAATTGATGTGATGTTTCATGGGTTTTGTGATCACTCACCATCCGGCAGCTACATCTGTCCAACTGTTCACATTATCTTAAAAACATTTTCTCCAAGCAACCAATGGATCAATTTCAAAAATAATTTCATGTGAATTTTCCTAAGGTATTCCCTGTTCAAAGAATTATAAATTCTATATAGAACTTTGGTTGCTGCAGCTCATCAGAAAGAGGGGAATATGCCAATCTTCAAAAATGTTCTTGTTAAAAAAGTATTGTCCCAATTTGAAAATATTTTAGCAAGAATATTCCTTTGATGACCATCTACCAGGATTGTTGAAATGATTTTGTTAAAAAAAAACCATGGCAGCCAGGGGGGTGGAGCTTATTTTCTTGATCAGTCCTTGAAAAAAAATATAGTCTCTTGCATTACATTTTTAAGGGCACATTCTGGTAATGTTTAATGATTACAAATTAGGCGTTTTGCAGCTACTCAATTTGCTATCAAAGCAATATTTTCCAACATTTATTTTTAGCTTAACTCTTTGGATATTATTAGAGCTATTGTACTCACACTGGCATCGGTGTCTGTGTCACACCTTGGTTAAGGTTTTGCATGCAAGTGCATTATATTTCACCATAGCTCAGTTACTACTCAATGTATTGCATTGAAACTATCTACAAGGCTTTCTAATCATCACACCTATGTAAATAATCAAATTAGATAACACTGTCCTGCATATAATGAAAACTATGGCCCTTTTTTAGATCACCTAGAGCCAAAGGCTCAAGGTGAGCTATTCTGATCACTCTGTGTCCGTCGGTGTCCGTCGTTAACTTTTAGCTTTAAACATCATCTCCTCCTGAACCGGAAGAACAATTTCCACCAAACATCACAGGAATGTTCCTTTGGTGGTCCTCTTTCAAAATTGTTCAAAGATTAAAATTCCATTGAGAACTTTGGTTGCTGCGGCATCAGAAAGGGGACAAAATGTCCAAACTTTAAAAATCTTCTCCTCCGAATCTGCCTGTCAGATTCAAATATAATTTTGTAGAAATGTTCCTTGGCTGACCCTCTATAAAAATTGTTCAAGCCATACTGATTGCTCGAAAAACATGGCAGTCAGGCGGCGGCATCAGAAAAGGGGCAAAATGACAAAATTTGAAAATTCCATTTTTATTAAAGTGTTTGTCTGATTTTAAGAAAATATAATACAAATCTTACTGTAATAATCCTCTATTAAATTTGTTTAAGACGTTTTGATTGGTTACACAATCATATCAACCAGGCGTCATCACAAAAGGGGTAAATTGAACTTTTAGCTACAAATTCCAATAGACCAATTTCCACAAAACATCACAGGAATGTTCCTTTGGTGGCCTCTTTCAAAACTGTTCAAAGATTTAAATTCCATTGAGAACTTTGGTTGCTGCGGCATCAGAAAGTGAGAAAAATACCAACATTTTAAAATCCTTTTTGCCTCCATAATCTGCTTGTGCGATTGCAAGATAATTTGGTAGAAATGTTCCTTAAGTGACCCTCTAAATAAACTGTTGAAGCCATATTGATTTTGTTGAAAAACAGGGCAGCAAGGCGGCATCAGGAAAGGTGCAAAATGACAAAAACTTTATAATTCCATTCTTATTAAAGTTCTTGTTAGATTTCAAGATATAAATGGCCTTTACTGATAAGCTGTTTCTTGAGAAGTGTCCACTCATTGCAGTTTCATTTGCACTCCTTGATCAAATTTTCCCAGATATTTGCATTTAAATATTTGCTACTAATTTACTATCAATTAGGTGATCGATTTAGGGCCATCTTGGCCCTCTTGTTTTAGCTCACCTGAGCTTTGCTCAAGGTGAGTTATTGTGATCGCCTTTTGTCCGGCGTGCGTCGTCCGTCGTCCGTCAACTTCTTCTCCTCAGTAACCAGTGGGTTAATTGGGATGAAACTTCACAGAAAGCAGCTTTGGTAAAAGTTTTGGTTTTGTAATAAAAGCCTTTTCTCACAAACCAGATACTATTGCTTGGAAACTTCACACACTCAATAAATGCTATCACTTGACCCCTTGCAGGACAAGACCCATGACTCTACATAATATTTTGACTGAATTATGCCCCTTTTTGAACTTAGATAGTTTGGTAAAAAGTTTGGCATGCAATGCCTTTTCTCATGAACCGCTGATGCTATTGCTTTGAAACTTTACATATTGGGCGACATCAAATTTTGACTGAATTATGCCCCTTTTTCCACTCATTGAAATTAACTTTGTGAATTCATTGCACCCAAAATCTGACATGTTTGGTTATATTACATGTAAAATTACACTGGCCAAAGGAGATTTTTCATTGGTCCGAACCAAAAGTCATTGGCCAGGGACCATAGGACCACTTCAATTTCGCAGACTGTTTTTGGACAATTTGGTCGAAGTTTTGCATGCAACATTAAATGACCTTGCAGGACAAGTCCTATAACTTTACATGCAACCCCTTTTCTCACAAACCACAGATGCTATTGCTTTTAAACTTCAAATACCTATTGGACGTTATCACATGACCTTATAGGACAAGTCCCATAACTGTTCATATTACTTTTACTGAATTATGCCCCTTTTTAGACTTCGAATATTTGGTTCAAGTTTTGCACAGATGCTATTGCTTTGAAACTTAACATACTTATATGATGTCATCAAATGATCTTGCAGGACAAGTCCCATAATTCTAAATCAGATTTTGACTGAATTATGCGCGTACTATCAAGTCACTATCTCATTAACCCCTGCGTACTATAGTATTAAATGGCTGAATAGTCAAGCATGCTGTCTTAGGGACAGCTCTTGTTTGACTTATAAATTCTGGTTGAAATTTTGCGCGTAGCTACATAAAGAGTCCATATCTCAGTAACTACTTGATGCATTGCATTGAAACTTGATACAACCCTTCCAAACCATCACACCTATGTCAATAATTAAGTAAGATAACTCTCTCCTGCAAATAATGAAAATTCATAATGATGACCTGTTTTTAACTTAGATATTCTGCAACTGCATTAAGAGTTCATATCTCAGTAACTTATAGATCTATGCATTGCATTGAAACTTTATACAGGTCCCTTCCCAGCCATCACACCTATGTAACCGGTTTTACATAGAGATATATATTGGGAAAAACTTTAAAAATCTTCTTGTCTGAAACCTAAAGGCCTTAGTGCTTAGATATTTGGTCCTCTTTCGAGATTGTTCAAATTATGCCCCTGAGATCAAAATTTGGCCTACCCTAGGGTTCACCTGTTTAACATAGAGATTTATAGGGAAACTTTGATAACCTTTTTCTGAAACCAAAAGGCCTATAGCTTAAATATTTGGTATGTAGCATTGTCTTGTGGTCCTCTTCCAAGATTGTTCAAATTATGCCCCTGTTTGAAATTGGCTCCAGTTCTGTTTGTGTTAGACAAACTAGTAGTTTTACAAAATCTCCAGAATCCTTCACATCCCTTCAAAATATTTCAACAAAGAAGTTTGTGACTTCTATTGAAGTTCCTTTAAATCAGGTGAGCGAAATTTGACCAGCATTATCCTCATGCTATTATTAACCCGTTCCCTCATATAAACGCTTTCTGACGCCTCTGCAGCAGACGGCTTTTTGAAAACATAGTGCCAAAAAAGAAATTGCTCAAAACGAACAATTTCTCCTTTTGCCACAATGTTTTTCCACTTTTAGTCATAGGTTATCCATTCAATTATACTTTTTGACAAAATATGTTCAAAGTCGTCTGCTGCAAACTTGTCGTATAAGGGAAAGGGTTAAATCCTTGTCTAAAATAGATACGTTCTGAAGCCTTTCAACAAATGACTCTTGAAAACATTCTGTAAAATGGGAAATTGTTCTCTGATTTAATTACTCTGCCACTTTTCCTGAACTTGCGTTTTTTTCCTCAAATATTTTCAAAATGGACAAAACGGATATTTCATGTTATTTGCTCTAAGGGAATAATTAAGCCTAAATATTTTACCCTCAAACACTTCTTGGATCTTGGAGGACCAAAGTATCTTTTACAACCAATCAATTTTCGGGTTATATGGGCATACAACATTACCGCTTTGATGGTGTAGTGTTAGAGCGTCCACCTTGGTTGTGAGTACAATTACAAGCTGGGTCATACCAAGGCTTTAAAAATGGTAGTAATAGCTCAGGCCTTTTTCTTGGCATCTCACAGGTCAGTTATTTTTTTTTATTCCCAAATATTTAATTTTGCCAAATAAAAAGCCAAATTCTTGTTCCGAAATTGCCTTTAAAAAAGGTATGTAGCTTTCCTTTCTTGGCGCTCAGGGTTGTAGGGGCATTACGACTGATTCGTTGGTGTCAGGATAAATGGATATGTAGTTCTGGTAACTTACACAGGATGTTCCATGATTTAACCCTTTCCCACATACAATAAATCTGCAGCAGACGACTTTGAAAACATCTAGGCAAAAACAAATAAAAGCTCTATAAATGTCGGTATAATTACTGAAAAGAGTTGAAAATATTGTGACAAAAGAAGAAATGGCTGCTGCAGAGGTGTCTGTATGAGGGAAAAGGTTTTAAACTGAACATTAATTAAAGCAGGGTAAAACAAGATACAGACGAAGCATGCAAAATTAACTCTTATGATTTCCATAATTATGGTAGTTTCATGCAAAATGGTTTAAATTTGTTCTTGTATAAAATTTTCATGAAGGGCTGAAACTATGTGTATGATATTGAAGACTTCTCGGGTCCAACTTAGAAATTGTTCATTATGATCGGTAAATTCTTTTGCCGTAATGTTGTCTGCTGCAGACATGTCAAAATGTGTCCCATGTGGGAAAAGATTAACACCATGTCCCTAGTTTTAACCCTTTCCCTGATATAGACGCTTTCTGACGCCTCTGCAGCAGACAGCTTTTTGAAAACATAGTGACAAAAGAAGAAATTGCACAAAACGTGCAATTTCTCCATTTGCCACAATGTTTTCGACTTTTTGTCATAGGTTATCCATTCAATTACAGAGATTTTCCATTTTTAGCTCTACTGGCCAAAGGCCAGAAGGGCTTATGTCGTGGCGATTCGTCCGTCGTCCGTGCGTGTGAGTGTGTGCGTGCGTGCGTCCGTAAACAATTTCTTGTTAACACGATACAGTCTTCACTTTTGATTGTATCTCAACCAAACTTTGACAGTAGTTAGATATCCATGAGAGCTCGGTTTCTTTCGAAAACAAGCCAGATCCGCCCATGCATGACTGGATTATGGCCCTTGAAATGGTCAAAAATTGCTATAAAAGAGCTTGTTAACACGATACAGTCTTCACTTTTGATTGTATCTCAACCAAACTTATGCAGTAGTTAGATATCCATGAGAGCTCGGTTCCTTTCGAAAACAAGCCAGATCCGCCCATGCATGACTGGATTATGGCCCTTGAAATGGTCAAAAATTGCTATAAAAGAGCTTGTTAACACGATACAGTCTTCACTTTTGATTGTATCTCAATCAAACTTATACAGTAGTTAGATATCCATGAGAGTTTGGTTCATTTCTAAAAAACAGCCAGATCTACCCATGCATGGCTGGATTATGGCCCTTGAAATTGTCAAAATTTGCAAAAAAAAAGTCTGCTGCAGAATTGTCGTATGAGGGAAAGGGTTAAGGTCTAGCCTTTCCCACATACATACACTTTCTGACACTGCAGCAGAAGACTATTCAATAGTTATACTTTCATTTATGGATATTCTTCACATCTTTGCCTAGATATTATCAAAGTCCTCTGCTACTGTATTGATTCACATGGACAAGGATTAAAGAAATGTTTGATTGTTAGTAGAGCATTTCATTCTCTTATGAAGTGCTTGTACAAATAACATTTAAATGACGATGATAATGTGCCCTTATAGATGTATTTTAATGCTTCTAGTTCTACAGCAAACTATTTTTGAGAACATTGTTGGAAAATATGAAAAATGCTCAAATTCTTCTTTTGTCAAAATATCTTCTGCTGAAGATTTGTTGCATGTTGAAAGGGTTTAAAGTGAGAGTTATAAGTCAAAGTGGTTACATTGTGAAATTACTTAGTTTTTAGCTTGACTATTCGAAGAATATGAGAGCTTTACTACTCGCCCCCGCGTTGGCGTCTCCGTCTCCGTCAGCGTCCGGTTAAAGTTTTAGGGCAAGTTGGCATTTTCATTCATAAGTATTTATACTAGGGCATTTATATTTGGAGTAAAGTTACATCTTATATTGAATGCTGAAGGTGCTGATTATGACCTTCTTTTTGGGGTAAAAAACATGATTTTCGGTGGTTAAAGTTTTAGGGCAAGTTGGATTTTTTTTATTTTTTTTTTATTTTTCTCAATAAGTAGTTGTACTAGGGCTTTCTTATTTGGAATATAATTACATCTAATACATTCCTTCATATTGTATGCTGAAGAAGCTGAGTGTGACCTTCTTTTTGCGGTAAAAGACATGATTTTGGGTGGTTAAAGTTTTAGGGCAGATTCCTTCAAGCCATGTTGATTGGTAAAAAAACATGGCCGTCACAGGGTGGGGCTATTTTGCCTGTATGGCTAAAGAGAAAACTTAAAAAATCTTCTCCTCCAAAAGTGTCAGGCCGATTTTCAAATAATTTTGTAGAAATGTTCCTTGGGTGACCCTTTGTTAGATTCCTTCAAGAAATGTTGATTGGTTGAAAAACATGGCCGCCAGGGGGCAGAGCTATTTTGCCTTATATAGCTATAGTGAAAACTTAAAAAATCTTCTTCTCCGAAAGTGTTCAGCCGATTTTCAAATAATATTGTAGAAATGTTCATTGGGTGACCCTCTATCAGATTCCTTCATGTCATGTTGATTGGTCGAAAAACATGGCCGCAAGAGGTCGGGGCTATTTTGCCTTATATGACCATAGTGAAAACTTAAAAAATCTTCTCCTCCGAAAGTGTTTGGCTGATATTCAAATAATAAATACATTTCTTCATATTGTATGCTGAAGATGCTGAGTGCGACCTTATTTTTGCGTTAAAATACATGATTTTGTGTGGTTAAAGTTTTAGGGCAAGTTGGCATTTTCATTTAATTTTTTATTTTTTCTCAATAAGTACTTGTGTTAGAGCTTTCATATTTGAAATATAATTTACATATAATACCTTTCTTCACATCGTATGTTGAAGATGCTGAGTGTGACATTTTGAGGGTAAATTACATGGTTTTGTTTGATTTTGAGAATTTAAGATAAATTCATAATTTTTAGTTACGTTCCTTTCTAATTGTGAACATTCATTTATCAAATATAATTCTTCAACATATCAAACGGGCTTTGGTGTCAAACATTTGGAAAACCTTTTTTAAGGTTTTGCTATTTTTGGATCGGTCAGTTTTAACATTTGCGTTTAGCTCAACGTTAAAGTTTCATCATTCAAGTCACTTCATACTTCATACTTCACACATTTGTTAAGGACCATCGTACAATTAGGTTAGATAACGCCATTGTATCCTAAATATGGAGTTATGGCCCTTGATTGACTATTCAGTTGCTTTTACATATAGAGTATATAATATGATTTAATAGTACTTAAGTGCAATATAATGAAATAGTGCTTTATGTGAATAAGCATTATATAGTCGAGCACAGCTCTTGTTATAAATGGACTTTAATGGGTAGAAAACATTTTATGGCTCCACAGCCCTAGGGTAATATATTTCAAATTCTTTAATAAGTTTTTGGATACTCTAAATATTCATCTAAAAAAAAAGACCTGAGTGTATAGTTTTTAACTTATGAAGTTGACATTGACAAGCCTTGTGACTTGACTAACTTACGAGCTTGACCCTGGCAAGACTTGTGACTTGACATTGGAGAGCCTTTAACTTGACTTACTTATGAACTTGACCTTGGCAAGCCTTGTAACTCTACTAACTTATGAGCTTGACCTTGGCAAGCCTTGTAACTTGACTCACTTATGAACTTGACCTTGACAAGGCTTATGACTTGACTTATTTTTCATGTCATTTAGCACATGGTATAATTTTTGATGTGCATAAAAACATTTTCTGGTATCCGAGACAAAATAGCTTAATACAATCACATTAACCCTTTCCTTTGTCATATGTGAGAAAGGGTTAATTAAAGTCACTTGTTTTTGGACATGGTTCCTTGAAAACAAATATTAAAGATTGAACACACATACACACACAAACACACATGTATGCAAATGCATATATACATAGACTCACAGGTACCTTTTAACATTTCTGTATAAATTTGAGATATTCATGTTTGAGGAGGAAGGGGATCGACTGCTTCTAATAAAGTTGACTTTTATTTTCCAGATTGGAGAGCATCAGTACATTAAAGATATAACTAAGGATGCGGACGCGCGTCACCCTGAAGGTCTACATCGTTATCCTTTGCAGTGTGTATTTCTCCTTACTCTACGTCTTCTATGGTCGCCTGCAGGTTGAGATCAGCCAGAGTCTGGAGGAATCTTACTCACACAAACTGTTGCAAATCTCCAAAGGTAATGAAGATCTCCCAGTCAATCCGAGATGGAAGATGAATGATGTTGCAGAAATGAATAGGAGAATGCTTGAGTCCAAACTGGAGGAGATTGGCTCTCACAGGCTACTGGCCCTAACACGAGATACTTCTAATAGGACAAACAGGAAAATATTCAGAACAACTGAACTCCCAGTCTTGGACGATAAATGTTATATGTCTGCTAGCTATCCCAATAGAAGCTTTCAGGCTATCAACACAGAAGGTTTTGTGTATTCTGCATATTTAGATGAAAGGCAGAGCACTCCATTTGTTCGAATCATGGCTTTGTTTGGGAACTACAAAAAACAGAAGCTCAGTACAATATTCTGCCTTTTTAACACTGAAAAACCTGAGTCAGAGCGGGTTCTTGTACAAGGTAGTTTGTATGAACTCTGTGAGAATCATGGAAAAAAGTATGGAGGGTTCATCATATCCTGCAAGGTACCAGATAATATAAGCAACGTGTGTGCCGTCGGTGTTTTTCAGAAATCTCGAGAAGAGAACAGTATTATAAAACTGCCTATAACAAGGTTAGAGCCCGAACATGTTGTCCTTGCTCGTCAGAAACTTGCTCAGATAAAGTGGAACGCCAGCACTCAGTCAGATTCTGAGACAAGATCAAATACACTTAAACCAGATTATGTTCCCTATACCTACAGTATTTGTGTTCCGCCACTGTTTGGTAACCTTAAGACAGTGCAATTTGTTGAATTTGTAGAAATTCATCGCATTTTAGGCTTTCAGCATTTCCTTTTTTATGTTGGGCAAGTTTTAAATCCCCAAATCCTAAAGGTCCTGAAATACTATGAGAAGTTGAAGATTGTGAGTGTGATAAGGTGGCGACTACCGGTCAACGGTAAAACTGATATCTGGTACAACGGTCAGCTGAATGCTCACAATGACTGTATGTATCGTGCAATGTCAATCACCAAGTTTGTGGCAATAATTGATATCGATGAACTTATCGTACCACACGATGGCCATTTGCGTATTAATGAGAGCCTTGATATGTTGTTAAAGAAAGACAATGTGTGTGCTCTTAGTTTTAATAGTGCTTTTTATAGTCTGAAATTTGCTCCAGAAGGTATAGACTCGGATTTGATCACACTGTCACATCTCGGCAGAATTGCAAAATTTAGTACTGTAAGGACAAAGGTGATGGTGTCACCTTTAAATATATTTGAAGTGGGAATTCATCACGTCAGTAAACCATTGAAGGAGAAATACAAGGTGCTCAAAGTCAACCAAACAATAGCATTTTTACATCACTATCGTAAGTGTGTTCCAAACTACGGGATGAGATGCGGGAACTTTGTTGAGGAAAACTCTATGCTGAGGTACAGGACGGTACTAACGGACAATGTCCGAAAGGTTTTTCTGAACGCTTTGTCTCAAAATGTTTTCCAAGTTAATGCGACTTCAATAGCGTCTTTGTGAGGAAAAGTTGATACTATTTAACCCTTTCCAATATACAGACACTTTTTGAAGCCTCTGCAGCAGACGACTTTTGAAAACATTGTGGCAAAATGAGAAATTATTCGTAATGAGCAATTTCTCCTTTTGCCACAATATTTTCAACTATATTCAAGAATTCTATTTTTCATTTATAAAGATTTTCCATATTTTTGCCAATATCATTTCAAAGATGTCTGCTGTAGGTTTGTTGTTGGTGGGAAAAGGTTAACCTTATGCCACATGCAAGCACTTTTGCCGCTGCTGTCTTTTGAAAACATTGTAACAAATGGGAATAAAAGCTAAATTGTCTTGTGCAACAATGATCAACTATTAATGAAATTCAATAATTTTACTTTCTTTTGTAGACTCTTCCATGTTGAAGATTTGAACACTCCATTTTTCATTTTTTGCCCAACATAAATTTGGTAAAATTTAATGTCTTAGTGGCAAACAAGGCTTTGTTTTGAAAACCAAGCCTTTAATTGCCTTTAATTGCCTTTGGCAGCCAACGGGTTAATTTGACTGCTTTGGAAACAGTGTTTAATTAATTTGTGCTATTTCTCCTTTTTTCACAGTGAGACCTCAAAATTGATCTGTGTCAATTAAGGTTTATTTTTATTCATTATATTTACAAAAAAATCATAATTTTTCAATTGAAAAGCAGACAACTCAAAATCAGGGGATGTCTTGTAAACTTTGTAGAATGTAAACAATTTGCAATGTCAATGTGTTATTTTTTTTTATTTATTTCAAATATTATGTTCATTTCTTTGATGTTTTTCTCTTTAATGTTTTATTTACAGAAAACTTGTTTTATCTGGTGCAATACTTGTTTTATCATAACATTCCATAGTGTATATTGAGGGCTTGGCGTGAAACGGTTGTAACTTAAAACCTATTTTGAAAACCCTGGTTTAGGGGCAATTTTGACCCCTTTGTAAACAATGCAAATTTAGGTGCCATTGCTCAGAACGAGCAATGGCACCTAAATTTACATTGTTTACCAAGAAAAATGATTTAACGCTTATAAAGACTTCATGGCGAGGTGATTAACCTTGGTAAAAAAATACAAATTTTAGTTACAACCGTTTCACGCCAAGCCCTCGAATTATCAAAGTCTATCTGTTATACATGTATCTTCTTTTACTACTTACCCACATGCAGACGTTTTTTTTACTCATCTGCAGCAAACTACTTTCAAAAGATTGTAGGAAAGGTACAAATTGCTATGAGAAATTTCTTATTGTTCCACACTATTATCAACTGTAAAAAATATTTATACCTTCATTTAGATTAACTTTTCATATTTTTATTTCAATCTTTTTAAAGTCATCTGATGAATATGTTTTGTAAGTGGGAAAGGTTTAATTATAATAGTACAATATATTATAACCATACAACTTTTTTTTTATTTCATTCTGATAATGTTTTATAGACAAAGATTTATTGGTGTATTTATGTATTCATCATGCAACATTTGAATTTAAAATACATGATAATTATGTATTCATAGTCGGCTGCTTAAAAATCATCTTGAGTTAACAATTATTAAACCTGAATGATTTGGTGTTTAATTTTTATGCAGAGTTGAAAGCATTGTGGGGAATTCTCCTTTTCTCACAATGATCTTAAAATTTATCTGTTTCAAAGTTGTCAAACTTCGTCTCTGCATTATAGAAATGAATAAAGAATAGAAACATTTGTTTTATCCCCCAAGCTAAAGGCGCAATGTGGTCTATTCTGATTACACTCTCTCTGTCTGTTGTTAACATCTCCTCCTTAACATAAACTACACTGAAATGTTCCTTTGGTGGTCCACCAAGCGGCATCAGAAAAAAGTAAAATAAACATTTAGCTTTGAACGAATCTGCTAAAACCCTGATGTGGCCACTCCTTGCAATTTTATTCCCACTCTTGATCAAACTTGCTTGTTTTCTTTGTATGCATAGAATAAGAACATGGCCCCGATCTTGTTTATAAAAGAAACCCATTCCTTTTTATGATGGAAAACCAATTATTTTTCTGTTGTTAATGTTTTTGTTTTTTATAAAAGAAAATTATTCCTTTTTCTGTTGATATTTTTTGTCAACTGTTTTTTATGATGGAAAACCAATCCTTTTTCTGTTGGTAGTTTGTTAATGTTTTTTTTTTTATAAAAGAAAACCATTCCTTGTTCTGTTGGTATTTTGTCAACTGTTTTTTATGAAAGAAAAGCTTTTTTTCTGTTGATAGTTTGTCAACTGTTCAATTATTTAAAAAAGAAACATTCCTTGTTTTGTTTGAAGTTTTGAACTGTTTTTAACTCACCTGAGCCGAAGGCACAAGGTGATCTATTCTGATCACTCTCTGTCCGTCGACATTAACTTTGGGCTTTAAACTACATCTTCTCTGAAATCATGGGACTAATTTCAACCAAACTTCACAGAAATGTTCCTTTAGTGGTCCTTCTTCAAAACTGTTCAAAGATTTAAATTCTATGAAGAATTTTGGATGCTGCGGAATCAGAAAGGGGGAAAAATTCCCAATCTTTAAAATTCTTTTCCTCTCAACGCTCTTGTCGGATTCCATTATAATTTTATAGAAATGTTCCTTTGGTGACCCTCTACAAAATTAGTTCAAGCCCTATTGATTGGTTGAAAAATATGGCAGCCAGACAGCATGAGAAAAGGGGCAAAATTATAACATTTTAGAATTCTATTCCTAATGAAATATGCTCGGCTGATTTCAAGAGTATTCCTTAAAATGTTTCTTCAATGACCCTGTACATGATTTGTTCTGAAGTCACTATGATGATTGGTTTAAAGATGTAGCTAACAAGTGGATCAGAAATGGGGTAAAGTTAACTTATAGCTTTAAATGACATCTCCTCCTTACCCACTAGACTAATTTCCGCCAAACTTAATAGGAATGTTCCTTTTGTTGTCCTCCTTCAAAATGATTCAAAGATTTATAAATTCTGTACAGAACATTGGTGACTGCGGCATAGGAAAGGAGACAAATGCCATAACTTTAAAATTCTTCTCCTCTGAATCTACCTGTCTGATTCAAAGATAATTTGTTGGAAATGTTTCTTGAGAGACTCTCTACAAAAAGTGTTCAAGTTATATAGATTGGCCACCAGATGGCATCAGAAAAGGGAATTTATAATTCCATTCTTATTAAAGTTCTCATTTGATTAAAAGATAATTTAGTGGAAATGTTCCTTTGGTGACCCTCTGCATAAACCATATTGATTGGTTGAAAAAGATGGCCACCAGGCAGCATCAGAAAAGGGGTAAAATTAAATTTTAAAACAAACTTCCCAGGAATGTTCCTATTTAGGTCCTTTTTAAAATTGTTTAAAGATTTAATGCCTTATGTCCTTTACTGATAAGCTGTTTCATTTGCAGTTAATTCCCACTCTTGATCAAATTGCCCTTTTAATAACAGTAGCATTTGCTACTATACTATCACTCAGGTGATCGATTTAGTGCCATCTTGTACTTCTTGTTAGCTCACCTGAGCTTTGCTCAAGGTGAGTTATTGTGATCGCCTTTTGTCCGGCGTCCATAGTGCATTGTGCGTCTAGCATCAACATCTTCTTCTCAGTAACCAATGGGTCAATTGAGATGAAACTTCACAGAAAGCATCCTCTCAACGACCTCACCAGATTTCCTTCAAATTTTTGGGATCCGTGCAGAATTCTGGTTTCCATGGCAACAAAATGAAAAAAAACTTCAAAATACTTCTTCTCCCAAACTGGTTGGCAGATTTTCAAATAGTTTTGTAGAAATGTTCCTTGGATGACCCTCTGTCAGATTCTTTCAAGCCATGTTGATTGGTTGAAAAACATGGCCGCCGGGGGGGGGGGCTATTTTGCCTTATATAGCTATAGTGAAAACTTAAAAAATCTTCTCCTCCGAAAGTGTCAGGCCGATTTTCAAATAATTGTGTAGAAATGTTCCTTAAGTGACCAACTTTCTGATTCCTTCAAGCCATGTTGATTGGTCGAAAAACATGGCCGCCAGTGGGCAGGGCTATTTTGCATTATATGGCTATAGTGAAAACTTAAAAAATCTTTTCCTCCAAAAGTGTCAAGGCGATTTTCAAATAATTTTGTAAAAATGTTCCTAGGGTGACTCTCTATCATATTCCTTCAAGCCATGTTGATTGGTCAGAAACTATGGCCGCCAGGGGGCGTGGGCTTATATAGCTGAAGTGAAAAAAACGGAAAAAAACAGGTGAGCGATCCAGGGCCATGATGGCCCTCTTGTTTTATAAAAGAAAACCATTCCTTGTTCGGTTAGAAGTTTGTCAATACATATAATTTTTATGATTGTATATTTTTTAATTGGTCAGATATTTATTTTATTTTTATGTTTTAGATTTGTTATGTATCATATTTACATTTTTTCAAAAATTCCAAAATTTAAAAATAAAGTTCTCCAAATGGTACATTTTCTACAAAGCAGACAACTCTTAACCCTTTCCCTCATGCGACAATTCTGCAGCAGACGACTTTGAACATGTTTTGTGAAAAAATAGAATATCTACAAGATGTAGTTAGAACCATTTTGCATAAAGTCTTGGACAGGCAGCTAGCAACTTTAAAAACTGAGATAGCTCACATTACCCTTTCCCACATACAACAAATCTACAGCAGACAACTTTGAGAACATTTAGACAAAAATATGAAAATCTTGATTATTGCATAAAGTTGAAAACATTGTGGGAAAGGGAGAAAATGCTCATTATGAGCAATATCACCTTTTGCAACAATTTGTTCAAAAGTCATCTGCTGCAGAGGCTTCAGAAAGTGTCTGTATTTAGGAAAGGGATAAAGTAATAAGCTACTTTTCTGTTTGTCTTCTCAATTTTGAAGTAACCCTTGTCATATGAAATCCAACCCTCTAATTGGAATTAATGGCAATTATGATTAAATTGCTTCTTTTTTTAGCCTTTGCCACCAAGAAGCACATTTCCTCACATCTGAAGCATACTACTTTTGAAAACATTGATGCAAAAGAAGAAATTTGCTCATTATGAGTAATTTCTCCTTTTGCCACAATGTTTTTAACTCGATTCAATAATAATACGAAACTAATAGAGATTTCCATGTACAAGTTTTATATAGTTTCTGCAGCTGATTTGTTGTATGTTGGAAAGGGTTAAATGACATAATTTTAAGATTATATTGTCAAGTCTTAGCCATGAGTATTCTCCCAAGACTTTAGGGAAGCCAAAATAATGTGGCACTATAGATCAGAAGATCTTCCATCATATTAATGTAGTGAAGGCAAAGACTGATCTTGAATGACTGGTTACAAAGTCCTACACGTTGGTTTTTGTGTGATGTCACTCAAGCTTTATTGTTGTCTGCTAGGAAGAATCCTAAACAGTAGTAAAACACAATGTCATGTGAACAGTATTTCTCTGGTATCTTTTTGCGGTTACTGATTGTTAAGAATTCTGAAATCTGTGACAGTTATTTCTGAACCTATTGTTTGTTGTCTTTCAATTTTAACCATTTTTAGCTCACCTGAGCACAAAGTGCTCAAGCTGAGATATTGTGATCACATTTTGTCCGTCTTGCGTCGTCAGCAATTGCCTTGTTAACACTCTATAGGCTACATTTTGCATCCGATCTTCATGAAAGTGTATCAGAACATTGATCTCCATTAAATTTTGGACATGTACAAAAATTGGGCCATATTATTGGTATCATGTTGATACTTTATCAGGATGTTTTTCTTGATGAAATGTAGGCCAATTAAGTTCGAGTGTGGGTCATGTTGGGTTAAAAAGTAGGTCACTAGGTCAAATTGAAGGAAAATCTTGTTAACACTAGAGGCAATTTTAGCTTCAGCAGCTTGACATTATGTAAGAATGTTTGTCTGAATGTTGTCTAGGTCAAGTTTGAATATGGTTCATATTGGGTCAAAAACTAGTTCACTAGGTCAAATTGCAGGAACATCTTGTTAGCTCTCTGGAGGCTGCATTTTTAACTTGAAAATATTGAAACTTCCTCAGAACGTTTGTATTGATGATATGTAGGCCAAGTTTAATAATGGATCATATCCAGTCAAAAACAAGGTCATTATGCCAAATTGATGGAAAATCTTGTTAAAACTCTCAAGGCCACACTTTTTTCTTCAGCAGCTTGAACACATTTTAGAATGTTTTCTAATTGATATCTAGGCTTAGTTAGAATATGGGTCATATTGGTTCTAAAACTAGGTCACTAGGTCAAAATGATGGAACATTTTGTTAACACTCTGGAGGCTGCCTTTTTAACTTGAAAATATTGAAACTTCGTCAGAATGTTTGTCTTGATAATATGTAGGCCAAGTTTGAATATGGGCCATGCATGGTAAAATACTAGGTAACAAGACCAAATTGAAGGAAAATCTTGTTAACACTCTAGAGGCGGCAGTTTGAAATTTTGTCAGATCAATGTTGAATATGGGTCATATTGACTGCATTTTTATTCAGCAGTTTAAGACTTTGTCATGTGTTTTGCATTAGAAATCTCATTGCATAACTCAGGTGAGCGATCTAGGGCCATCATGGCCCTCTTGTTTATTAATGGATTTGTTACCTTGTATGGTGTTGGTTATATCATTTCATTAAAACGGGTTAAAACAGATGTCATAGTTTTCTATTACCCTGTTTGTATATTAAGTCCTTTCCCAAACACAGATTTGTCTCATCAGATGACTTTTGAAAACTCAGATGTTGTCTGCTGCAGTTGGCCGATGATGCAAAAGCAATCTGCTTTGATCATGTTATGTCTGGAAAAATGAAACAATGTTATTTGAGATGCAAAGTTAATAATAAGCTTTGTTTGAAAAAGAAGCATCTCTAGTTTTGAACAATTTACATGTTTCCTGCAACATTTAGAAAATGCTGTCTGTATCAACAAGTGGTTTGAACTTTCTTTAGCCAAAGCCGTTATGGTATTGTATCCAAAAACATCATAACTTATCTTTATCACCTCATAGTTATTCCCAGTCACGCCATTTTCCTGACATTTTCCCCTATAAATGGAAAAGAAATATAATCACCATGGCAACAACATCCAAGAATGCAGAGTCATGCTGGTTGAATGATGGATAAATTTACTTAGAATAAATTGTGTGCCATATCAATCAATTTTGAAGAATTCGACTAGTTTCCATTAGGGAAACATTGAGGAAAAAGGATAAGCAAATAATTTCTCCTTTTTATATGCCTGTCTTAAGATGAGGCATGTTACTGGAAAACCTGTGGCAGTTGTGTGGAATATGGCATCTTCAAGAGTTGTCCCCATGTTACAGGAAAACCTGTGGAATGTGGCATCTTCAAGAGTTGTCCCCATGTTACAGGAAAACCTGTGGAATGTGGCATCTTCAAGAGTTGTCCCCATGTTACAGGAAAACCTGTGGAATGTGGCATCTTCAAGAGTTGTCCCCATGTTACAAGAAAACCTGTGGCAGTTGTGTGGAAATGTGGCATCTTCAAGAGTTTTCCCCATGTTACAGGAAAACCTGTGGAATGTGGCATCTTCTAAAGGTGTCCCCATGTTACAGGAAAACCTGTTACAGTTATGTAGAATGTGGCATCTTCAAGAATTGTCCCAATGTTACAGGAAAACCTGTTGCAGTTAGGTTGAATGTGGCATCTTCAAGAGCTGTCCCGTCTCCAACCCAAAGAATATGGCGCACATGTAAGATTTCCAGTCAGGTGGGGACAATATGTCTGTCAAGTTAAATTTTCAGCCAGATCGCCCCAATTAAGTTATTTTGCAGAAGGGTTTTCTATGACCTGGCAATGCCTTAAGTGAAAGAACTAAATTGTTTGGGTCAAGGTCGCTTCTTCTAAAAATGGAAAGTTCCATATACATATACACTATTAACTTTATTTTGCATTGTTTGAATTTCAAATAATTTGGATGCCCTCATGCTTTATCACTTGAAAAGAATAGGTTGATCAGGTCAAGGTCACCTTGTTGTTACTGGAACTGAAACATGTATCGCCAAAAACCAAATATGTTTAAGTAACTTTCCTAAAAAAAAAAAGTGCTGTTTAGTTGATGCCAAACAATAAAGTTAAATGAATGATGGCAAGAACCCATTGAAAACCTGGTTTTGATGCATTGCCATGTCCTGTCTCACTTTTTAGCTCACATGAGCACGAAGTGCTGAAGATTTTTTTTAATCTAATTTCTATTCCCATTGTTTACTACCATTTCCTTGGATGACATACTGGATCATAATGTCTCAATTGATAACTGTTCCAAGTCATGTCATTTTACATTTTTTCTTAATAAGGGAATGAGAAAAATAATCACCATGGCAACAAATTCCAATATAAATGGAGAGGCGTGCTGGTTGAAATAGAAATCAGACTAAACCATAACTAATGGTGAAACTCGGGAGACAATCAATTTCCTCCTGTCTGTGTGACTGATTGATAAATGTACCAATAACTAAGATAAGTATTGGGCTGGGGTTAAATAGGAGCCATTAGACGGTGTGTGATAAAGCACAGATCAACCTGATAAACATGCCATTTTACCGCTTTACTAAAGTCCACTTTTGAAAACATTATTGAAAATGGAAACCATCCTCATTATGAGTAAATACTTGGGTTGGTGATTATAGGCTTAGGTCTGTATGTTCTTCCACCCTACCTTGTCCGGGCATATCTCCTAATACCATTTCAATATGAGCTACCAAATTGATATGAACATGCATCTTGGAAAGACAGTTAGTCACATACCAAAATTGGTTGACTTGACCTCTAACCTCAGAAATGGCTTGTCAAGGCTATATCTCTCATACTGAAATTGGCTCACCTTGATCTTTACCTCTGACCTCAGAAAAGGCTCGTTGAGGCAATGTATCTCATACTGAGATTGGGTCACTGTGACCTTGTACTTTACCTCTGACCCCGGAAAAGTCTTGTCGAGGCCATATCTTTCATACTTAAATTGGGTCACTGTCACCTTGACCTTTCCTCTGACCCCAGAAATTGATTGTCAAGGCCATATCTCTCATACTTAAATTGGGTCACCTTCACTCTGACCCAGAAAAGGCTCTCGAGGCCATATCTCTCCTACTGAAATTGGGTCACTGTCACCTTCAACTTTACATCTGACCCCAGAAAAGACTTGTCGAGGCCATATCTCTCATACTGAAATTGGGTCACTGTCACCTTGTCAAGTGACCTAATTTCAGAATGAGAGATATGGCCTTGACAATCCATTTCTGGGGTCAGAGGTAAAGGTCAAGGCTTGACCTTTACCTCTGAGGCCAGAAATGGATTGTCAAGGCCATATCTCTCAACTGAAATTAGGTCACTGTCACCTTGACCTTTACCTCTGACCCCAGAAATGGATTGTCAAGGCCATATCTCTCATACTGAAATTAGGTCACTGTCACCTTGACTTTTACCTCTGACTCCAGAAAAGACTTGTCGAGGCCATATCTCTCATACTCAAATTGTATCACTGTCACCTTGACAGTAACCTCTGACCTCAGAAAAGGTATGTTGAGGCCATTTCTCATACTGAGATTGGGTCACTGTGCCCTTTACCTCTGACTCCAGAAAAGACTTCTCAAGGCCATAGCTCTCATACTCAAATTGGATCACTGTCACTCTGACCTCAGAAAATGCTTGTTTATCTTATGTCTCTCATACTGAGATTGGGTCACTGTGATCTTTACCTTTACATCTTGCCCTAGAAAAGGCTTGTCAAGACCATATTTCTCATACTGAAATTGGTTCACTGTCACCTTGACATAACCTCTGGCCCAGAAAAGACTTGTTGAGGCCATATCTCTCATACTGAAATTGGGTCACTATCACCTTGACCTTTACATCTGACCCAGAAAAGGCTTGTCAAGGCCATATCTTTCATACTTAAATTGGGTCACCATCACCTTGAGTTTAGTATGAAGATGTAACTAGGAAAAAAGGGATCTGTTGACTTATTTCAAGTTGTTGTGACTGACCTCTGACCTAAAATAATCAAAGAAAATTTTATCAGAACCATATCTCTCATGAACCACATTTACATTGCTGTGACCTTAACCGTGAAGCCAATTTTAAGGAATAGCTGGTCTGGACCTTATTCCCAACACTGTTACTTAAAGAGTTTACAAATTTGCTGCATTTATTCATCTTTGGAAGATGGTTTATCTCATACTAAAACAAGATCCCCTTGAACTCGATCTTTGACCCAACATAAAGATAAAATATTTTCTGCTATATGTCCCCCACTGTAACACCTGAATTTGATGTGTGTATAGAGTTACATGTTTTGACGTGTCACATAACACTGGTGGGGGGAAATATGACTGTGTTACATAGGACTGTTCGTCAGAATTTAGGGAAAATATGACAGGCTCACATAACACTGGTGGGGGGAAATATGACTGTGTTACATAAGACTGTTGGTGGGAATTTAGGGAAAATATGACTGGCTCACATAACACTGGTGGGTGATTAAGGGGAAATATGACCCTGTGCCACCTCTACATTGAGATAATTTAACCTTTTGCCTCCATGTTATCATCTTGAACCCCTTATACTTTAATTATTCCCTAGACTAATGAAGTTTGAGAGGGGATATAGTAACGGGGCTGTCCGTTTTTTTGTAACCAAACTTGGTATACAGTTAGTATATGGCAAGGTCTAGAAGCCTATTTATTTTCAAGGTCATAGGTTAAAGGTCAAGGTCAAAATTGGACTTTGACTATTTTCCCATATCAACAACCTTGGCCACACTGAACATCCATTGATCGATCTTAACCAAACTTGGTATACAGTTAGAATATGGCAAGGTCTAGAAGCCTATTTATTTTCAAGGTCATAGGTTAAAGATCAAGATCAAAATTGGACCTTGACTATTTTCCCATATCAACAACCTTGTGACCACTCTACACTGATCATCTCTTGGCAGATCATAACCAAACTTGGTATACATTTAGTATATGGTAAGATCTGGAAGCCTATTGATTGTAAATGTCAATGGGCAAAGGTGGAGACAAGGACAATTTACACTTAGTTCTGTGGTATATAACATTAATAACAATTTAATAAAGGCAAGGACAAATAACATTAGTTCTCTGGTACATAACATTAATATCCAGATCATTGGCCATAATTTTAGCCATATTTTTAAATGGAATACTGAGGGAATGCATCCGCTTTGCGGTGCCCTTGTTTTTATATACTTTCCATATTTCTTCTTAAATGTTTTTATTCATCTGCTGCAGATTTGTTATTGGGAAAGAGCCAATGAAAAAGTCTTATTATTGACAGAATGGATATAGTCATTATTGACAGAATGGATATAGTCTATCAACTTTTGGGGAGGAAATGTCTGCTCTCCAACATATAACTTGATTTGTGTATTTATCATCCCAGTCATTGCAAAGTAGTTTTAACTAGCCCTCGTACAAGAAGTGGTTACAACTATATCACATCAGAACACTGATGTGGTTCATATTCCATTTTTATGTCAAAAATACATTACCAGTCATTTAATACCTGATATATAATCTCAACACCGTTAATTCATCCAGAAAAGAAGCTCGCGCAGCCATGCATAGCCCTCACGCGTGTGTGATACACACGGCCGCCGGTAATACCGGCGCACGGGCCATGTGACCCCCACTTTTAATTTCTGGACACACCAACTGACAGCTAAGAATTTATTTCATTTTTAGCTCACCTATGCACGAAGTGCAAGGTGAGCTATTGGGATCACATTTTGTCCGGCGTCCGTCCGTCGTCCGTCGTGCGTCGTGCGTCGTGCGTCGTGCGTCGTCAACATTTGAGCTTGTTAACACTCTACAGGCTACATTTTGCATCCAATCTTCATGAAAGTTTATCAGAACGTTCATCTCCATAAAATCTTGGACAAGTTCGAAACTGGGCCATATGAGGTCAAAAACGAGGTCACTAGGTCAAATTGAAGCGAAATCTTGTTAACACTCTAGAGGCCACATTTTCAACTTGAGCATGTTTAAACTTTATCAGAATGTTTGTCTTAATGATATGTAGGTCAAGTTCGAACATGGGTCACGTCGGGTCAAGCAGTAGGTCACTAGGCCAAATTGAAGGAAAATCTTGTTAACACTCCAGAGGCCGCAATTTTTGCTTAAGCAGTTTGAAATTTTGTCAGAATGTTTGTCTTAAAAATATCTAGGTCAAGTTCGAATATGGGTTATGCCGGGTCAAAAACTAGGTCACTAGATCAAATTGAAGGAAAATCTTGTTAACACTTTGGATGCCGCATTTTTTGCTTCAGCAACTTGAAACTTGGTCAGAATGTTTGTCTTAAAGATATCTAGGTCAAGTTCAAATATGGGTCATATTGGGTCAGAAACTAGGTCACTAGGCCAAATTGAGGGAAAATCTTGTTAACTCTGTAGAAGCTGCATATTTTGCTTCAGCAACTTGAAATTTGTTCAGAATGTTGAGCTGAATGATATCTAGGCCAAGTTCGAATATGGGTCATGCCGGGTCAAAAACTAGATCACTAGGCCAAATTGAAGGAAAATCTTGTTAACACTTTGGATGCCTCATTTTTTGCTTCAGCAGCTTGAAATTTTGTCAGAATGTTTGTCTTAAAGATATCTAGGTCAAGTTTAAATATGGGCCATATTGGATTAGAAACTAGGTCACAAGGTCAAATTAAGGGAAAATCTTGTTAACTCTGTAGAAGCCGCATGTTTTGCTTCAGCGGCTTGAAATTTGTTCAGAATGTTGAGCTGAATGATATTTAGGCCAAGTTCGAATATGGGTCATGCCGGGTCAAAAACTAGGTCACTAGATCAAATTGAAGGAAAATCTTGTGAACACTTTGGATGCCACATTTTTTGCTTCAGCGGCTTGAAATTTGGTCAGAATGTTTGTCTGAATTATATCTAGGTCAAGTTCGAATATGGGTCATATTGGATCAGAAACTAGGTCAATAAAGGAAAATATTGTTCAAACTCCGGAGGCCGCATTTTTACTTTGAGCAAGTTGAAACTTTGTCAGTATGTTGTCTTAATGATATCTAGTCCATGTAGGAATATGGGTCATATCAGGTAAAAAAATATAGATCACTAGGCAAAATGAAGGAAAATATTGTTAACACTGTGGAGGATGCATTCAGAATAATTGTCTTGATGTGTTTTGCATTGCAGTACATTGTATAATTAAGGTGAGCGATCCAGGGCCATCATGGCCCTCTTGTTATATTTTATTTCTTGGTCTGTTTAAGGCATTCGCCTTAAACAAGTTATTTTCATTCAGTTATTCAACTACATTAACAACCTAACAACATAATTGTGTAAATTACTAATTGTAATTAAGTTGTTTTTTGTGAACACAACTAACTGAGAAGTCACGGGTGGGTACCCCACCCACTATTTCAGTTACGTATCGGGTGCGGTAATGGCCATTCATTCTTTCAACGAAGTTATAGTTACACCGACCCTATTAGCGATAATATATTATTATCGCCTTGTATTACATTATGTATATTAATTAAACATGAACAATTTTGGAAAATATTTGTAAAATCTTTTTCATTGAAATACGTTCCGTGATCAACGGGTATAGTAGAAAATAAAAAATAGAAAAAAATTATATTTTTTGTTGAATCATATAAATTGTTTTGTTTCATATATATTCTATGTCACATAGTGGTGATCAGAGGCGTGACTCATAACGGCTGTATGAGACACGCGTCTGTCCTGTTTTGCGTTCACTAAGTACACACAGGATTCACCCTGTGAGTACTTCTCTTCCTGGCCTGCTTCCATTTGGAAACAGTCTGGGTTGAGGAGGACTCACAAAAGCTGGAAGAGTAAGAAGACCCCTAAAAAGGTTTCTCTTAGCTCTACGAGTGAAGCGGAGTTTGAGGGGTTCTCCCAACAATCAGACTCCGCGGCTGTGTTGAGTGAGCAGAAGGTCAGAGCTGTTCCTTCTTCACTCCGCACAACCGCTCAGAGGTCCAGATTAGGAGGTGTAATCAGCTATTTTCCCCACAAATTCCCTCTTAGGAAACAAACCCTATGCTGTGGGTTCTCAATACCCACAGCATAGGGTAAGAGGGTCAAATGAGGATTTTAGACATGCATACGCCCCTTATCTGGAGCTCTGACCGCTCCCCCTCAGCTTCGGCTGGTCCTTCGCGGGACATGGAGGAGCGGATGGCAGCGGCTGATGTCTGTTATTCCGTCGGGAAACAAAGGCCTTCGGGCCAGAAACCGTACGGACACAGTGATGGTTGGCCTCAAGAGTGAGCAACCGTCTGCTGAACGACATTATCTGACGCCAGGTGTTGGGGCTGACCCTTCGGGAGACGCCATGGGTCAATCAAAGGGAAACCTCACTGATTGGCCACCTCTAACACCACACTCTGCAGTAAGCAGTCTTCGGACGCTTACAGAGTGCCAAATTATAATGTCTGCGGACAGAATTCTTTGGAGACCGGTGATAGAGCAGCTTCACAACTGCCTATCATTAGTCAACCGGGTAATGCTTGCGAGCAAAACCTATATGACTCCGGGTAACCGGGTACCGGGCAACCAGTCAGTCATTTCGCCTAGGCGCGACCAGTCACCGGGCAAATCCGGCAGTCATTTAGCGATGACGCGACCGGTCAGTCATTAAGCCATGACGCGACCGGGCAAATTATCAGTCAGTTTAACATGACGCGACCGGGCAGTGGGCAGTCAAGGTAACGAGCAGTCGTTAAGCTAGTACCACTCGTTCTTCGCACAACCGGTCTATACGGATATTCAAAACACTGGTCATTACGCACCAGGCTCAGATATCCAACCGTCTAACATCGGTTATAAGGAGTACAGGACAGATATAATCTTTCCTTTCTCCAAGGGGAATAGTGTTCTTCTGTAGGGATTACACTCCTCAAAAGAATGAGAATAGAAGAGTACGGATATTCAAAACACTGGTCATTACGCACAAGGCCCAGATATCCAGTTATAGGTAGTACAGGACAGAGAAATGTTTCCGTGTCTCCAAGTGGAACATGGTACTTCTCTAGAGATTACACTCCTTCCCCGATACAAAGCTCCGTTTCAAAAGATGTAACGGATCGGTGATAGGCGGGTTAACCAAGCCTACCGGGATCAGCAATACCCACCTGATGGGAATTCACTGTTCCCGGAAGGACACCTTTCGAAGAGGCAGTCCTTAGAAGGCAAACCCCCGATCGGAATAACTCAGGTTTTCCGTGAAAGGGAGGTCGAGACCGTCCCATACGGTTAGTTCGGCGCTGACGATCGATCCAGTGCGACCTCTCTCTACTGCGGAGAGAGGAGGTTCATATCACACGATCGACACCTTAACACAACAATAAAGTACACCAAGATTGAATATTATTTTCAATCCCTTCTCTTACTTTTATAAGACTGTTGTGTCTTTCAGTTGAAAGACGGATTAGAGTCAAGCATCGTAGGGCTCGACACTCTCCCACCTCCTCGTCTGACGGGCGGGGGCAGGGGGGGGGGGGCAGTCCCCTTCAGATTACGAGCCGGCTGTAGAGCGTTGACCTCTACAGCAGAACATTAAGGAAGTACTTAGGGTGGTGCCTAATACGTTATGCCCGAAGGTTGACGCTTAAACGTCGTTTAAACCTATAATGATTTCGAGCAAAACCTACACTCTGCAGTACAGCAGTCTTCGGACTTCTACAGAGTGCCAAGTTATAATGTCTGAAGTTTTTGGAGACTAGTGATAGAGCAGCCTCACATCAGCCTATCATTAGTCAACCGGTCAGTAATGGTCAGAGGGAGCTACCATTACTGAACGTTCCCAGAGCTGGGTAACGAGCAGTCGTTAAGTCAAGTTGACTCCAACCGTTTTGTCAATATTATGACATAAGCATTGGACAACCGGGTGTTTTCGAACACAGCCAAGTGAAAATCTCCTTCGCAGAGTTGTCGTTCCTTACACTCATATGAATGTAATGAGTCGATAGTGCTAGAGAATGAGTCAAATGCCTACCGAGTACTCAATTAATCACTGGGCATAAACGGTTGTCGCGTGAACGTTCACAGGGCAGTCAAACTCTTAACTGGGCATAAACGGTTACCGGGCAAACGGTCACCGTGAAAACAAAAATTCAACTATGAATTCTTCGGAATTCAACAGTATTCCAATTGACAAATGTCCTCGGACACAGTCATTTGGAGATCGGGCAATGTCTTTAGACATAGCCAGTAAGGCACCGGTCAAACGGGTAATGTCTTAGGACATAACCTTTCGGCAGTCAATCGGGCAGTATGCTGGGACATAGCCGATTAAACAGTCGGCCATCAGGTATGGGGAGTACCGGTCAAATAGTTATGTCGGTCCCCAGGGAGGAGAGAGTGCGTCTCTAGGGACTACACTCCTCCCAAGTAATACCCATCGTACCAATTGTTGGGACGAGTCGATGTCCGACGGTATTACATGGGAGAGATTCAGTTGATTTCATAAATCAATCCCCTATGCTGGCCTACCGGGATCAACCGTTCCCAGAGGATAGTCACTCTGTGAACTCTCTCATACGTGAGCTCGGACCGAAGGTTGATTCCATGCGATCTCATTCTTCTTCGGAAAAGGGATAAATTCCTCGATCATGACTCCTTCATAGGATTCCTCCCACCAATGGGCTAAGTTTTGTGGAAAAGTAGCCAGTTGCTTGGGAAGATTGTTGTGTGGAGTACTGGTGTGAGAAAACCAGGAAATACATGAGTAGGTGAACTGGCCGCCGTGATATAACTGAGAAATTGTTAAAACGGCGTTAAACCACAATCAATCGATCATAGGATTCCTCCATGTCGAATCGGACACTGACATTCCGGTCCAGAACCGGCTTTAGTCAATCCGCACGTCGTCGGGTAAAACCCACGACCCCGTCTTGTCTGACGAATAAGAGACATATCGGGTTCAGTGCTCCATCGGATGATTAACAATTTAGAGCTGGACTCTAAATAAACTATCATTAGTGGGAAGTTACTGCATTCACTGCGTCCATAGGCGCATTTCGGCGTATGCGGCAACATTGTTCACAGGGACAGAACGTACAGTGACTTCTGCAAAGGCATTCTTAGAAGCCCAACCTGTGAAGACACAAGAGACAGGCTAAGTTCGAGCCTAGCTTTCTGCTTCCGCTGGCCCTGCCTTATCAAAGCCCCGTACGGGAGCAAAGTTGGCATACAACCAAGTAGAGCACTGTCCCTAATCCGCGGCTATAGGGAAGCGCTCCTCTCTATTAAGCTAACAGGAATGCCATGGAGTGGGTATCAACCTTCCATTCGGTGGTTTCTACAACCGTCTTTCGTCTGGTTCCGGTGAAGACCGGAATAAGACTTATCGACTCAGATTGCGTCTAGTACGGTCGAGTAATAAAATGGAATGTTCCGTTTTATCAAGAACGCAATCCGGAACGGCTGTCTGAGCGATTCTTAGACCAAACAGACACCTGTTACCACGTACCGGTTGCTTTTTCATCGAGGAATGACCGTCGATTCTTTGTAAACGGGGAAGTGTTCCTTTCAAACACTTCACTTCGATTACCTGCGTTTAGAATTAATTCCCAAAACGGGCAAGTCGGATCTATTCCCCTCAAGAGACTCGTTGTAGGACGTTTCTCATTGAGCTGGCCCTTCGGACAGACTCGATTCGCTATAAGAGAATCCGATTACCATGTCCTGGATAAGGATCAGTAATTAAGGGAAACGGTCCGATACATGCTTCATACTACACCCGAATTGTTTACAGTTCGGGGCAGTGTGTTAAATACTCATTACAGTACAGGGCTTAACTGACTAGGACATGTACATGATCAATAGAGTAGACAGTAGTCCTTCGATTGGCAATAATTATTACTCCCTGAATTGCCCCCATAATTCAAATGAGTCAACTTCCGGTGTCGTTATTCTCTTCCTGACAATGACTTTAGAAACACAGTATTGGCCCAGAGATCGTAGTTCAACGTTCTTCTGGCCTGCCTATCGACATAACCGTTACATCTTCATTAGAAGTAGACAGTTCTTACCGATTGGTGTTTTTTAAGGTACGTCAATCAGTAATTTATGCTTACATTTGTTGCCGACCTCTCGCATTCAAGATTTGGCGATGAACACAACAATTATTGTTCGATGCTCCAATGCGCTTAACTTCAAAGTTCAGATCCATTTCTCTCCAAACTTTTACGTTCTTCGGAAGCGGCCGCGTCTTAAGTTATAAACTGAGACTTAAATTCGTCTTGCTTGGCGAACACTATCAGGGAAGTGAGTTCTTTGCTTTCAGTAAAAACGAATTTCATCAGGTTTTACAGCCGTATGGTTATTCAACCGTTCTTATAAACCTGTATTCCTACTGAGACCAAGTTGCCTTTGGTGCTTCCTAACCCATCACATTTCACAACCTTTCTGTGAACTGTGTTCCCTTAGATATAACCTGATCTTGTACCCTGTCAAGGGTCTTAAGTTCTATATAAAACATTCGAGGGCTGTAAGAGCCACAGTAGGGGTTATTCAACCTCAGGTAGGAGAAGGATATGTCAGCAGCGTATTCAAACACTGGATATCCTATTCCTTTAATTAGTAATAAGATCCTTCGGATAAAGTCTTAAAACGTTTCAATCAGAAATTATTCCTCTCTGGACACACAAGTGGACTCTCAGCGAGTACTTACCTAATTAATACACAAATTACTAAATACATAAACAGTTGTGTTTATATTTAGTAGTACCGTAGGTACTCTTACCAAGTGCTACGATTTCTCGGAACCGGCATTGTGTTGGACGATCCTCCCGACCGATGCTGCAAAGTCATCAGGTATTAAATGACTGGTAATGTATTTTTGACATAAAAATGAAGTTTTTTAAAGTAAAACATATTTTTATTAGAAAATACTTACCAGTCATTTCAGATTCCCGCCTCCCAACCCCGCGTCGTCACCCAACACTAAACGCTGCAAGTTAACGGTGAAATTAAAAGTGGGGGTCACATGGCCCGTGCGCCGGTATTACCGGCGGCCGTGTGTATCACACACGCGTGAGGGCTATGCATGGCTGCGCGAGCTTCTTTTCTGGATGAATTAACGGTGTTGAGATTATATATCAGGTATTAAATGACTGGTAAGTATTTTCTAATAAAAATATGTTTTACTTTAAAAAACTTCATATTTAGTATTCCTTATTTTGCATGATGGATATTTTATTGCCTTTTATGTGTGTTATTCTGGCAGAGGTTAATAACTGCCAAAAAGAAATCCCTTTACTGGGCCCAAATAGAAATCCCTTGACTGGGACATCTATAAGGAACATTAATTTTGTTCTTTACAATAAGCTTTGTCCAAAGCAAAGAATTTTGTATACTCAACAATTCTCTTTTGCTAGCATAATTATCAAGTCATGATATTTTTTTTTTAATGCCATTTTCAACATGATTTCATGATCACTGTTTAAACAAACCAGTACGAGACTAGGTTGTGTGCCTCACTCTAGCGCTCTCTGCCATGACTGCTGCTAGCAGGTATTGAACCCAGGACACTTTGTTCCGAAACTCCCACACTAATCACTCTTAACATGATAATTTATCAATACTATCCATTTCAAAGTATTTGATTTTTTAGTGAATAATTATACTGCTTTTTGTAATGTAATTGTTAACCCTTTCCCACATATGACAATTTTGCAGCAGACAGCTTTGAAAATATATAATCATAAAATAGAATTGAAAACATTATGGCGAAAGGGGAAATTGCTCGTCATGAGCAATTTCTCATATTGCCGTAATGTTTTCAAAAGTCGTCTGCTGAAAATGCATCGGAATGCGTCTGCAAGTGAGCAAGAGTTAATAAATATTATTTCTAAAGTGTGTACAAAAGTATAAGATATTATCCTTTCCCTAAAACAGACGCTTTCTGACGCCTCTGAAGCAGACGGCTTCTGAAAACATTGTGACAAAAGGAGAAATTACTCATATTGGCAAACAGGCGGCATAGCTCCCCAAGCTAGGGTCATCATAGAGTCCATTCTCATTTCTACTTGCAAAACGATCTATATATATAGTCATAATGAGAAATTTCCCCTTTGGCCACAATGTTTTCAATTCAATATATAGAGATATGATCTACAAACTGTTACATTAGTGATAACAAGGCATCCCTATGTGGGACTATTCCTAGTCGGGATAACAGTTATCTCTTTCCCACATACAGATGTCACCTCTGCAGCAGATGACATCTGAAAACGTTGCAACAAAAGGCGAAATTACTGATTATGGCAAACGGGCAACATAGCGCCCCAAGCTAGGGATAGAGTTCAGTCTCATTTCTACTTGCATAACGTTTTATATATATTCACCATCAACAATTAAATTTCAGCTGTTGTAATGTCTGACAATTACAAATCATTGATTATTCAAATATGCCCAGGTGTTATAATTACAGTTTATCCACAAGAACCGGTGTTTCGCTTCTCCTTCTAAGTATGTTGATCAAACATATAAAAACAAGGCGAAAGGTTATTTCTTGACAATTATCAGTGCAATTTTTCTAACCCAAGTATGCCAAACAGTATACAGTTAAGGCCTGTAACATGAAGTCAGTTACATGGTGCATAAAATAAAATAAAGCTGCAAAAAATGTTTGGAAACTTTACAATCTTACAAACCTTACAAGCTTACCAACGTTACAAACTGTACAAGCTTACAAACGTTACAACCTTACAAACTTCACCAGCTTACAAAATTTACAACCTTACAAATGTTACAACCTTACAAACGTTACAAAATTCACCAGCTTACAAACGTTACAACCTTACAAACTTCACCAGCTTACAAAATGTACAACCTTACAAACTTTACAAGCTTACAAACGTTACAACCTTACAAACTTTACAAGCTTACAAACGTTACAACCTTACAAACTTTACAACCTTACAAACGTTACAACCTTACAAACTTCACCAGCTTACAAAATTTACCGCTACTAGGTTAC
This sequence comes from Serripes groenlandicus, assembly GCA_031761405.1. NCBI lineage: Eukaryota > Metazoa > Mollusca > Bivalvia > Cardiida > Cardiidae > Serripes > Serripes groenlandicus. The sequence continues at coordinate 6,113,323 of JASEVX010000005.1, forward strand.
CTCACTGATATGATATATTGCAGAGTTGTCCGACTACATTGAACAGATAGCGATGGTTTCATGCAAAGCGGCTGTAACTACATCTTGAACAAGATGTAGTTACAACCGTTTTGCATGAAGCCCTCGATATGAGGAATAAAGAACTTTTTTTGATACAGAAATGAAAACATTGATAGAGAAGGAGTTATTACTTATTTTTAGCTCTTTTTTCCAACTATGTTTTTAAAAGGTGTAACAGCATTGAAAGTCCTCCATTACTTGGAAATGTTAAAGGAGTACTTTTAACTTGACACGGTTCAGGTTTTGCAAATCAAAAAAAAGATCTGCAGTTCCCATGTATAAGGCATAATAATACATAATTATAAGGAAACCTTTTGATACTAATTTCCGGGAAATGAGCCCATTAACAAAATTGTGTTTTGATTTTTATTGTAGTTTTATTGTGGCAAATTTAGAGTGCAATGAAAGCACTTGATTACGGAAGGCCAATTGTACATATTAACCATGTCCCACATGCAATTAATTATCAGTAGACTTCTTTAATAAAAATTAGGTAAAGCTTCTGTAGAAAACCTTGTGGTAAAAGGAGAAATTGCTCATTAGCAATGTTTTCAAAGGATGTCTGCTGTAGAGGCTTCAGAAATCATCTGTATGTGAGAAAAGGCTCAAATTAGAATCCATTATATTGTGTTGAGAAGAAAATGTAATATCTGAAACAATAGAAGTAAAGTCTGGAAAGTATGATACATGAAATGTTAGTTTTGAGTGATTTCTCCTTTTCCCACAATGTTTACAAAGGTTTTAGGGGGAAACTGTTTTACCTGATATTAGTTACACTTGCAATTTGCAATTAAGCTTCAAGATTATTATGCCCCCTTTGAAGAAGAGGGGTATATTGCCTAGCACATGTCGGTAGATCAAAGCTTGTCCAAGTTGTAACTCAACAATGCCAGGACTTATGGTCCTCAAACTTGACTTGGAGCTCAGGCCTGACCAGTAGATGACCCCTATTGATTTTAAGGTCATCGGGTCAAAGGTCAAGGTCACAGTGACCTTGAACGCTAAAAGCTTTTCCGAATGATAACTCAACATTGCCTGCACCCATGGCTCTCAAACATGACATGGAGGCTGTAGCTGACCAGTAAATGACCCCTATTGATTTTGAGGTCATCGGGTCAAACAAAGGTCAAGGTTACTGACATTGAATGTAAAATCTGATCCGAGTGATAACCTTGTCATTGCCTGCACCCATGGTCCTCAAACTTAACATGGAGTCTGGGGGTGACCAGTAGATGACCCCTATTGATTTTGAGGTCATCAGGTGTAAGGTTACGGTCACAGTGACCTTGAAAGCAAAAAGCTTGTCCAAATGATAACTAGACCTATAGTCCTCAAACTTTACATTGGGGTTGGGTGTGGCCAGTAGATGACCCCTATTGATTTCAAAGTCATCAGGTCCAATGTGAAATGCTTGTCTGAATGCCTCACCATCTTCATTCTTACCACAATGGTATGGCATAAAGAGACTGGACCTGTACATCAGCCATCATATCAATGTGATTAAGAACTGTACCTACCATCCTCACTTTAGATGAACCCTCTTCATTCTTACCACAATGGTATGGCATAAAGAGACTGGACCTGTACATCAGTCATCATCTCAATGTGATTAAGAACTGTACCTACCATCCTCACTTTGAATGAACCCTCTTCATTCTTTCCACAATGGTATGGCATAAAGAGACTGGACCTGTACATCAGCCATCATCTCAATGTGATTAAGAACTGTACCTACCATCCTCACTTTGAATGAACCCTCTTCATTCTTTCCACAATGGTATGGCATAAAGAGACTGGGCCTGTACATCAGCCATCATCTCAATGTGATTAAGAACTGTACCTACCATCCTCACTTTAGATGAACCCTCTTCATTCTTACCACAATGGTATGGCATAAAGAGACTGGGCCTGTACATCAGTCATCATCTCAATGTGATTAAGAACTGTACCTACTATCCTCACTTTGAATGAACCCTCTTCATTCTTTCCACAATGGTATGGCATAAAGAGACTGGGCCTGTACATCAGCCATCATCTCAATGTGATTAAGAACTGTACCTACCATCCTCACTTTAGATGAACCCTCTTCATACCTACCATCCTCACTTTGAATGAACATTGGTCATAATCTAAATACTGACTCATAGACATCTAATGTGAAATGACAAATCGGCTGGCATTTCGGTCCATGCATATTTTATTTAATTGTCCAAATATTCCTGACAAAATGGCGCTCAGGGGGGCATAATGTTTGACAAACATCTCATGTTTTTTTTGGTTCTCAGACGATTTCAAAATAGAAGACTCTTAAGATTATTCATATCAAGTAACTCACTAAGTGTAAGTCAACCTTTTCCCACATTAAGCAAATCTGCAGCAGTCAACTTCGAAAACATATTTGCAAAAAACCTGAAAACTCTCCATCAAAAAGGCTTTTATCATAAAATTAAGTTTAAAACATAGTGGCAAAAGGTGAAATTGCTCAACATGATAAATTGTTCCTTTTTCCACGGTGTTTTTACATGTTGCTGATGCAGAGGCGTCAGAAAGCGTCTGTATGTGGGAAAGGGTTTAATCCGATAGTGTTTGTGACTGATTTTCTTGGTACCGCATTACCTATTTAACAAAGTGGGTCTCTGGGGACATACCGAAAGCATATAGATAACGTGCGTTACCAGTCAGACAAGAATGGCATTTCCTAATCACGATTGATATGGCTGAAAATTACACGTTACAGACGTCATTGGGAAAGTTGATGGTTTATTTATTGATTACACAGCAGCAAATTTCCCAACAAATCATGTGGAAAATAGAAGCCCCCCTACAGTCTATGGCCCTTTAGTGTATACAACAAATCTGCAGCAGACGTCTTTAGAAACATCTAGTCAAACATATAGAAAATAACTTAAAATTAAAGTATAATTACGGAAAAGAGTTGAAAACATTGTGGCAAAAGGTGAAATTGCTAATTTTGAGCAATTCTCCTTTTATCACAATGTTTTCAAAAGTTGTCTGCTGCAGAGGCGCTAGAAAGCATCTATATTTGGGAAAGGATTAGAGACACATTACCATCATCTCCTACTGTATTAGGCATTTCAGCTGGCAAAATACCAGTCTTAACCCTTTCCAACCTATAGACGCATTTTGATGCAATAGCAGCAGACGACTTTTGAAAACATTGTGGCCAAAGTAGAAATTGCTCACAATGAGCAGTTTCTCCTTTGGCCACAATATTTTCAACTTTATTTAACAATTAAGCTATCTTTTATGGAGATTTTTCAGGTTTTTGTCACTATAGTCTTAAGTCGTCTGCTGTAGATTTGTTGTATGTGGGAAATAGTTAACCCTAACAGACTTTCTATAATTCTGCAGCAGACAAATTTGAAAACATCTAGGCAAATTTTTGGATAATTTCTATAAATGAAATTATAATTATTTAATAGAGATCAAAGTTGTATGGCTAAAGTACAAACTGCTCATGACGAGTAATAATTTCTTCTTTTACCGCAATGTTTCCAAAAAGATGTCTGCTGTAAAGGTATCAAAAGTCATCTGTATCAGGGAATATTTGAGGAAATCATGTTCTTATTAGTTGTCAAACCTTAACTGGTTGACTAAACACATTCCCTCATACAACATATCTGCAGCAGACGACTTTGGAAATATATGGACAAAAATATAGTAAATCCCTATAAATGAGGGTATATTTACTGAAAAAAGTTGAAAACATTGTGGCAAAAAGAAGAAATTGCTCGTTTTCAGCAATTTGGGAAAGCGTTAAATTTCAAACATATTTAAAATATTCAGCTGCTAGGGTGTTAAATATTCAATGAATCCACTGAACGAGAAAACGTGTCACCAAATCGTTTAACCCTTTCCCACATACAACAAATCTGCAGCAGACGATTTTGAAAACATCTACTCAAGATTCGGAGAATCTCTAGAAGTGATGGTACAAATACTGAAAAAAAGTTGAAAACATTGAGGCAAAAGGAGTAATTGCTCGTTTTGAGCAATTTCTTCTTTTGTCACGATGTTTTCAAAATGCATCTGCAGGTGGGAAAGGGTTAAGTAAATGTTAGAAGTTAGGTGGAATTTTTCACATTACATCCAGCCTACTTTTACCCCTTCTCACATACAACAAATCAGCAGACGACTTTGAAAATAGTAAGTAAATATGGAAGCTCTTTATAAATGAAAGAGCAATTATTGGATAAAGTTGAACGCATTGTCATAGAGAAGTTCTCCTGTTGCCAAAATGTTTTCTTATGGTGTCTGCTGCAGAGGCGACCAAAAGCGACGTATGTTTCTGGGAAAGTATTAAATTGTGTTTGACTACTACAGTGTCACACATGTCAATGATTGGGAGTTTATGACACAATTCTAGTTTGGAGAATATGACACAATTCCAGAAAATATCTCCTAACCAAATACAAAACTTCTATGTGAGATAGAAATGTCTATTTTGATCCAATAAAGAGATCTCATATGCCCATTTCATGCAGATGATTGGCAGTACTGATTTGATCGCCTTGATTAATGGTAGATTAATGGCGCTTTCATTCATTTTACAGTTATAGTACATTGACACTGTTTCCCTTTCCCTCATATAGACGCTTTCTGACGCTTTTGCAGCAGACGGCTTTTTGAAAACATAGTGACAAAAGAAGAAATTGCTCAAAACAAGCAATTTCTTCTTTTGCCACAATGTTTTCCACTTTTAGTCATAGGTTATCCATTCAATCATAAAAGATATTTTATTTTTTGTCAAAATATGTTCAAAGTCGTCTGCTGCAGAATTGTTGTATGACGGAAAGGGTTAAACAAGCTTGTACCATATCAAAACTCCAGATAAGGAGGGGTATGCAGCTCTTTTTCCCACAATGTCTCTCTTATAATTTAAGCAAATCCTATGTTGTGGGTACTCAAAAGAATCGTCTCAGACGTTTCTTTTGAGTACCCACAACATAGGGTTAGAGGGTCAAATATGGATTTTAGAACATGAAAAACGCCCCTTATCTAGAGCTCTGCCATTTAACATTCTCTCATGGCAACTGGCTGCCTTCCCATATAGACTATTTTAGCACTTTGGTGAAAGATTCAATTCCTTGTCAATATGATCAGATCAGAAAGAATCAATGGGAGAGATCGGCTTCAAAAACACGAAACCCTTAATTACCAGTCCTCAGCTCACCTTAATTACCAGTCCTCAGAGCTGGAACCCTTAATTACTTGTCCTCTGAGCTGGAACCCTTAATTACTTGTCCTCAGAGCTGGAACCCTCTTGAGCTGGAACCCTTAATTACTGTCCTCAGAGCTGGAACCCTTTATTACTAGTCCTCTGAGCTGGAACCCTTAATTACTAGTCCTCTGAGCTGGAACCCTTAATTACTGTCCTCAGAGCTGGAACCCTTAATTACCAGTCCTCAGAGCTGGATACCTTAATTACTTGTCCTCTTGAGCTGGAACCCTTAATTACTTGTCCTCTGAGCTGGAACCCTTAATTACTTGTCCTCAGAGCTGGAACCCTTAATTACTTGTCCTCTGAGCTGGAACCCTTAATTACTAGTCCTCAGAGCTGGAACCCTTAATTACCAGTCCTCAGAGCTGGAACCCTTAATTACTTGTCCTCTGAGCTGGAACCCTTAATTACTTGTCCTCAGAGCTGGAACCCTTAATTACTTGTCCTCAGAGCTGGAACCCTTAATTACTTGTCCTCTGAGCTGGAACCCTTAATTACTAGTCCTCAGAGCTGGAACCCTTAATTACTTGTCCTCTGAGCTGGAACCCTTAATTACTAGTCCTCTGAGCTGGAACCCTTAATTACCAGTCCTCAGAGCTGGAACCCTTAATTACCAGTCCTCAGAGCTGGAACCCTTAATTACTTGTCCTCTTGAGCTGGAACCCTTAATTACTAGTCCTCAGAGCTGGAACCCTTAATTACTGTCCTCAGAGCTGGAACCCTTAATTACCAGTCCTCAGAGCTGGAACCCTTAATTACTTGTCCTCTTGAGCTGGAACCCTTAATTACTTGTCCTCTGAGCTGTCGCAGTTCTACTTGAATTTCCTAGATAGTACTGGAAACCTTTGACCGCAGCATAAACCTATAAAGAAATCGGATCTGTCTGCTGAAATGTCATCGAAAGTCGTCTGTATCTGGGATATTGTTAATTTAATTCTTTCCCACATAAAGACGCTTTCTGACGCATCTGCAGCAGACGGCTTTTTGAAAACATAGTGACAAAAGAAGAAATTGCACAAAACATGCAATTTCTCCTTTTGCCACAATGTTTTCCACTTTAAGTCATAGGTTATCAATTCAATTATAGAGATTTTCTAGTTATTGACAAAATATGTTCAATGTCGTCTGCTGCAGAATTATCGTATGAGGGAAAGGCATATATGTATATGCATTTTGAAGCATCTGCAGCAGACATTACTTGAAAACAGTTTGACAAAAAAGACATTACTGATAATAAGCAATTTATCTGTTTGCCGCACTGTTTTCAAATATTTTTATTAACTTAACCCTTTCCCTCATATAGACACTTTCTGACGCCTCTGCAGCAGACGGCTTTTTGAAAACATAGTGACAAAAGAAGAAATTGCACAAAACGTGCAATTTCTCCTTTTACCACAATGTTTTAAATTTTTTGTCATAGGTTATTCATTCAATTATAGAGATTTTCTATTTTTTGACAAAATTTGTTCAAAGTCTGCTGCAGAATTGTCGTATGAGGGAAAGGGTTAACTTTTATTTATTGAGATTTTCTATATTTTTCCCATGGTTCAAAGTTGTGTACTCCAATTTTGTTGTATGTTGGAAAAGGTTAAGGGGCCCTTTTTGCTTGACATTGTTCACGCATTTGCTAATCAGGAAGGAAATCGGTAGTTCCTATGCATAATGCATGATATTGCACGATAAAGCAAACCATGGGAGACTTATCTTCGGGAAATGTGTCCATAGAAAAATTGGTGTTTGATTTTTATAGCAGTTATATGAAGACCGTATCAGGCTATCACCCTTGATAGTATACAAATCCCATCTTATCACAACCATAGTCATTAAACCCTTTCCCACATACAACAAATCCGAAGCAGACATTTTTAAAATTATTTGAGGAAAAATATGGAAAATCTGGCTATGTGTGCATAGTGTTTGATTTTTGAAGCAGTAATAATAACTCTTTCCCTAGTACACCATAGCTGCAGCAGACGACATTGTGACATTCAGTATGAAATATGAAAAGTTTCTATAAATGAAGGTATAACTACTGAATACAGTTGAAAACGTTGTGGCAAAAGGAGAAATTGCTTGTTTTGAGCAATTTCCCTATTTGCTACAATGTTTTTGAGAGTCGTCTGCTTCAGAGATGTTAAAATGTGTCTATAGGTGGGAAAGGGTTAAGACTCTATCACCCTTGATACTATACTGATCTCATCTTATCACAGCTATATTTATTTCATCCTTTCCCACATATAATAAATCTGAGGCAGGCGACTTTAGAATTGACTTTGAAATCGTCTGTGGAATAATATGGGAATGTGCCCATAGAAAAAATAGTGTTGTTTTTTATAACAGTAATGTGAAGACCCTATCACAAGTGATATAACACTGAACCCTTCTTATCACAAAAATGTTGAAAGCGGTGTAAAACACCAAACAATCAATCAATCCATCTTATCACAACCATATTTATTTCATCCTTTTTATACGACTGTTTCTTAAAAACGGTACGTATTATGGTCATGTCCCTCCGTCCGTCCGTCCTTCCAACCCTCCCTCCCTCCCTCTGTCCGTCCGTTCGGGTTTTCCGCACTTTTTTCTTACATACTTTAAGCTATTGAGCTGATATTTTGTATAAGGCTTTGTAGTGATGTGTCACAGATAAAGTTTATATTTCCTGGGATTTCGTCAATTTTTGAATGAGTTATGCCCCTTTTTGGACTTAGAATATTTGTTTTCCGCACTTTTTTTCTACATACTTTGATGTATTGAGCTGAAATTATGTATATGGCTTTCTAATCAAGTGTCACAGACCAAATTCACATTTCCTCGAATTTCGTCAATTTTTGAATGAGTTATGCCCCTTTTTGGACTTAAAATATTGTTTTTTTGCACTTTTTTCCTACATACTTTGAGCTATTGACCTGAAATTTTGTATATGGCTTTGTAATCATGTGTCACAGATCAAATTTACATTTCCTCAGATTTCGTCAATTTTTGAATGAGTTATGCCCCTTTTTGGACTTAGAATATTTGTCAATTTCTGCATGAGTTATTCATTTTTCATAGTTTCCCATTATTCTTTAACAACTTATTCCTGAACGACTTTATTAACTTTTTACAAACAAATAATATATCAAAACAAAGAGGAAACTAACAAAGAAGTTCCTGACGGGCATATTATGTACCGTTTGCTGTACTCTTGTTCACATATGATAAATCTGAGGCAGACGACTTTAGTATTGACTTTGAAATCGTCTGTGGAAAAATATTGGAAATAACGAATATGTGCCCATAAAAATGTTTAATTATGCCCCCTTCGAAGAAGAGGGGTATATTGCTTTGCACATGTCTGTCGGTCGGTCCGTCCGTCGGTCCGTCTGTAGACCAAAGCTTGTCCGAGTGATAACTCAACAATGCCTGGACCTATGGTCCTTAAACTTGACTTGCAGGTTGGGCCTGACCAGTAGACAAAAACCCTTTTTAAGCTTGTCCGAGTGATAACTCAACAATGCCTGGACCTATGGTCTTTAAACTTGACTTGAAGGTTGGGCCTGACCAGTAGATGAACCCTATTTATTTTTGAGGTCATTGGGTCAAAGGTCAAGGTCACAGTGACCTTGAACACAAAAACCCTTTTTAAGCTTGTCCGAGTGATAACTCAACAATGCCTGGACCTATGGTCCTTAAACTTGACTTGCAGGTTTGGCCTGACCAGTAGATGAACCCTATTTATTTTGAGGTAATTGGGTCAAAGGTCAAGGTCACAGTGACCTTGAACACAAAAACCCTTTTTAAGCTTGTCCGAGTGATAACTCAACAATGCCTGGACCTATGGTTCTCAAACTTGATTTGGAGGTTGGGCTTGACCAGTAGATGAACCCTATTTATTTTGAGGTAATTGGGTCAAAGGTCAAGGTCACAGAGTCCTTGAACACGAAAACCTTTTTTAAGCTTGTCCGAGTGATAACTCAACAATGCCTGGACCTATGGTCCTCAAACTTGACTTGGAGGTTGGGCCTGACCAGTAGATGAACCCTATTTATTTTGAGGTAATTGGGTCAAAGGTCAAGGTCACAGTGACCTTTAACACAAAAACCCTTTTTAAGCTTGTCCGAGTGATAACTCAACAATGCCTGGACCTATGATCCTCAAACTTGACTTGGAGGTTGGGCCTGACCAGTAGATGAATCTTATTTATTTTGAGGTCATTGGGTCAAAGGTCAAGGTCACAGTGACTATTAACACAAAAACCCTTTTTAAGCTTGTCCGAGTGATAACTCAACAATGCCTGGACCTATGGTCCTCAAAGTTGACTTGGAGGTTGGGCCTGACCAGTAGATGAACCTGATTTATTTTGAGGTCATTGGGTCAAAGGTCAAGGTCACAGTGACCTTGAACACAAAAACCTTTTTTAAGCTTGTCTAAGTGATGACTCAACAATGCCTAGACCTGGAGGATACATAATATCTGCAAATATCAGTCATCATCACAATGGGATTAAGAACTGTACCTACCATCCTCAAACTTTGAATGAACATTGTTCATAATCTTAAAACTGACTCATAGACATCCAATGTGAAATGACAAATCAACTGGCATTTCGGTCCATGCAAATTTTACTCAATTGTCCTAATATTCCTGACAGCATGGCGCTCAGGGGGGGCATAATGTTTGACAAACATCTCTTGTTTTTATAGCAGTAATGTGAAGCCCCTATCACAAGTGATATTACACTGAACCCTTCTTATCACAAAAATGTTGAAAGCGGTGTAAAACAACAAACAATCGAGTGCTTAGACAATCTAAGGGCAACATTTTGTATCCATTCATCATGAAAGTTTATCAGAACATACCGATGGCTCAGCGCAATACTAGGCTAACTCTATTTTAATTTTTTTTACAGGAGAGTGAAAAAACTGTTTACATGTTTTCCCTTTTGATATTTTGTAGATATTTTTTCTGTTCTATATGCTGATAAATGTTTCAAAACTAATGATCATATTCTTTTTAATCTGAAACTCTTTCTTAATAGTTTAAAATCAATTATTTGAGTTAACAATAGTTTTGCACTGAAAATCAATGATTTGTTGAAAAAAACTTAGCGCAAAACTAAACTTAAGTCAAGTTAGACATAGTTTTGCACTGAAAATCAATGATTTGTTGAAAAAAACTCAGCGCAAAACTAAACCTAAGTCAAGTTAGACATAGTTTTGCACTTAAAATTAATGAAATGTTGATCTTTTTTTATGTAAAACCTATACTAAGTCAAGTAAGATATATTTCACCAATTTAATTTTGAAGTTATTTTGAAGTTTAAACAATGCAATAAATAGAACATGCTCCATAAGAGTTTTCTTGGACTCTTTCTTAATTGAAAGCATTTATTTGCCACTTATCAGTAATGGCTAAATTATGTTTATATTTAATGACAGAGTGGAAAGGGGTGCAGGAAGAGTTAAAATTTCAATCTTTTGATAATTATATAACTTTATTTTGCCTATTCAAACAAAATGCTATACATCAAAAAAATATATTAAATCTTTGCTACATAAACTGCCTTTTCTGGCACCCAATACAGGATGCCTTTGAAAACAGTGTAGGAAGCAATCTGAAATCTTCCTGTACTGTTTGTCACACTGACAGTAAATGTAATCATTGTTCATTAATTACTGATAAGTGGTGACTTGATGCTTCCAAGTTAGTACAGTCCAAGAAAATGACTATGGAGCAGGATTACCAATATTTATCATAAAATGTTTGATAAAATGGCCCTCAAACTATTTATTCATTGCTCCATAAAACCGCATTTCCTCGCATCCAATAAAGCAGGCATTTGGAAGCAATGTAGGAATAGTTGTAGGATAAGAAGGCCTTTGGGAACAGTGAAGGAAATTTAAGATCGCTCGTAACGAGCAATCTGAACCTTTCCTTCACAGATTTCCAACTCTGTCAGTTAATGTGAACATAATTCACCCATTATTGATAAGTTGTGAATTAATGCTTTCGATTTGGTGGACTGTTCAAGAAAATAACTATGGAGCAAAGAGTCAAATAGTAATGTTGTTAACTTATTTATTCACAACATATTTGTGAGCATATCATTGTAACAAAAGTACATTATTACAACAAACAGAAACTGTTGTAGGATTGTTTAAGTACATATTGGTAACAAAATAGCCTTACAGTGCTATGAATTAGTTGGGAATCTCATGAGAAATGACTGCATAGAACGATGTAATGGGAATGAGGGCTCACACCCTACCTACATAAGGAAATGAGCTCTTTGTACTTTTCAAATGTAATCATGGAGTAGTCCTTTTGCAATATATTTAGCTCAATATCTTTCACAATCACATTCAGAACAGTGTTTGACTTCTTAACCACTGAGTCTACTGGACCATTGTTATCATACTAAATTTCTGCTATATTGGAATTGTTAGATTCTATTTTGACTCTGTCCAAAAACCTTGTTCCTTTCTTAATCCTGATAAAAAATTTAGTATTTTGGAAACAGACTTGAAGTAAAAAAAATATGACAAGTTCATTTCCTAAAGCTACAGTCACACATCTCCATCAAATCTAGGCCAAGTTTGAAACTGGGTCATGTGGGGTCACAAACTAGGTCACTATATCAAATTAAATGAAAATCTTGTTAACACTCTTGAAGCCGCATTTTACTCTTGAGGATGTTGAAACTTTGTCAGAATGTTTTTCTTAGTGATATCTAGGCCAAGTTCGAATATAAGTCATGTCGGGACAAGAACTAGGACATTAGGCCAAATTGAAGGAAAATCTGGTCAACACTCTGGAAGCCGCATTTTAAATTTGAGCATGTTGAAACTTTGTCAGAAAGTTTGTCATGATGATATCTAGGCCAAGTTTGATTATGCAAACTAGGTCACTAGGCCATATTTAAGGAAAATCTTGTTGACGCTCTGGAAGCCACATTTTTGGCTTGAGCATTTTGAAACTTTGTCAGAATGTTTGTCTTAGTGATAACTAGGCCAAGTTCAAATATAGGTCATGTCGGTTGAAAAATTGAATTCTACGCCAAGGTCGAATATGGGTCATGTCCTGTCAAACGCATTTTTGACTTGAGCATGTTGAAATTTTGTCTTTGTGATATCTAGGCCAAGTTCAAATATAGGTCATGTTGGTTCAAAAACTAGGTCACTAGGCCAAATTGTAGAACAATCTAGTTAACACTATAGAGATCGCATTTTTGACTTGAGCAGCTTGAAACTTTGTCAGAAATTTGTCTTGATGATATTGCCATTGGTGCTGAAAGAGTCAAGTCTTAAATAGCCCATTCTCGGGCGAGCCATCTAGGGCCTCATGGCCCTCTTGTTTCATCCTTTTCCACATATAATAAATCTGAGACAGACGACTTTAGAATTGACTTTGAAATCGTCTGTAGAAAAGTATGGAACATAATGAATATGTGCCCATAGAAAAAAAAAGTGTTTAATTTTCATAGCAGTAATGTGAAGACCCTATAACAGGTGATATTACACTGAACCCTTCTTATCACAACTAAATTCATTTGACACTTTTTCAAACACACTTTCAGCAGAGCAATTTTTAAAACATTGTGGCAAAAGGAGAAAGGAGATTAATCATAATGAGCAATTTCTCCTTTTGTCACAATGTTTTAATCTCTGTTCCAAAGTTAAACTTTCTGTTAGAAAAGGAAAGGTCTTCTGCTGCAGATTTGTTTTATGAGGGGCTTAAAGAAAAGGGTTTGAATATTGAACTGGTAACACAGTACTGGTATGTCAGTATGATGTCAATTTAATTGTGCTGTATGTATACAATGTTCATAGGACAACCATACTTTGATGCACAATTATATCACAAATATATATTATCACATAAATTTAGCATTAGCTTAACTCAATAATTTACATTTTATGTGTTAACCCTTTACCACATACAGATGCTTTCTGACGCCTCTGCAGCAGACGACATTTGAAAGCATTGTGACAAAGGTAGAAATTGCTTAAAACGGAATTTCCCCTTTTGACAAAATGTTTTCAACTTTTTGTCCCCCGCTTTTAGCGAAAGCGTGGGGACTATTATTTCTCATTCGTCAGTCCGTCCGTCAGTCCGTCCGTCAGTCCGTCCGTCAGTCCGTCAGTCCGTCACGCTGTCACAAAAACTTTAACCTTGGTCATAACTTCTGAACCGTAATAGGTACTGCTTTCATATTTCACATGTGTATTCCTTGTGACAACCCCTTTCCATCAATACAACTTTTTTTGACCTTGTGACCTTGACCCTGGCGGGGGACCATAATTCTCTGAATTTGCTTGTTGTCCCCCGCTTTTAGCGAAAGCTGGGGACTATTATTTCTCATTCGTCAGTCAGTCCGTCAGTCCGTCAGTCACGCTGTCACAAAAACTTTAACCTTGGTCATAACTTCTGAACCGTAATAGGTACTGCTTTCATATTTCACATGTGTATTCCTTGTGACAACCCCTTTCCATCAATACCAATTTTTTTGACCTTGTGACCTTGACCCTGACGAGTTATGGCCCTTTACCCCTATGTATGACTAAATTCATTTCCGGGCTATTTCTCTGCAACCGCTTTTTGGAATTTTATGAAACTTCATAGGAAGGATCACCACCAAGTGTAGATGCGCATATCGTGTTTGCGTTCCGGTTGGATTATTTTACACGGAGTTATGGCCCTTTACCCCACCATCAGGCTATGTATGACTAAATTCATTTCCGGGCTATTTCTCTGCAACCGCTTTTTGGAATTTTATGAAACTTCATAGGAAGGATCACCACCAAGTGTAGATGCACATATCGTGTTTGCGTTCCGGTTGGATTATTTTGCACGGAGTTATGGCCCTTTACCCCACCATCAGGCTATGTATGACTAAATTCATTTCCGGGCTATTTCTCTGCAACCGCTTTTTGGAATTTTATGAAACTTCATAGGAAGGATCACCACCAAGTGTAGATGTGCATATCGTGTTTGCGTTCCGGTTGGATTATTTTTCACGGAGTTATGGCCCTTTACTCCACCATCAGGCTATGTATGACTAAATTCATTTCCGGGCTATTTCTCTGCAACCGCTTTTTGGAATTTTATGAAACTTTGACCTTGTGACCTTGACCCTGGCGGGGGACCATGATTCTCTGAATTTGCTTGTTTTTGTAATTATACATTTTGTTGTCCCCCGCTTTAAGCGAAAGCGTGGGGACTATTATTTCTCATTCGTCAGTCCGTCCGTCAGTCCGTCCGTCAGTCCGTCACGCTGTCACAAAAACTTTAACCTTGGTCATAACTTCTGAACCGTAATAGGTACTGCTTTCATATTTCCATCAATACCAATTTTTTTGACCTTGTGACCTTGACCCTGGCGGGGGACCATAATTCTCTGAATTTGCTTGTTTTTGTAATTATACATTTTGTACCTTCAATTATTGAGATTTTCGGTGTTTATCTGCTGCAGATTTATTGTATGTGGGAAAGGGTTAAGCCTTGCATTGATTGCATTTTAACATTTAGCCGGTATGGTGGAACATTTATTTACACTTGAGTTGTGTCAATGGAAATAAGGATTTGTTGAATAGGCATTAAAACATCTGCCGCAGATGACATTTGTGGACAATTTTGCAGCAGGAGAAATTTCTCATTTTGCCACAATGTTTTTAACCCTTTCCCCCAATACAACAAATCTGTAGCAGAGTACTTTGAAAACAGCAATATTAACCCTTTCCCTCATACGGCAATTCTGCAGCAGACGACTTTGAACATATTTTGTTAAAACATAAAAAATCTCCATAATTGAATGGATAACATATGACAAAAAGTGGAAAACATTGTGGCAAAAGGAGGAATTGCACGTTTTGTGCAATTTCTTCTTTTTGTCACAATGTTTTCAAATAGCCGTCTGCTGCAGAGGCGTCAGAAAGCGTCGATATGAGGAAAAGGGTTAATATATGGAATCTCTCTATTAATGCAATTATAATTAGTGAATAGAGTTGAAAGCATTGTGGCAAAAGGTGAAATTGCTCATTATGAGCAATTTCTCCTTTTGCCATAATGTTTTCAAAAGTCGTCTGCTGCAGAGGCATCAGAAAATGTCTATATGTGGGAAAGGGTTAAGTTAATTCTATCCAATAAGTTCCCTAAAGAGATTTTCCATTGTTTTGCCGAGATGTTTTCAAAGTCGTCTGTATCACGTTGTCGTAAGATATTAATCTTTCAATTGATTGCATCTGGTTTGTTTACCAAGGGATCATGAATAAGTGAACTGTCGCCGTGATATAACTGAAATAATGTTGAAAGTGGCGTAAAACCCAAATAAATAAATAAGATTGCATCTGGCCTCTCAGCAGTAAAGGTTGAAGCTATATTTACATTTGAGCAGTGTCAGGGTCTATGGGGTTTGGTTAATCCTTTCCCACATACAACAAATGTGCAGCAGACGACTTTGAAAACATCCTGTCAAAACTTGATAAAGCGCCATAAATGGGAGTTTAATTATTAAATATATTTGAAAACATTGTGGCAAATGGAGAAATTGCTCAGTATTCTTTTGCCACAATGTTTTCAAAAGTCGTCGTCTGCATTGGTGTCAGAAAGCGTCTATATGTTGATAAGAGTTTAATATACCAGCAGTGAGGAAACTGCAGCAGATGACTTTTGAAGACATTATTGCAGCAGGACGAATTACTCATGATAAGCAAATTTTTCTTTGCCAGACAACGTTTACAACTCAATCCAATAATGTAACTTTGAACTGTAGGGATCAAACTGTTGGAAAAGTTATTGCATTTGGCAATGCAGCTGTAAAGATATAACTTATTTACTTTCTAGCTGTGTCATAAATAATGGGGTTTTGTTAAATATGCCGGCAGTGAAAACATGTGAAGATAATATATTTAAAAATGTTGACATGTAGTTTTGTCACAGTGTTTGCAAAAAAACATTGCAGCAATTAGGAGAAATTGCTCCTTTTGAGCAGCTTCTTCATTTTCTACAATGTTTACTAAGGTTGTCTGCTGCAAAGTCATCTTTATCCTGGAAAAGATTAGGACCAATGTATATGTATTAAAATAAAGACAATTATTATATGATTTTTGAAACCACAGTTGTACTGTTGTACAAGTGCTTCTCCATTATATTAGGTTTCCCTAATACAACAGTTCTGCAGCAGACGACTTTAACCCTTTCCCTCATACGACAATTCTGCATTTAAACAACTTTAAACATATTTTGTCAAAAAATAGAAAATCTCTATAATTGAATGGATAACCTATGACTAAAAGTGGAAAACATTGTGGCAAAAGGAGAAATTGTTATTTTTGAGCAATTTCTTCTTTTGCCACTATGTTTTCAAAAAGCCGTCTGATGCAGAGGCATCAGAAAGCGTCTATATGAGGGAATGGGTTAATATGTCAAGGCTGATCAACTTGCAATTGTTCATTTGTGATAATGTAATCTGTAAATAAATTGTTCTGAAGATGATTCTTTTCTTTTTTCTTTTTTTTAAATTGCCCGTTTCATTTTTACCTTGTTCAATTACAATAGTTTCTACATACATAATGTCTAGATGTGCAAAGGGCAATTAATTAATGTAAGGGAAAGAACTCTGAAACATTATATCACATCAGAAGTAGTCTCCCTTCTTGCCAATTTACCAGGGAAATCTGATCCCAATTACTAGGTAAATATTGAAACATTAACCCTTTCCTCCACACTGACACATTTTGATGCTTCTGCAGCAGACAACTGTTGTAATAACTGTGGCAAAAGGAGATATTTCCCCATAAGAAGCCATTTCTCTGAATGGTACCAGAATTTCAACTCAAGTCAATAAATTATGCTTTCGCTTATCGAGATTTTCCAAAGCTTTGCCTTAAGATAGTTTTAAAGTTTATCTGCTGCATCTTTTTTGTAAGTGGGAAAGGGTTAAATAATTGGATAGAGTTGAAAATGTGACTTCAGAAATTTATAATGTCTCAAGAAGTACATGACTCCTTTTTTCCTTTTTAGCTCACCTGTGCACGAAGTGCTCAGGGTGAGTTATTGTGATCGCCCTATGTCTGGCGTCCGTCGTCCGTCGTCCATCGTCCGTCGTCCGTCAACATTTTCTCCTCTGTAACCGGTGGGTCAACTGGGATGAAACTTCACAGAAAGCATCCTCTCAATGTCCTCACCAGAATTCCTTAAAATTTTTGGGATCCATGCAGAATTCTGGTTTCCATGGCAACGAAATGAAAAAAACTTCAAAATTCTTAAAAAATCTTCTCCTCCAAAAGTGTCAGGCCGATTTTCAAATTATTTTGTAGAAATGATCCTTGGGTGACCCTCTATCAGATTCCTTCAAGCCATGTTGATTGGTCGAAAAACATGGCCGCCAGGGGGGGGGGGGCGGGCTATTTTGCCTTATATGGCTATAGTGCAAACTTAAAAAATCTTCTCCTCCAAAAGTGTCGGGCCGATTTTCAAATAATTTTGTAGAAATGTTCCTTGGGTGACCCTCTATCAGATTCCTTCAAGCCATGTTGATTGGTTGAAAAACATGGCTGCCAGGGGGCGGGGCTATTTTGCCTTTTATGGTTATAGTGAAAACTTAAAAAATCTTCAACATTTTCTCCTCAGTAACCAGTGGGTCAATTGGGATGAAACTTCACAGAAAGCATCCTCTCAATGACCTCACTAGAATTCCTTCAAATTATTGGGATCCATGCAGAATTCTGGTTTCCATGGCAACGAAACGAAAAAGAATTCAAAATTCTTCTCCTCCCAAATTGGTTGGCAGATTTTGAACTTATTTTGTAGAAATGTTCCTTGGGTGACTCTCTATCAGATTCCTTGAAGCCATGTTGATTGGTCGAAAAACATGGCCGCCAGGGGGGGGCGGGGCTTTTTTGCCTTATATGGTTATAGTGAAAACTTAAAAAATCTTCTCCTCCAAAAGTGTCTGGCCGATTTTCAAATAATTTTGTAGAAATGTTCCTTGGATGACCCTCTCTCAGATTCCTTCAAGCCATGTTGATTGGTCGAAAATGATGGCCGCCAGGGGGGGCCAGGCTATTTTGCCTTATATAGCTATAGTGCAAACTTAAAATATCTTCTCTTCCAAAAGTGTCTGGCCGATTTTCAAATAATTTTGTAGAAATGTTCCTTGGATAACCCTCTATCAGATTCCTTCAAGCCATATTGATTGGTCAAAAAACATGGCCACAAGGGGGCGGGGCTATTTTGCCTTTTATGGCTATAGTGAAAACTTAAAAAATCTTCTCCTCCAAAAGTGTCAGGCCGATTTTCAAATAATTTTGTAGAAATGTTCCTAGGGTGACCCTCTATCAGATTCCTTCAAGCCAAGTCGATTGGTTGGAAACTATGCCCGCCAGATGGCGGGGCTTATATAGCTAAAGTGGAAAAAAAATCAGTTGAGCGATTCCAGGGCCATCATGGCCCTCTTGTTCTATGTTTTCAACACTGTTTTAAATTTTTTCTTCAAACTTTCTTAATGTAAAAACCTTTCCTTAATTTAACCCTTTCCCACATATAGACGATTTCTGTTACCTTTGCAGCAGACGAATTTTGAAAACATTGTGACAAAAGGAGAAAGAAATTGCTCAAAACAAGCAAATTCTCCTTTTGCTTCAATGTTTTCAACTCTATTCAATACTATTCTCATTTACTAAGGTTTTTCATGTTTTTGCTAAAATGTTTTCAAAGTTGTCTGCTGCAAATTTGGTCTATGTGGGAAAGGTATAAATGTTTTTTAAAGCAGACGACTAATAATAGCGTAATTTTGTGCACATTAAGCAGCAGGTTGAATGTTCAAACCTCTGGTTCCTGGCAAATAGAGAATTTTACCCACTCCCACATATAGACGCAGCAGCAGCAACTTTTGAAAACATTGTGGCAAAAGGAGAAAATGCTCAACCCAAGCAATTTCTCCATTTGCCACAATGTTTTCACATTTTTGCAGAAATCATACTTTCATTTATAGAGATTTTCCGTGCTTTTCTAAAATGCTTTCAAAGTCGTTTCCTGCAGTTTTGCTGTATGTAGGAAAGGGTTAACTCTCTCCCACATAGACAAAATCAGCAGACAAATCTAAAGACATCAAGATTAAATTATAGGAAATCTCTATAAATTAAAGTATGATAATTGAATTGAGTTGAAACATTGTGGCAAAAAGACAAATTTCTCATTATGAGAGAGCCCAATCAAATACTGTTTTGTATGATAGATATGGAGAATATAATATGTGTGGTTTATATGGTACATATGGAGAATATTATATGTGCGGTTCATATATTACAGATGGAGAATATTATATGTGGGGTGAGAGAGCCCAATCTAAAGCTGACCTTGGCCTTTGGTATTGGGATACATCATGCTGGGCTCATAGAGAGAGACAGAAAAATCACAGAGGAACTCTTTGTCAACCAAAAAATACAGGTAAGTGTTAACTTCAAAGGATTATGTCTCTTAATTGGTCTAAAAATACTTAGAATAGTTGTAAAACCTGATGATATTTGCATCATTATGGTGTTGTCACATGACAATGCTTGTATCCATGTAATATACCCATTACGTATTTCTTTATATACAACGTGTGTAATACAACATGAATTAATACTAGGAAAACAATGGTATACAGTATGTTTGCTTGGCAGGGTGACACATAGGGATCACTTTTCTGCTGACAGTCTTTCTGTCTGTCTGTCATCTCTTTGCAATAAATGACTTAACCCTTTCCCTCATACGACAATTCTGCAGCAGACGACTTTGAACATATTTTGTCAAAACATACTACAAAAAGTGGAAAACATTGTGGCAAAAGGAGAAATTGCACGTTTTGTGCAATTTCTTCTTTTGTCACTATGTTTTCAAAAAGCCATCTGCTGCAGAGGCGTCAGAAAGCGTCTATATGAGGGAAAGGGTTAACACTTTCCTACATACCGTAAACCTGCAGCAGACGACTCCTACATACCGTAAACCTGCAGCAGATGACTTTAAAAGCATGTTGGCAAAATCTCAGAAAATCTCTATAAGTGAAGGTATAATAAATGTAAAAAGTTGAAAACATTGTGGCAAATTGAAAAATTGCTTGTTTTGAGCAATTTCTCCTTTTGCCACATTGTTTTCAAAAGTTGTCTGATGCAGAGGCGTCAGAAAGGTCCTGTGGGAAAGTGTTAATTAATGGCAGGGGTGACACGTATTACTTCAAACACTATTGTTCAATATACATGTACATGTATAGCTGATTCATTGCACTTGAAACTATGTGACAAATGGGTAATATTTTTTAATTTCTAGGTGCTGATAGCCACAAGTACCTTAGCATGGGGTGTGAACTTCCCCGCTCATCTAGTGGTTGTCAAGGGAACAGAATTCTATGACGGCAAAACCAGGAGATATGTGGATTTCCCTATTACAGGTTAATATACTTGACCATATCAGCTTTTAAAAACATTGTGGAAAAAGGAGAAACTGCTCATGATGAGGCAAAAAATAAGAAAATATCTATAAATAAAAGTTTAAATATTAAAAATATGGCAAAAGGAGAAAATAATAGTAATAAGCATTGCTCCTTTATTCAACCATATTTTCAATTTTCTTCAATCCTTTTTAAATAGAGATTTTAAATATTTGGTCTATTTATTTTCAAAGAAATCTGATACTGTTTTGTTGAGAGTTGTAAATTATAAATGGGAAGCCTTTTGCATTTGTGAACAAAGAAGACTCATTAACCCTTTCTATGCTTAATTTTTAAAATGGATTTGTCCAACTTTTCATTTGAAAGAGTCCATAGCCAATTCAAGGGAATATCAAGATAAAAATGTGTGTTGTGAGTAGAAGCTCAATACTGTGACAGTACAGATGGGCCTGACTCTATACTGTGACAGGACAGATGGACCTGACTCTATGCTGTCACAGTACAGACTGGCCACGCTCTATACTGTCACAGTACACACTGACCTGGCTCTATACTGTCACAGTACAGACTGACCTGGCTGGCTCTATACTGTCACAGTACACACTGACCTGGCTCTATACTGTCACAGTATAGACTGGCCACGCTCTATACTGTCACAGTACACACTGACCTGGCTCTATACTGTCACAGTACAGACTGGCCACGCTCTATACTGTCACAGTACACACTGACCTGGCTCTATACTGTCACAGTACACACTGGCCTGGCTCTATACTGTCACAGTACAGACTGACCTGGCTCTGCACAAAGTTTGCTCCAGCAGAGAAAGGATTCAAAGAAAAACTCTGCATACACAAAGTCTGACCAGAGCTTTTGCTGTCTGTCTTTATGCAATGCAACCTGGACTTAAACTTCTGGAAATATTTTGCTGGTTTGATGCACATACATGTCGATAGTTTTATGCAAAATTGACATAAATACATCTTGTAAACAATCATTTGACATAAAACCAGCAAGTTGTATTGTTGTTGGTGAGGTGCGATATGATCACTTTTTGCCTGACATTTCTCATCTTCATTTCAGCATCAGAAAACAGTAACTACAATGACATATTCACTTAAATTATTTCTAAAATGCTTCTAAGAACAGAATTACTTCATCATTAACTATTGTTATGAAGTGCTTCTCTTCCATAGATGTTTAATATGTTGCAAAGTGTACATTGTGTGCCTCTAACCCTTTCCCTCATACGACAATTCTGTAGCAGACGACTTTGAACATATTTTGTCAAAAAGTAGAAAATCTCTATAATAGAATGGATAACCTATGACTAAAAGTGGAAAACATTGTGGCAAAAGGAGAAATTGCACGTTTTGTACAATTTCTTCTTTTGTCACTATGTTTTCAAATAGACGTCTGCTGCAGAGGCGTCTATATGAGGGAAAGGGTTAAGTGTGTATCACACTTTGTAAAAACTTGATACACCTGTTTACTAAAATCTTACATGCCAACAGTGATAGACAACTTCTTACCAGAATTTTAACTTTGTGACTATTTTACCTTCGAAAGAGTCAAAACCTCTGAAAAAGAGACATCTGGTTTGAATTATTTAGCCATGAGATTATACTAAGCTGAGTTATTTCCTTAACCCTTCCCCTCATATAGACACTTTTTGACGCCTCTGCAGCAGACAGCTTTTTGAAAACATAGTGACAAAGGAAGAAATTGCTCAAAACGAGCAATTTCTCCTTTTGCCACAATTTTTTTCACTTTTAGTCATAGGTTATCCATTCAACTATAGAGATTTTCCATCTTCCTTCTGTATATTATTTGGTTTCTGCTTAATTACTGATCAATATAATGTAAATGTGTTTGTAGGAGTTATTGCCTTTAATAATTCATGTATTTAATAGATTATGCAATTAGCAACCAACATATTTCTAGGTGTTACAGATGTGTTTCTGACACAGTTTGTTTGTTTATGTTGCAGATGTGTTTCTGACATAGTTTGTATGTTTATGTTACAGATGTGCTACAGATGATGGGGCGTGCGGGTCGGCCCCAGTTTGATGATCAGGGTGTGGCCATGATACTGGTCCACGATATTAAAAAACATTTCTACAAGAAGTTCCTCTATGAACCTTTCCCTGTGGAATCAAAGTAAGTGAGGGTAATTTGTAAAAAGTGTGGATGGAGATCAATTACACATCTATACAGCTTTATCCCAACATACTCTGTATGTTAGAGGCTTTTTCGTGAATGCTTCATTGACAGAGCATATCGAGGGCTTGGCGTGAAACGGTTGTAACTAAAAACCTATTTTGAAAACCCTGGTTGAGGGGCAATTTTGACCCCTTTGTAAACAATGCAAATTTAGGTGCCATTGCTCAGAATGAGCAATGGCACCTAAATTTCCATTGTTTACCAAGAAGAATGATTTAACGCTTATAAAGACTTTATGGTGAGGTGATTAACCTAGGTAAAAAAAATACCTATTTTAGTTACAACTCTCAATATCCAGATAAGATTACACAATATTCTGGATTTACTCTTGTCAATAATTCCCTATTGCTTGGTTTCCTGTAGTTTCCTATAGTGCCACTCCAGTTTACATTTTGTGTCACATGCTTTGGCAGGGTGATACTAAGGGATCACTTCTATGTCCATTTATCTGTCAGTCACCCTTCGACTTGGATTCAGGAAATGGGTCTTGGCAGGCAACACACTGTACTTTCAAACACTCTTTGTCTATGCATGGATGGTATTTATTTGTCTCACATGCAAGACTCAATTCAGTCCATTCACTTAAATGTAAATTCAATACGAAAATTTTTAGATTCCAAGGGACAGAATGAGCAATTTCTTTTTTCCCTAACAATGTATTCAAAATGTTGTTTGCTTCAGAGGTGCCAAAAGTCGTTCTAATTAAGTAAGGTTTAACCCTTTCCCTCATACCGTCATACGACAATTCTGCAGTAGACGACTTTGAACATATTTTGTGAACAAATAGAAAATCTCTATAATTAAATGGATAACCTATGACTAAAAGTGGAAAACATTGTGGCAAAAGGAGAAATTGCTCGTTGTGAGCAATTTCTTCTTTTGTCACTATGTTTTCAAAATGCCGTCTCCTGCTGAGGCGTCAGAAAGCGTCTATATGAGGGAAAGGGTTAAATACTTCAGACATGTTCAAAAAAATGTTTAATGCTTACAGAAATATCTTGCAATACTTTTGCAGAACATAACTATAACAGAACAAGAACAGTTACTGAAAAGGAATTGGTTGAATGTCCTGTACTCTATTTATCTTAGCTCATATAGACACCAGGGAGACTACTCATGAAAATGCAGGACTTTTGTTACAAAGAGTTACTCCCCTTCGTGCACTTTTTGTCTTTTTTAACATTTTTAGTCCTTTTAAATCAGTTATAAAATGCTTTGTCTTATACAGATGACATTTCACACTTTAAAGTATTGTTAAAATTAAGGAGTTAATCATAAATTAATGAGCAACAGTTTTATTTTTAGATCACCTGAGCCGAATGCTTAAGGTGATCTATTCTGATCACTCTCTGTTCGTCGTCTGTCGATAACTTTTAGCTTTAAACATCATCTCCTTGTCCTCTGAATCTGCTTGTCAGATTCTAATTTGACAGAAATGTTACGTGGGTGACCCTTTACAAAAACTGTTCAAGCCATATTGATTGGTTGAACAACATGGTAAACAGGCCGCATCAGAAAAGGGGCAAAATTAAAAAAAAAAGTTATCCTTATGAAAGTGCTTGTATGATTTCAAGATAATTTTGTAGAAAATGTTTCTTTCATTGATCCTCATTGAACCAAGCGGCATCAAAAAATGGGGTAAAAATTAACTTTTTGCTTCAAATGACATCTCCTCTTAATTCACTTTACCAATTTTATCAAAAACTAACTATGGATGTTCCTTTGGTGGTCCGTTTTCAAAATTGTTCAAAGATTTAAATTCCATGGAGAACTTTGGTTTCCACGGCATCAGAAAGGGGGCAAAAATGCCTAAATCATTCTCCCGTGAATTGGCTCAGCGTATTTTAAGACACTTAAGTAGAAATATTCCTTGTGTGACCTTCTACAAAAAACATTCAAGCCATGTTGATTGGTTGAAAAAACATGGCAACTAGGTGACCTCACACAAGGGGTAAATGAATGTTTTTGCTTTAAATGATATTGCCTCCTAATTCACTGGATCAAATTAAACAAAACTTTATGGGAATGTTCCTTTGGTGGTCCTCTTTCAAACTTGTAACTCTAATGTTTTTTTACTGATATGCTGTTTCATTTGCATCGTCATCTTTTCCGATCAATCTGTCAGTTGTCCCATCTGTTGTTAACCAAACTTCACAGGAATGTCCCTTAAATGGTCCTCATTCAAATTGAAATAGAACTGGTCTTATTTCAAAATAATTTGGCACAAATGTTCGTTTAATGACCGTCTACCAGGATTGTTGAAGAACAAGCAATTTCTACTTTTCACGACAATGGTTTTTTTCAACGCTGATATAATAGTTGTGATTCCAACTAACCAGATTTATACTGTTATCATCAAAACTAAACATTTTTACATTTATACAGTTGGATTTGTCCATCAGATTCTAATGTTTATTTGCACCCACAAAAAAGAGTTAGGATGTCAAATAAGCTTTGAGAACATAAGATACGCTCCCTATTATCTTGAGTTCTGTTTCATTGTGATTTTCAGTCTGCTTGAAGTGTTACCGGACCATCTGAATGCGGAGATAGTGGCGGGTACCATCAGCTCCAAACAGGACGCCATGGATTACATAACCTGGACATACTTCTTCCGACGGCTCGTCATGAACCCAAGGTAGGCTTTAGCCCTTTCCCTCATGCAGCAGATGACTCTGGAAAAGTTATTAATCCTCTTCCCATGATGTTTTTGGAATTTTCATTTCATATTAAAACTTGATAAATATTCTTTCAGTTACTGAGATTTTCCATTTTCAAAGTTGTCTGCTGCAGATAAGATAAGTGTAGGAAATGATTAACTATGATACATTTCAATCCAGGTCCTACACCAATAATCGAGGGCTTGGTGTGAAACAGTTGTATCTAAAAACCTATTTTGAAAACCCTGGTTAAGGGGCATATTTGACCCCTTTGTAAACAATGCAAATTTAGGTGCCATTGCTCAGAACGAGCAATGGCACCTAAATTTCCATTGTTTACCAAGGAAAATGAGTTAACGCTTATAAAGACTTTATGGCGAGGTGATTAACCTTGGTAAAAAAAATACCAATTTTAGATACAACCGTTTCACGCCAAGCCCTCAAATTGCTTTCAGCCAATGTACCCCTACCACTGATACAAGCAACATAAGAAACCTCTCAAGTAGACAAATTTATAAATCATTGTGGGAAAATGAGGAATTTCTTGAAACGAGCAATCTTTCCTTTTTCTAAAATGATTGTGTATAGAGAGAGATAAATATCCTTCCAATTGTTATTTTTTGCCACAACAAATTTTTAGCTATCTTGGCAAAAAGAAATGCTCATCACATCTAGAAAATGTTTGACAAGTAATACTGGCCAATGGGTGAAAGGTCAAGGTTATTCTACAGTGATCTGGATCTTACCCCTTTTCCCACCTATAGATGCATCTACAGCAGATGACTTTTGAAAACATCGTCACAAAAGGAGAAATTACTCGAAACAACAATTTTTCCTATTGCCTCAATCAATGTTTTCAATTTTTTTAGTAGTTATATCTACAATTATAGAGATTTTCCATACTTTTGAGTTAACATTTTCAAAGTCTTCTGCTGCAGATTTGTTGTATGTGGGAAAAGGTTAAAGGAATTTGTAGTGGTCTGCAACATAAATTTGTTTTTTTGCACTGCATGCAGATATCCAAAGATATTTGGAGAGGTGTTGTATTATGACAAGAAATAGATAAATTAGATTTTGTTTCCTGTGTATTGTCAGATTATTTTAATTAAGCAGAATTATTGCCCCTTGACCTTAAAGTTTTTATAGATATATTGATGGTACAATTTGGCTGCCATGTTGAGGGCTTCATGCCATTGGGGTACTTTTTGTGTCACCCTGCGTAGCATGGTAGGCACTTAGGGATTACTTTTTTTTTGTTCGGCGTCTGTCCGTCCGTCTGTCTGTCTGTCCATCACACTTTTTCGTCACACTTTCAATGAGCAGGTGCAGGTGACACAGGTACTCCGCGGAGCACTCCATTCTAGTCTAGTTTGCCATGCTCAACTGAGCCATTGGGCAGACAAAGATCAGACTACATGAAGGTCTCCTAAAGGCTGATTGTAGTGTACACTGTTTTTGATGGCTATCATGAGTAATACTTAAATCCAGATACAAGGGAATGTGCTGTGAACTAATTAATTGTGAGTTTGTAATTAAACCTCTCCTGAGGTAGAATATAATCAGGTTCCCTACTGGTTTCTAATCAATTTGTGCTTGCTTGTGTTGTTTTATTTTTTCCCTCATTTAATTTAAATTGTTGTCTTGTTGTGCACTTCTTTACCTGTACGTTTCTGAGCCCTTTGCCTGATACAGACGACTTGTGATGTTATACTTTTTTCCAATCAAGATTTCAAAGCAGATGACTAAAAAATATCATGTCTTTAAACCCTTTCCTTCATATAGACGCTTTCTGACGCCTCTGCAGCAGACGGCTATTTGAAAACATAGCGACAAAAGAAGAAATTGCACAAAACGTGCAATTTCTACTTTTGCCACAATGTTTTCCACTTTTTGTCATAGGTTATCCATTCAATTATGGAGATTTCTATGTTTTGACAAAATACGTTCAAAGTCGTCTGCTGCAGAATTGTTGTATGAGGGAAAGGGTTAAATCCTGTTTCGAAGGAAAGACAACCTATCCTACTTGCCTCGGCGTCGGCTTTGGCGTCGGACTTTTGTTAAGTGTTCAAAACCATCAGAGATATTGCTTTGAGACTTACAATACTTTTTCACCATCATTACCTCCATCAACAGACAAGAGTACATAACTCTGTCAAGGTTTTCGTAAGAATTATGGCCCTTTTTCGACTTAGAAAAAACGTTGAATCTTTGTAAAATTCAAATATCGACTGAACCCTTCTCGATATTGCTGTGAAACTTGGAATGGTTGTTAACCATCATGACCCCCATCTGTAGACAAGAGAATGTAACTCATGTCAAGGATTTAAAACCATTTCAAATTTTGCTGTTTTGTTCAGGGGTATCAAGCAATTCAGTCAGCTAAGTGTGTCTTGACTTGATATCTTGCTGCTTGATGCCCTTGTTTTTGTCTTGTCTTTTATTGCAAAAAGTTTTGTTTTATTGGCAAACAATCAAAAAAGTCAAGCGTGTTGTCTTCCGGACAGCTCTTGTTTATTCAGACAATGTACAACGCAGAGGATTCTGAAAACTCTCAAATGAAGAAAACAGTGATGAGAACTGTAATGTGTCATGATCAATTAAATTTGAACAGTAGTTGTTCATGTAATGCCAGATTCAAATATTAGCCCTTATCCTATTGTAAAAGACTTAAACCTTTTCTTCCAACAAACAATAAATCTGCAGCAAACGACTTTGAAAATACTTAGTAAAAATTATGAAAAATCTCTGAAATCTCTGTAAATGAAAGTAATAATTGGATCAAGTTCAAAACATTGTGGCTAAAGGAGAAATTACCTCTTTTGCCACAATGTTTTCAAAAGTCATCTGCTGCAAGGGCATCAAAATTTGTCTGTATGTGGGAAAAGGTTAAACAAGATTCATGTTTACCTTTAATGATTAACTTGTTACTTCATTTTCGATCAATTAAGGACAAAGATACGCCTACAATTTAACACAGTCCAATCTTGGTCCAGATTAATTGCTACTTATGTGTCTAAATGTTACAAAAACCTTCCATAGATTTGTAATAGATGTTCAGGAGACCATTCCTATGAATTTAACCCTTTCCCACATACAACAAAACTGCAGCAGACAACTTTGAAAACCTACCCGAAACAAATTGGAAACTGCCTTTAAATTAAGGTACAATAATTGAACGAGAGTTGAAAACATGGTGATAAAAGTATGTTTTTAAGAATCATCAGAAAGCGTCTATATGAGGAAAAGGGTTAAAAGGATTAATGTCAAGTTAGCCCTCTCCCACATACAACAAATTTATAGCAGACAACTTTGAAACCATATTGGGCAAAAATGTGAAAAATCTCCATTGATTAAGGTTTAATTATTAAATATAGTTGAAAACCTTGTGGCAAAAGAAGGAATTTATCATCATGAGCAATTTTTCTTTCGCCAAAATGTTTTCAAGATTTGTCTGCTGCATAGGCGTCAGAGGGAGAGGGTAAAAAGAATCTGCTGTACTGTAGTGGTAGAACTACAAATAAAGGTGATATTTCTTATCCCTTTTCCTCATACGACAATTCTGCAGCAGACGACTTTGAACGTATTTTGTCAAAACATAGAAAATCTCCATAATTGAATGGATAACCTATGAGAAAAAGTGAAAAACATTGTGGCAAAAGTAGAAATTGCATGTTTTGTGCAATTTCTTCTTTTGTCACTATGTTTTCAAAAAGCTGTCTGCTGCAGAGGCGTCAGAAAGCATCTATATGAGGGAAAGGGTTAACAAGTTCTAACTTAACCCTTTCTCACATACAACATTTTGCAGCAGACAACTTTGAGATCATCTGAACGAAAGTATTTGAATTTAATATCTCTATAAATAATAGTTGATTTACTAAAAGTAGTTGAAAACATTGTGGCAAAAGGAGAAATTGCTTGCTTTGAGCAATTTCTTCTTTTGCCCCAATGTTTTCAAAAGTCGTCTGCTGCTGAGGCTTCAGAAAGCGTCTAGCTGAGGGAAAGAGTTAACCCTTTCCCTCATATAGACGCTTTCTGACGCCTCTGCAGCAGACAGCTTTTTGAAAACATAATGACAAAAGAAGAAATTGCATAAAACGTGCAATTTCTCCTTTTGCCACAATGTTTTCCACTTTTTGTCATAGGTTATCCACTCAATTATGGAGATTTTCTATGTTTTGACAAAATATGTTCAAAGTCGTCTGCTGCGGAATTGTCGTATGAGGGAAAGGGTTAAGGATCTGCAGGTGGGTACTGTGCACAAGGACCTGATAATTGTAGCATGAAAGTGTTGGAGGTATCCATGAGCCATTTGACCACTTATTAATCTGCTGCAGATTTATTGTTCGCAGGAAAAGGTCAATGTTTTGGGGATTTAAAGAGTGAATCAAACACATAGTATCATTTTTATATTGACTTTATTGTGTTTTCAAGACAGTTTTTCAAACAAAATGAGATACATAAATTCACAAATATTCCTGTCTAACAGCTATAATAATACTCGCCCTTCATCTGAGCTTAGATAAGGCGCATAATTCTAGCTCTTAAATCTATGTTGAGGTATATTAACCCTTTCCCTCATATTGACGCTTTCTGACGCCTATGCAGCAGACGGCTTTTTGAAAACATAGCGACAAAGCAAAACAAAACAAGCAATTTCTCCTTTTGCCACAATGTATTACACTTTTAGTCATAGGCTATCCATTCAATTAAAGAGATTTTCCAATTTTTGACAAAATATGTTCAAAATCGTCTGCTGCAGACTTGTCGTATGAGGGAAAGGGTTAAAGATATAATCAATTTATTTGCATATACCTACAAGATAGAGTTCAATTTAGCAATGAGAGAAAACATTGTTGCAAAGGAAGAAATTATCCATCAAGATCAATTTTTTCTTCTTTCACAATGTTTTGAACAGTATTCAAAAAGGATAATTTCATGTTAACAGAGATTTTCCATATTTCGGCACATATATAATATTGCTGCAGATTTGTTGTATGTAGGAAATGGGTTAACTTTAACTTTGGTGGAAAAGACAAAAAGGACAAATAATTTCTAAATACAGGATTTCTATGCCCGTGATGGATACAGTCATTTCTCCTCACCTTTGAAAGAGATTAACTGTTTTATCTGAACTATTTCATTTTTAAAGTCTTCAGCTTTGAGATATCTAAAAAAAAAAAAAATGTTTTTCATGCAGAAGTTAGGAAATCTAATTTTATCAAGTGTTGAAAACATAGTGGTACTAATGGAAATTGATAATTTTGAGCAATTTCTCATTTTACTATAATCTTTTCAACTCTAAATTCAAATTTTACTTCTTTTTTTACAGTTGTTACTTTTTACCACTCATGTGTTTTCCTCAAAGCAGGCGACTCTTAACCCTTTAATTCACACTGTAGACATTTGACACCTGAGTGTTGCAGACGACTTTTGAAAACATTACAATAAAAGGTGAAACTGCTCAAAACAAGCAATATTGCAATATTTTCAACTCCTTGTCAAAGAGCTACTTCCAGTTTTCCAGATTTTTTAACTTGTTTATCTGTTGATTGTAAAGTAGAAATATCATGTGAAGTAATGGGTTAAAAGGTATTCTCAATTTTAACCATCTTTCTACAATTTGATTATAAAGAAGAGAAAAACCCTAACAAAATTTGGCTAATTTGTGGCAAAATTCCATTACAGCAGAAATTAGGAACTGTGCATCGCCATTTAATTAAAAGTAAAGAACATTACAGTGCATGTTTAATTAATGGAAATTAATGTAAATGAGGATACAACTTCACTGAATGATTTACCTGACCCTAGTTTCTTAAAGTCCTCACTGCTTTGAAAACACAAAAGGGGAATAGTGACACACCTAGAAAATTGGAGAACTTACAGACTCAATTTGATGCATATAAATATAGCAGACAACTTTTGAAAACATTGTAGGAAAATGATGCATAGTTCCTTCTTTTACCTCAATGTTTTATCTCTATTCAATAATCATACTTTCATAAAACAGATCTAGGTCAAGATAAGGAGAGGTATCCAGCTCTTTTCCCCAAAATATCTCTCTTATTATCCAACCGACCTCTATGTTGTGGGAACTCAAAAAATCTTCTTATTGAGACGATTCTGTTGAGTACCCACAACATAGGGTTTGAGGGTCAAATAAGGATTTTGATCATTCAAAATGCCCCTTAGCTAAGGCTCTGATATACACTGTCAGCGATTGTTCATATTCTTGAAGTATTCATAGTCTACAGACTTGATGTTGGAGAGAGTTATGAACATATTATGATTACGGTTGAACCGTTTATAGAAGAAAGGATAGAAAGGCATAATGTCTTGCCTTTGCAAAGTGAGAAATAATAAATATAAACAAGATTTCACAGTATTTACATATTATGTACAAACTATATACAGAACAAAATTACTATTTACACTTTATTGCACATAAGGAACATGATTTTGAACACAAACATTTGTTGTTGTTTTATTTAAGTGTTAACCCTTTCCCTCATATAGACGCTTTCTGACGCCTCTGCAGCAGACGGCTTTTTGAAAACATAGTGACAAAAGAAGAAATTGCACAAAACGTGCAATTTCTCCTTTTGCCACAATGTTTTCCACTTTTTGTCATAGGTTATCCATTCAATTATGGAGATTTTCTATGTTTTGACAAAATACGTTCAAAGTCGTCTGCTGCAGAATTGTCGTATGAGGGAAAGGGTTAACACTTTTAACTATTAACTTAATGATATTTATGTATTTGCATTTAATTAACAAATTTTACATGTTTGTAACCAAACTTATTTGCATTTAACCCTCTCCCACATGCACTTGTAACTATTGTGAAGGATATTCAGCAGACCATATTTTAAAACTTCTAGGCTAAAGGAGAAAAAACTGATAATAAGCAATTTCTATTTTTTGTCAGAATTTCTACAACTAATAAAAATACTTTCAATTAACCCTTTCCCTCAAATAGGCGCTTTCTGACGCCTCTGCAGCATACAGCTTTTTGGAAAAAATGCTTTCAACTTGGTTCAATTATAGTACTTTCATTTAAAGGGAGTTTCCAATACTATTTGGGTATGTTTTCAAAGTCGTATGCTGCAGATTTGTTGTATGTGGGAAAGGATTAACCCACATACAACAAATCTGCAGCAAACGACTTTGAAAGCATCAAGACAAAAGCACAGAAAATCCCTTTAAAAAAAAAATGAATGAACAATAATTGAATAGAGTTGAAAACATGGTGACAAAAGGAGAAATTGCTTGTTTTGAGCAATTTTTTCCTTTTGTCGCCATGTTTTCAAAAAGCCGTCTGCTGCAGAGGTGTCAAAAAGCATCTATATGAGGGAAAGGTTAAAGAGAGTTTCCAATAGATTTTCCTAGATGTTCTCAAAGTTCTAGACTGCAAATTTGTTGTATTTAGGTAATGGTTAACCCTTTCCCTCATATTGACGCTTTCTGACGCCTCTGCAGCAGACAGCTTTTTGAAAACATAGTGACAAAAGAAGAAATTGCTCAAAACGAGCAATTTCTCCTTTTGCCACAATGTTTTCCACTTTTAGTCATAGGTTATCCATTCAATTATAGAGATTTTCCATCTTTTGACAAAATATGTTCAAAGTCATCAGGTGTTTGAAGTAAAAATAGAATATTAGGAATTGATTTTCTAGTTGTGAAATGTTTAATTGAGCAAGACATTACATGTAACAAGATAAATTTCTCATATTTCAAGAACAGTTTTCGTAATAGTTCTATGAAATCCTTCAAAGTAAATCTCAAATTAAGATCAGATTGTATGAACTTTCTTGCAGATGTAAACAAAAATATTTCGGGATCACAAAATCAAGTAGGGGTGGGTTAGGATAAAAAATAGTGTGCCATTTTTGTTGCGATGAATGTGGCAGTTATAATGCTTATATCACAGAAACAGTGCATATCCTCCAAGTGGCACTTGTATAGTTCTACTACATAGTAACCCGAGGGCTTGGCGTGAAACGGTTGTAACTAAAATTGGTATTTCTTTACCAAGGTTAATCACCTCGCCATGAAGTCTTTATAAGCGTTAAATAATTTTTCTTGGTAAACAATGAAAATTAAGGTGCCATTGCTCATTCTGAGCAATGGCACCTAAATTTGCATTGTTTACAAAGGGGTCAAAATTGCCCCTAAACCAGGGTTTTCAAAATAGGTTTTTAGTTAGAACCGTTTCACAACAAGCCCTCGATTTTTTTTTTATTACACACATTTACCCCTTTCCACATATAAACAAATCTGCAGAAGCCAACTTTGTAAGCATCTAGGCAAAGATATAGAAAATCTATAAATGAAAGTAAAAACATTGAATAGAGTTGAAAACATTGTTGCAAAAGAAGACATTGCTCATTATAAGCAATTTCTCCTTTTACCAAAATGCCTCAAAATATGTCTGTATGCGGGAAAGAGTTAACACCATTTTCAATTATTGACATCAATTAATCTTAAACCCTTTCCCACTTACAACAAATCAGCAGCAGACGACTTCGAAAACATCTAGAAAAAATTGTGGAAAATTTCTACAAGGAAAAGTTTATTATTGAAAAGAGATGAAAACATTGTGGCGAAAGGAGAAATTGCTCATTTTGATCAATTTCTTCCTTTGTCTCAATGTTTTCAAATGTCCTCTGCTGCAGAGGCGTCAAAAAGCGTCTATATGTGGGAAAGGGTTAATTAAACCCCTTCCCTGATACAGATGAATTTCGACAGCTCTGCACAGATGACTTTTATGTTGTCTGCCTCAATGGCTTCTCCGTTATCGGTCTGTCCAACTGTCTATCCTTCCATCTGTCTGTCCGTCTGTCCATCCTACCATCTGTCTGTCCATCCTTCTATCTGTCTGTCTGTTTTTCCCAGCTGT
Organism: Serripes groenlandicus; assembly: GCA_031761405.1. Taxonomy (NCBI): domain Eukaryota; kingdom Metazoa; phylum Mollusca; class Bivalvia; order Cardiida; family Cardiidae; genus Serripes; species Serripes groenlandicus. The sequence goes on from JASEVX010000005.1 coordinate 6,147,816, forward strand.
CTGTCCATCCTACAATCTGTCTGTCCGTCTTCATTTAGTTACTTATTGGCAGGCAACATATCACAAGTTGCTTGGAAAATGTAATTTCTCCTTTTCCCACAATATTTTCAACTCTGCATCTGAATTATGCTACCAACTTTTCTCTCTCTCTCTCTCTCTCTCTCCCTCTCTCTCTATCTCTCTCCCTCTCTCTCTCTCTCTCTCTCTCTCTCTCTCTCTCTCTCTCTCTCTCTCTCTCTCTCTCTCTCTCTCTCTCTCTCTCTCTCTCTCTCTGTCTGTCTCTTTCTCCCTGTCTCTCTCTCCTCTCTCTCTGACACAATTAAAATAAAACAATAAATAAATACAGCACTTCAACAGTAGCACACGACACATCACACCAATGATGTATCAGTACAAGTAATATTGCCCATTCAAAGTAAAAATGTCTGAATGTTAAACAACAAGTAGAACACTTTAATTCCCACCAATCATGTGCTCACTATGGCAAGACATTTGGACGAACATATCTACCGTGCATAACTATAAATAACCAACCGACTATTCTATTTTTTGTTGTCTGGTTACAGCCAATGCATGGGAGTATATGCCAAATACCGAGAAAAAAAATCCCGCCAAATTCTTACAAACATAGCTTACTTCCATATGTAATAGAAAACATTAACCATCAAGTAGAAATTTCTATTACAATGAAGTAAAGCCATCTATTAAATTAACATGATAATATTAGTCATCTGCTTTCCCACCTGCAGACGACTTTGGAAAACATTGTGGCCAAAGGTGAAATTGCTCATGATGAGCAATTTCACCTTTGGCCACAATGTTTTCAACTTTATTTAACAATTAAGCTATCTTTCATGGAGCTTTTTCAGGTTTTTGTCACTGTTTTCAAAGTCGTCTGCTGCAGATTTGTTGTATGTGGGAAATGGTTAAGAAATATCTGAAGTAAAGTTTGGAATATCGAGAAATTTATTCAACTTTATTGAAAAATATTTTAATAGTCTGTTGACAATTTTGTGAAAAGGAGAGACTTTTTCACTTTGTGAAATTTATCGCGAAATTGCTCATAATGAACAATTTCTCCTTTTCAGTTTGAGCAATGATTACAAAAGTTGTTTGCTACATTAAGGCTTGAATTTTCGTCTGTTTATGTGAAAGCTTTCTCTATGTCATACCGTCACTTGCCATAATGATCACAGGTTGGGTAAAAGCAGCGTTCTGTCACTTTGTGCATATTATCTTGCTTTCCTATCACAGTCAACACATTGAACATCCAATCAGAATCCCTGATGAGTACTATAATTTACATGTATCATGAATATGTATGAATGTCACAGCCAATGAATTTCATGTATAGTGACTCTATGAGCCAATGAAATTAAACTATACACAAAGCATGATGGGAGATCAGAATGAATATTTTTGATTGCATGAAACAATGATGAATAATTGCATGCCTCCTATTTATGTCTTCTATTGCGATATAATTTATTATCTAATCATTCACATATCAGCACAATATCCCATGGATAAGTTCCTGTTCTACCTTCCTCTGTTTTATAATATCCTCATTCTCTCCTCATGTCATTGAACACTCATATAAAACCATTGTTTTTCACCTTCCTTATCCAGTATGATGTCTCTGTGCTATAGTTTGTTGACAAGAGATGTGGATATTCACTTCTTATCATATTGAATTGTCACATTTGATGTGTGAGTTTACCATTTACCGTTAACTTTGGTTAACACATAAAACAGCATGAAGGATCTTTAGTTTCTCTCAGAAAGAATTCTAAATTCTTAGCTTAAAAGTATCAAAAGCTTGTTTAACACTTTAAATAAACTGGCATAGCATGAATCAGCAACAATGCCTGCCAGTCCTACCACGCTTTCTGTCCATCACTATCGATACCTTGTTCTGCAATATTTTATAGCTCCTTTTCCATTAAATAACTAACAGTTGTAGTATATTTCAACACCCTGAAATTCCGTTCCAGTACTGCTGCGAAACGCTGGATTTCTTGTGTCCAGATATTCAGCGTCATTTGCGTTTCTTTTGTACGCTGTTTGTTTCTTTTCGTTCCACCATCTGACACAGAGTAGGACCAGAAGAACAATCAATATGAAGGTTAAAGTACCGATTACTCCCGCCACTATGGCCACTGAAAAATACCAAAAACATAGTTATATTTTGTATATATAAATTACTATAAATATTTGATATAAATTAACCCTTTCCCTCATACGACAATTCTGCAGCAGACGACTTCGAACATGTTTTGTCAAAAAATAGAAAATCTCTATAATTGAATCGATAACCTATGACTAAAAGTGGAAAAATTGTGTCAAAAGGCGAAATTGCTCATTTTGAGCAATTTCTTCTTTTGTCACTATGTTTTCCAAAAGCCGTCTGCTGCAGAGGCATCAGAAAGCGTCTATATGAGGGAAAGGGTTAAATGGTCACCTGATGAACCCATTACTACTTCACTTTACATAGAAATATTGTGAAAATTAATTGTATGTACCTTCGTGAATCTGTTGGGGTTGGGTTTTTAACCCTTTCCCAAATACAATAAATCTGCAGCAGACGACTTTGAAATTATCAAGTCCAAAATATAGAAATCTCTATAAATGATATAGGTATGATTATTGAATAGAGTTGAAATCATCTCCATTTGCCACTATGATTTCATCTGCTTCAGAGGCTTCAGAAAGCGTCCTACATGAGGGAAAGGGTTAAACGAGAGACTGGTTATACGAACATTGACAAAGTTACATTATCTAACTATTTGATTGTGAAGTGGTCTGAATGATGTGTTCGTGAATCAATCTGCGGTTAATTTATTATTACAATATAAAGGATTCACCATGACCAGTCAGTGTAAACACCATCTTTGAAATCATAATTTTTACTGTAGAATAGAATATATCAATTTTCCAGATGTTACATTGTTTGCATCAGATGTCTTTTAACCCTTTCCCACATACAACACATCTGCAGCAGGCAAAAACACAGAAAGGCTATATAAATGAATGTATAATTACTAAATAAAGAGTTGAAAATATTGTGACAAAAGTGACACAACGTTTTCAAAAGTTGTATACTGCAGAGGCATCAGAAAGCGTCTGTATGTGGGAAAGGGTTAACATATAACTTCACACTGACTACATTTGATGCCTGCTGTTGCAGACAACATTTGAAATCATTCCAATACTTAAAGCTGAAATTGCTCAAAACAAGCAATTTCACCTTTAATTGCAAAATGTTCAACTCTGTCAAAAAGTTACTTCCAGTTTTCCAGATTGTTCAACTTGTTCACATCAGTTGATTGTAAGGTAAACAACATATGAAATATCATGTGAAGTAATGGGATAAAGCAGTTGAATGAAATATTCCTATCAAATAATTAATTGAGACTAAAGATTAGCCTTTTCACTGCTGGAACGATTTCGAGAAACCTATGCCACGAGTACAAAGTCGCAACAGTCTGTGCTTCTATCCCATATGAACATGCTCTATACTATTGGCTGCTCAAATCAACATGTTTATCTTGATATTCCTAGAATTGGCTATGGACTCTTCCAAATGCAAAGCTGTACAAGTCATTTTAAGAAATTGAGCATTGAAAAAGTTAAAAATCAATTACCAAATGGAAGTTTCTCCTTGGTGACTGTGGGTGCCTTGTTTGTACTTGTGGGTACGGAAGTTTCTAATGATCCGGTTGTAACCCCCTGGGTACGGGGACGGGTTACTATATTTGGGGTAACTGTTTCTGTTGTGGGCGCAATGGTGGAGGGAAGGGGTGGGTAAGCTGAAATAACAAAACAAAATATACATGTAGATCATTTGTGTCCAAAGGTGTCCCTAGTTCTCTGTTTCAGGGAGAAAGCTTTTACGTAATTTACATGAATTTTCTTTTGTAATGATAATTCTTTCATACAGAAACGTCATTAACCCCCCATTTCCAACATACAACAAATTACTTTGAAAATGTCTATTCAAAAATATGGAAAATCTCTATTATTGTAGGTTACTGAAAAGAGTTGAAAACTTTGTTGCAAAAGGAGAAATTGCTTGTTTTGAGCAATTTCTCCTTTTGTCACAATGTTTTCGAAAGTCGTCTGTTGCAGATGTGTCTACAGGTGGGAAAGGGTTTAAGGAAGTCACTCAGAGTTAGAGCGCCGCTGTTGTGATCCAAAGGTTCCGAGTTTTATTCCCGTAATAGCGAGGTCAGAATTTCGGACCTGCACATACAGTAAGAACTTCCTTCACAATGTTTGTACAATTAAGTTAAACTTATACCTTCATAATACATCCAGAATCCCTTCTTTGTGACTGTAGAATTGGACTGGAATCGTATCGAGATTTCATGGCTCTGTAATGAAGTTAATTTTTCGTTGCTCCGCTTTCCGCACAATGTGACACTTCTGTCTTGATTAAAAGCGTACATCTCATCATAACAGCCATATTTTCCATTGATCTCCAAGTCCATATCGATGATGGTAAGGTTGATCCTTTGTGACGGGTGTACAGTAATTGTTTTGGAACAGTCCAAGTTATTCTCGTAGTTGTTGGGATATCCGGGGGTAAGGATGAAACCTCTCTGTAGATTGATCTCGGTTCGCCGGCTACAAATGTCAATGGTTTCAACCACTGAAAAATAAAGGAATCATTTAATAATTTTTTATATTTTATTTGACATCTACCCTGATACAGACAGCATTTGATGTTTTTGCAGCAGAATGTCTTTTGAAAACATTGTGGGAAAAAGGTGAAATTGCTCAAAATGGGCATTTGATCTTATATGCAATAATTTTGAAGCATCTGCAGCAGATACATTTTGATAAAAATGTTACATAAGGAGAAATTACTTCTTTTGTCACAATGTTTTGAAAACTTTACTAACATATATAGAAAATGTTCATAGTTTGGCCTGTATCTGAATGTGGTGGTGAGACATGATTGCCCAGTTAGCTAAGTTAAGGTTCGAGCGCAAAGCTAGTGTTATGGGGGTTGTGGGTTCGAGCCCCACATCAGGCGGACATTTTTCCCCTCTTATGTTACTTTAATTTTAAAGCTGACTATGCTGCAGATTGTTTGTATGTGGGAAAGGATTAAGTAAGGCTTATGAGAATACTTATCATTTATATTTTATTTTATTGTCCTTGTTTATATATTTTGCCAGTGAAATAGGCATGAAACAGGCATGAATTAATGTTAATTACATCCCATCTATAATTCATCACTGTTTATTTTGTTCCTATTGATTTCTATTGTTACATGCAGGGTTTTTAATTGAGCCATTATTTCCATAAATATATTCGCCAATTTGTCATGGTGGTTGTTTGCTTAACCCTTTCCCACATATAGACACTTCTGCAGCAGACGACTTGTGAACAAAATGTGACAAAAGGAGAAATTGCTCAAAACAAGCAATATCTCCTTTTGCCAAGGTGTTTTCAACTTTATTCAATTATTATACCATTATTTACCAAGATGTTTACAAAGTTGTCTGCTGAAGGTTGGCTGTATGTTGGAAAGCGTAAATACTCTGTGACCTTGGCCCTACAAAACCCCTTATCAAACCCTGTGTCTGATAGTTTTAAATTATTTTTGCTTGGGCAGATTGTTGTGTGAAGTACTGGTGTGAGAAAACCAGGAAAGGCATGAGTAGGTGAACTGGCCGCCGTGATATAACTGAGAAATTGTTAAAAACGGCGTTAAACCCCAATCAATCAATTAAATTATTTACGTCACAGTGATGGTGAAGCAAATATTTACAACATATTTTCAACTATAGATAACAATTTAACTCATGAGCAATTACTCCTTTTGCCACAGTGTTTTCAAAATTCGTCTGCTGCAAATGCTGGAAAACGGATATGACCAAAGACCACCTATATAAGTAAACACTTTGATCCTAATTATTGTATATTGCAAAACCCCTGAAGATAATGTGACCTTGAATTGATATAATTATATGCTTAAAGGTCACTAAATTTAAGTAAATTATTTAGAATTCATTTAAAATATTTTCATCTATGTAACTACCCCCTCAATCTTTGTATTTTTATTATCACTTGCATTTATTAATCCTTTCCAACATACAAGTAATCTGCAGCAGAAGAGTTTGAAAACCGGAATAATTATGGACATTGTATCATTATTGTCACAGTGTTTACAAAAGTTAAATTAATGTTGTCTGCATGTTGAATAGGGTATTGGGATAGGAAGAAAGAGTTCAAAACTAGCAATTTCTCCTTTTCCGAGTTTGCAAATATTAAATTATTCTTGTGATAAGTTTTCAAATTAGATAAAACGAGTATAACGAAAGGTTTAAAAATACAGATTAAGAGAACATCTTGCTGTTTTCTAACAGTACAATAAAAACAGTGTGGAGAAAGTTATCATAAGTAAGAAAGATCAAAGTCTGCTTTTCCTACAATGTTTTCAAGTATTTATGTCTACATTTTGAAAAGAGTTCATCCCAGATAAAGGGTTTTACATTGTGTTTGCAATCAACACCTTTTCTGGCATTGATATTGTTTGCAATCGGCAGTACAAATACGCTAAGTACTGGTTTGTCGTTGTGGTTGTAAACATCTGTCACGTTCCCGCTACAGACCAAAAGACCTCAGTCGTTGTACGCTGTTGTAGGATTAATATAAATATCCCTTATCATCATTTAGCCTTCTTTTATATTATTGAGTTGTAAGTTTTTTGATGATTTGCAGCAGTTTTTCTAACCTTTTCCCCCCAAACAACAAATATGCAGCAGATGACTTTGCAATCATGTCCACAAAAATAGAGTATAATTATTTAATAGAAAGGTAAAAACTGTGGCAGTGTTTTCAAAAGTTGTCTGCTGCAAGAAGGTTGGAAAGGGATAGACCTTTCAGGCATTCAGATGCCTTGTGAATCTTCAGCATATTATGACTTATTAAAACATTGTGAGAAAAAAAGAAATTGTTCAATACAAACAATGACTCCTTCTCACATGAAGTTTTCGAATGCATCAAAATAATATGAGGAAAAAAATTCAAGATATGGAAAGTCTGTAGAAGTTTATTTTGAATGCAGAGTGAAAACATTGTGGGAAAAGAAAAAAAAGGGCTTGTTTTAAGCAATCAGCTCAATAATATTGTCTATGCCAGGTAAATATTTAACATTGTTTACCCCAATTTGGAACTGTCTATTACCTATAAGTATTGACTCATGTTATGATAAAAAGCAAAATTTTAGCAGATTCTCATAAATGGCTTTTCAATTTCACACACTTGTGATTTTCATACTTTAAAAAGAAAATGGAGTAAACAAGGGGAAAATGAGAGCTTTAAATTAAAGTAATTATTAAAATGACATGTGTTAGGAGGTTTTAATACTGGAAAATTAGCATTGCTTTAATTATGATATTACCCATGTCCTGAAACAGACATTTTAAAATGTTTGCCTTTGCGAGAGACAACTTTTGAAAACACTATGAAAACCAGAGAAAATTGCTCATCTTTCCCCTTCCCACAATGTTTACTTTATACTATCACATCGATAGATTCTTCTAATTTTGCATAATATTGCATTTTCCTGGACAGACTGTTTCAATGCAAATTTCAATTTTTTTTAATTTGAGACAAGTCTGAGAAGATAGATTAATTAACCCTTTCCCACTTGTAGACGCATTTTGACGCATCTGCAGCAGACAACTTTTGAAAACATTGTGGCTAAAGAAAAAATTGCTCAAAACAATCAATTTCTCCTTTTGCCACAACGTTTTCAATTATAGAGATTTTCCTTATTTTTGAGTAGACATTTTCAAAGTCATCTGCTGCAGATTTGTTGTATGTGGGAAAGTGTTAATAGAAAATAAGAAATTGCTCATAAAGAGGCAGTTAACCTATCTAACAATGCTTCTTTTTTTATGTACATCTTGATGTAATTTGCTGCAGATATATCAAATTTAGACCTGTATGGGAATCATATAGAAATTAAGCAATGGCATTAGAGATTAGAGTTTAAACCATTGCAATAAACATAAAAATTGCTCTCTAACGTACATGAGCAAAATTTTCTAGTTTAAAAACTTTGTCTGCTTCAGAGTTGTTAAAAGTTATCTGTATCCAGGAAAGGCTTAACACCAACTAGCAAAATAAGGAAAGTGGGTGAAACTTGTTGACAGATGGCGCTAGAAGCTGACCATGTAATCAAAGTCGTTAGACCACAATGGTCAAATTAAAGTTACCATTCAACGGCTGTTGACCACAATTACGTCTCTAAATGGGTTATTTGGCGACTAATTTAGAAGTCAGTTCTCGTACCTCTTCAACATCATTCATTTAGACCCTTAACCCTTTCCCTCATATAGATGCATTTTGACGCCTCTGCAGCAGGCGGCTTTTTGAAAACATAGTGACAAAAGAAGAAATTGCTCAAAACGAGCAATTTCTCCTTTTGACACAATGTTTTCCACTTTTAGTCATAGGTTATCCATTCAATTATAGAGATTGTCTATGTTTTGACAAAATATGTTCAAAGTAGTCTGCTGCAGAATTGTCGTATGAGGGAAAGGGTTAATTTCTTTCAGAAAGAAGCTACTTGATAACATCCATTATCTGACTGAATCCCTGTACACATACATCTCTCACTATTTGCTAAAAAAAATGACTTAATGTCATTATGTTTTGGGCAGTAGGTTGTGCTTTAACCCTTTCCCTCATACAACAATTCTGCATCAGACGACTTTGAACATATTTTGTCAAAAAATAGAAAAATCTCTATAATTGAATGGATAACCTATGACTAAAAGTGGAAAACATTGTGGCAAAAGGAGAAATTGCTTGTTTTGAGCAATTTCTTCTTTTGTCACTTTGTTTTCAAAAAGCTGTCTGCTGCAGAGGCATCAGAAAGCGTCTATATGAGGGAAAGTTCTGTAACATTGGTAGGTAATTACTATTTTAAGTCATTGATCATCAACAAAACTTGTAACTTTGAAGTAGAATTTAAAAAATTGTCCTTCTTGTACAATTAAGAGTGATGCCTGATTTTAACCCATTCCCACCTGCAGACGCATTTTGACGCAATAGCAGCAGACATCTTTTTAAAACATTGTGGCCAAAGGTGAAATTGCTCATGATGAGCAATTTCTCCATAGGCCACAATTGTTTTAACTTTATTTAACATTAAAGCTATCTTTTATTGTCGTTTTTGTCACTATTTTTTCAAAGTCGTCTGCTGCAGATTTGTTGTATCTTTTAGTGTGGTTTTTTTCACTATTTTTTCAAAGTCGTCTGCTGCAGATTTGTTGTATGTGGGAAAGAGTAAAAGAAGATTTGGTCATAAAGGCTCGATTTTATCACTGCTGGTGGGCGAAAGTTTTCACTAGAAAGGCAGGCTGATTGGTAAATATGGGTAATAAAAGACGATTGATGACAGTCGAGAACAGCCGTGAAGTTAAGGTGTTTAATTCCTTATTTGGATAAATTGAACGTTCCATGTCTCTTTTACTTAAGTCTTCTCCACATTGACTCATTTTGACGCCTCTGCGGCGGAGGAGAACTTTTGCTCATAATAAGCAATTTCTCCTTTTGTCACAATCTTTTCTACTCTATTCAATAATTATATCTGTTTAAAAGTGTTGTCAGCTGTAAATTTGTTGTATATGGGGAAAATGTTATATATCTTATCCTTATACAGACCACATCTGATGCCTTATTTAGCAGACAATTTTTTAAAACATTGTGTCAACAGGAAAAACCCTTTTAACATCTCAGGAATAATATGTATGCATCTTAACCCTCTTCCCTCATACAGACGCTTTCTGATGCCTCTGCAGCAGACAGCTCGAAAAGTCATGGCGACAAAAGAAGAAATTGCTCAAAATGAGCAATTTCTCCTTTTGTCACCAAGTTTTCAACACTATTCAATTATTGAAATTTCATTTAAAGGGAATTTTCAAATTTGTTCAGGCATGTTTTCAAAGTCGTCTAATGCAGAGTTTTTGTACTTGGGAAAAAGGATCATTTTAAAGGTACAGTTTTGATACAGAGATGAAAACGTTGAAATCATTTATCTTAGTCCATTTCTCCTTTTCCCTCAATGTTTTCAAAATTGTGTCTGCTGCAGTCATCTTAACCCTTTCCCTTATACAAACACTTTCTGACATCCTTGCAGGCCAGACCACTCTTGAAACCATTGTGGCAAAAGGTGAAATTGCTCATGATGAGCAATTTCTCCGTTTGCCACCATGTTTTCAATTCTATACAATGATTAACCCTTTCCCTCATACAGCAATTCTGCAGCAGACGACTTTGAACATATTTTTTCAAAAAATAGAAAATCTCTATAATTGAATGGATAACTAAAAGTGGAAAACATTGTGGCAAAAGGAGAAATTTCTTCTTTTGTCACTACGTTTTCAAAAAGCTGTCTGCTGCAGAAGCGTCAGAAAGCGTCTATATGAGGGAAAGGGTTAAAATTTGTTATATAGAGGTTTACTACATGTTTGCCTTATTGTTTTCAAAGATGTCTGCTGCATATTTGTCCTATGTTGGAAAGGAGTTAAATCTCCTGTGTGAGGGAATTGGTTTAGCTGAGATAGAAAGAAAGGACAAACCTGGTTCACATTCATATTCTACTTGGAAATAAGTACTGTACACGTCACATGTTGGAATCTTCTGACCAAAGTTTCCGTTTGGTAGACTAATACTGCACGAATCTTGTCCGATACACGGATACGACTCGTATTCTGCCTGTGTACAATCTCCAGGCTGGAATGCGCAAGCCCCGTTTGAGTTGTGTCCGTAAAATGCTCTTGTTATACGTAACATATTGCCCGTCCCGCAATTCACTTGTAAAACTTTCACGGTACTGTTGAAGCAGGCACTCACTGAGGCTCCTGAAAAGAGTAATAGATTTGGTTGAATGACTAAAATATGGTTTTAACGACAACACACACATTTAACTCTTTTCTTATTTAGCCCATACTCAAACCTTTTACAGCATTCTTTTAAAAAACATGATGTCCAAGCCTGTACCAATACCATTATGATTTAACTGTTAACCCTCTCCCACATACAACAATCCTGCAGCAGAAGTCATTGAAAACATCTAGGCATGTAATTATGCTTTCCAATGTCGTCTGTGATGGATGCGTCAAAATGTGTTAAAATGTGGGAAAAGATTAACCCTTACTCTCAAACGACAATTCTTAGAAAATCTCTATAATTGAATAGATAACCTATGACTTAAAGTGGAAAACATTGTGGCAAAAGGAGAAATTGCTCGTTGTTTTCAAAAATCCGTCTACGGCAGAGGCGTCAGAAAGCGTCTATATGAGCGAAAGGGTTAAATGAGCGGATCAAAATATAATGGATCGTAGCTGGACGTATCATTTTCTCTTATAGATGAAAGTTGACTTTGTATCCAAATTATTAAAAACATTTTCTAATAATGTTATTTCCCTGTAGGGCGACTGTAGTGTTATGCAATTAATTTACTTCATTTATGGCTTTGAAAGCCGGGATGTTTGATAATTGATGAAAGTATTTAACCCTTTCCAAAATCCAGATGACTTTTGAAAACATTGGGGGAAAAAGGAAAACAATTATTTATAATGCAACTCTTTTATAAGATTACCTGTTCATCGGTGGAGATTTTACTTTAATTTACGGTAATTTGTTGTACAATGAAAAGGATTAAAATACATCCTTTAACCCTTTCCCACATTTAACAAATCTTTAGCAGATAAATTTGAAAAAAATCGAGATAAAAGTATGGAAAATCGAGATAAATGAAAGTTGTATCATTAAACTTAGATGCAAACATTATGGCAAAAAAGAGAAATTGCTCATGATGAGCAATTTCTCCTTTTGCCAAAATGTTTTCTAGAGTAATCTGCTGCAGGTTTATTAAAAGATGTCTGCAGGTGGGAAAGGGTTATTGTAAACCAAGGTAAAGGTTCACTTTAACCCTTTCCCTCATACTACAATTCTGCAGCAGACGACTTTGAACATATTTTGTCAAACAATAGAAAATCTCCATAATTGAATGGATAACCTATGACTAAAAGTGAAAAAAAATTGTGGCAAAAGGAGAAATTGCTCGTTTTGAGCAATTTCTTCTTTTGTCACTACGTTTTCAAAAAAGCTGTATGCTGCAGGGGCGTCAGAAAGCGTCTATATGAGGGAAAGGGTTAAAATATTAACTTTTCCCACACTTGTACAACTTTGACACAAGGATGATTAATATCATATTATGTGTGAATCCTTGTTACTGTTTACCTCATTTCAACCTTTTTAAGAGTCGGCTGCTTTAAGGGTCTTCTTTAACATACATCTCAGGAAAACCATAAGTGAAACACCTTGAAAATTGGTTTCATAGATTATGATACAGAGATGATGGGAAAAGGAAAAACCGCTGTTATTTTTAGCAATTTTCTCCATTTTCTACTTTGTTTCAACGCGTCTTGTGCATCAGAAGGTTTCAAAATTTAATGTCATCTGTATTAAGAAAATAGCTTACAGGTGAATATTTCTTCAGTGATTTTATAACATATATAACTGTGGTATGTAAACAGACAAAAGTGAGCCCTCTCCCACATGTAGATGCATTTTAACACATCTGCAGCAGATGACTTCTAACCCTTTCCCTCATACGACCATTCTGCAGCAGATGACTTTGAACATATTTTGTCAAAAAATAGATTATCTCTATAATTGAATGGATAACCTTTGACTAAAAGTGGAAAACATTGTGGCAAAAGGAGAAATTGCTCGTTTTGAGCAATTTCTTCTTTTGTCACTATGTTTTCAAAATGCCGTCTGCTGCAGAGGTGTCAGAGAGCGTCTATATGAGGGAAAGGGTTAAGATTCATTGTCGCGAAAGGAGATAATTGCTCATATTGAGCCACATGCAAATATGTTAAACTCTATTTCATAATCATACTTTTATTCATAGAGATTTACCATATTCCTTCCCACATTTCCTATCTACAACAAATCTGCAGCAGACGACTTTGAAAATGTCTATAAATGAAAAATGATTTATTGAATAGTTGAAAATATTGTGGCAAAAGGAAAAGAATCACCTACTGCAGAAGCCTCTAAATGTGTCTGCTTGTGGGCATGGATTAAGTGATGTTAGGATGGAATGAACAGATTGCAAAATATTTTCTGCCTGCATCAATGGATTTTGTGCTGTATTCCTCTTTGTTTGAAGTTTGCTGCTTTTCTGTTTAATCCAAGATACAGGGGATTATTAAGAAATACCAAACTTTTTGCATAGTTTTGGCCTGCTCATATCAAAACACCCATAAATCGATAGTTGAGTAAGAGTTATATAGCGATGAGAAATACTGGATTATAAACATGATGAAAATATTCTTATTTGCTAATTGATTTGCTTAAAGCAACATTCTTCCTGAGTGTCTACGCCTTTAATTTACCACTTTTCTGATTTAATATTGTATTGGGTTGTCTGCCATGAAAAAAATAAAAATGAAAAACTGTTAATCTGTATAAATTAAAAAAAATGTTTAGATTTAAGTTGAAAACATTGTAGGAAAAGTAAAAATAAAATGCTCATAGTAACCAAGTAGTTTCTCCTATATATGGCTTTGTCAAACTTACTGTATAAAATTGATTGAATTACAATTGTAAATCAAAGCTAATAGATAGATAATTGATCTGGTTGTCAATCTATCTTTTCACAGAATCTGGTAAATTTCTTTGATCAGACTACATTGAGAACGAACTAACAAATTCTGCAGGTCAGAGGTCATTGATAAGGTTTGTCCTGAGGAAAATCCATTGCTACATGAGTAGATGACAAATAAAGCTGAATGAAGCTCTGTTTATTCAGATATCGAGATGTCCATTGAATAAATATACATGTACAGTCATCTGAAGTGTTCAATAAACAGTCTATTTGATGATCTGTAGCGTCAGCATCATGCATTCAGAACTATTCAATGGCTTACGGTAAATTGATCCTTTTCCTTATACGACAATGACTTTGAAAATATTTTGTCAAAAAATAGAAAATCTCTATAATTGAATGGATAACCTATGACTAAAAGTGGAAAAAACATTGTGGCAAAAGGAGAAATTGCTTGTTTTGAGCAATTTCTTCTTTTGTCACTATGTTTTTAAATAGCTGTCTGCTGCAGAGGCTTCAAAAAGCTTCTATATGAGGAAAAGGGTTAATCCGAGTTCAAAACTGTTCAACAATATTTCAGTTGTATACTTGCTCACATGACTCAGGTATACCGGTAACTGCAATATCATGTTTTTTACAATTTCTCCTTTTCCGACCATGTTTTCATAAGCCATCTGCTTCAGAAATGTCAAATATTTTTCTGTATGAGGAAAAGGATTCTATTTGAGTAAATTTATTTTACCAGCATGTTGCCTTATTGCCCATTATAGGAACAGATTGGATTAAATCTTTTCGCCAGCAGACACATTGGCAGCAGATGACACTTGAAAACATAGCGGAAATGGAGTAATAATTGTTGCTCAATATGAGAAATTTATCCTTTTGCCACAATGTTTTCGATACTATCTGGTGAAAATTATATTTCAATTTATATATATTCTCATAGTTGTTGCTGCAGATATGTTGTATTTAGTGGGAAAGGGTGAAACACTTTTCTATGGTTTGGAAAACATGATAATTTAAGAGTAGTCGACATAGCATATACATCAGGAAAATATGTTACTATCTTAAAAAATGGAACTGATTTTGAAAACATTGCTGAAAAAAACCCAATGAATAATTTCTAACTGCATAAGGCATCATCCTTAACTTAAAGGTTTGCCAATGTTGTCTGCTGCAGATGCATTTTAATACGTCTGTATGTTGGAAAGGGTAAGTTTCATCAGCAAAATGGTTACTAGAGATAATGAAAATTACAATTATGTCAATGTTAATTAAGAAGATCAGCTGTGTCAACAGTAGATTGCAACACATCTTGGTTTTGACTTGCGACTCTCTCTATATTTGGTAAAGACAAATAAGTCTTATTTGGCTCATGAGATAATGATGGAAGCCAGCAGAGCTCTATGTATCATTCATGTTCTGAAATATTTACTTGACTTTTCAAACCCTATTTTGTGGGTACTCATTGAGACTATTATTTGGAATACCCACAACATCAACAATGGCTTTGATTGCATAATAATAGAGATATTATAGGGCAAAGACTCCACCTTATTTTGACCTCCGAAGCTGGAATACGTACAAACAAGTAAAGGACTGATGGTATCAAAATTAGGAAAGCATGTCCATGAACCCTTTGAACCCTTAAAACTGTTATTACTCAAATGAATTTTGAGTCAGAGGAAGCATGTAAAATATTGGTGTTATATCATTGTTTAACCCTTTCCCTCATACAACAATTCTGCAGCAGACGACTTTGAACATATTTTGTCAAAAAATAGATATTTTTTTTAATTGAATGGATAACCTATGACTAAAAAATGAAAACATTGTGTCAAAAGGAGAAATTGCTCGTTTTGAGCAATTTCTTCTTTTGTCACTATGTTTTCAAAAAGCTGTCGGCTGCAGAGGCGTCAGAAAGCGTTTATATGAGGGAAAGGGTTAACCCACACTCAGCCTGTGATATTACAAGTCAAATCATTTGATAATCTGCACACATCAATCCAAGTTATTTACAAACATACTTATTTTAAAACAAATTGTATGGACAAATAAGAAAGATGAAATATTCAATTTGAGCTTATTTAATTCTTATTGATGATGTTTTTTTTAAATCTTCTCATAATAATGTTTTTTAGAGGTCGTCTCTGCTGCAAATGCATCAAAATGTGCCTATATGTAAGGAAGGGTTAGTATGGTATTACGAAGTGCATGAAAAGCTCCGCACCATGCCTTCAATTGGACCAGACTCAAAAATATCTCATCTGGGAAAAACATGAAAGAGATCAATTAGTGAAAGTTATTAATTATTGTAATGTATATTTGTATTTCGTGACTCTGCTATGTAACCAAGGTCTTAGCTGTAACTACCTGTTACGGCATAGACCATTTTAGTCTCTCTTTTTTCCATTGAATGTTTTAAAAGAATATATAGGAATCAATGTATGATGTTTTTTTCCGAAACAAAACACAATTTTGTTTCAAAGGGTTCACCTGCTATAAATGAAATTAATTGTTGTCCTTTTACCAAGAAGATGTCAGATGTTGCTTGGGAATTGCAATGTTCAATGTTTCAAAAATATGGATTGGGAGGTTAAGGCTTGATTGAAGCCATGTCAAAAACCACAGTAGTATTTTGGTAATAATCCTCAGACCTGAAAACATTAGGCATATGGTTTCTTAATCCTTACACTGAAACAGAACGATAGTTTACTCCTTAACAGCAGACGGCTTTTGTAATTTTGTCAATGATCAGAATTGATTGATTGATTGTTTAGTGCTTTACCCCGCTTTCAACAATTTTTCAGTTACATCACAGCGTTTCCTTGGTAAGTTACCAGTACTTCTGGTCCATTTATCCTGACCCCCAGCCAGTCAGGCATAATGCTAACCCCGCAACCCTGAGCACCAAGGAGGGCAGCCATTATTATGATTGTTAAAGTCTTTGGTATGACCCAGCTAGGGATCGAATCCGCGATTTCCAGCATCCGAGGCGGTTCATGATCAGAAAGAATGGATGGCCAAGTGTGGTTCAAACTCACAACCGTTGGACTCTCCTTGTTAACCCTTTCCCTCATATAGACGCTTTCTGATGGCTCTGCAGCAGGCGGCTATTTGAAAACATTGCGACAAAAGGAGAAATTGCTCAAAACAAGCAATTTCTCCTTTTGCCACAATATTTTCAACTCTATTCAATATTTAAACTTTCATTTATAGAGAGTTTCCTGATATTTAAGTTGCCCAGATGATTTCAAAGTCGTCTGCTGCAAGTTTGTTATGTGGGAAAGGGTTAAGGACTTATCACTTAGAGCTATAACTGTTTGACGAACCTACTGGCAGTATAATGTGCTGGTTGATCTGGATCAAAATGTCTCCTGATGGATCATTACTTTGTACTTTTTTTATCAAAATCGTTATTCATGTTATTCTTCCAGATGTTTTCAATTTGAAAGTATCTGGAAATAGTGATCCAAGCTATGCATGCCAATTTTCATTTATGCTTATTATAAACTTTGCCCTTGGTGACCCAAGCATGCTGCATGATAAGCCCATTATGGCTGATTACAGGTGTGTTCAAGGTATAAACACCTGGATGTCAGGTATATTTATAATTTACACACTTATTTCTGGTAATATTTTGGCATTATGTTAAGCAAGTGGGGCTGGTTTTCAAAATAAACAACTCATTGTTTATTACAAAGATGTAGCTTTTGTTTAAACAAGAAATACTGTCCATGAATTCGTTACACCCCTTTCCCACATACAACAAGTCTGCAGAGGATGTTTTTGCAATAACCTAAGCAAAGCATTTGGAAATCTCTTTACATTAAAGTTCATGAAATGAAACACCGACATCATAATAGCAATTGATTATTCAAGTCAACCCACAGAAAACAGATGACACAATAAATATGAAAATAATTATCAACTGGTTGATAAATTGCTGTTATAGTCACCGGTTTCCAAAGCTTGACTTTCAACAAAGACCGGAGATTTCAACAACAAGATCCTATTTCATATTGATCTATATAACTTTATTCACTTAGTTTCTAGGGACACGTTTATGGTGGATGCAGGACAACAATCCTTAACTCTTTTCCACATGTAGACGCATTTTAACCTATATGCAGTAGACAAATTTTGAAACATTGTTGCAAAAGGAGAAACTGCTCCTAAATTAGCCAAAATGTTTTCAACTCTTCAATACTTATACATTCTTTAATAGAGCTTTCCCAATTTTAGCCAAGATGATTTCAAACTTAATTGTCAGCCGCAGATTTGTTGTATCATGTAGGAAAGGGGGGTTAATTTTAAAAGTAATTGAATATTAAATGTCCGATACTTACCCTGGATGGTGGTCAGTTGATGTAAGAATACAATAAGACCAAATGATGACCATATCACATAATTAATGGATTGACCCATAGTTCTAGCAGCTTCCGGTAACTCCTGAAATGAGAAATAAAATAAAATAAATTCAGATACCGTGACATTGCAACTTCATTTGACCATCTACCACAACCATAATTATGTAAGTTGACATATTTGCAGCAGATTACTTTGAAAACATATAGGTAAAAAAATATGGAAAATCTCTATAATTTTAATTTTTAAATAAAATGTGAAAACATGATAAAAGATCAAATTTCAGTTTTTAAAAGTTGTCTGTGGGAATGTATGACTTTGTGTATTCTTAAAAAAATTGCACTTTCTGTTTTTGATAGAACTGGATGGATTGGTGCCAACACTTTGTGTTACAAAATACTATTTATACTTTAAAAAGTTATTTATAAAACTTGAAATGTTACTTTAATTTGTGGTAGATTATCTCAAATCTTGAATTTGGAAGCGAAAGTAATAATGTATTAAAGTGAATGTTTTCATTTAAAACTAAATGTTTGAATTAAAAGTTTCCTTAGTAGTATCTCTGTTTGTTGTAACACAATTGCTCATAATAAACAATTCCTCTTGTTCCACCAAATTGTAATCAACACTATCTCAAAATTTTATCTTCAACATTTCCATTTGGTCAAATTTTTGTCAGGAATCGTTTGAAAAGCTGACAAATCTGGAAATGTCTCAAATATAAACGTAATTCTGCTGTCTACTTGAAAACATCTGAGGAAAAGTAGTTTACATCTGGAAACAAATTAAGTATTACTTTTGTACAGTGAAATAAACATTGTTTGTTCCCAAAGTTGTCTGCTACAGAGACATCATTTGAGGGCTTGGTGTGAAATGGTTGTAACTAAAAACCTATTTTGAAAACCCTGGTTGATAGGGGCAATTTTGACCACTTTGTAAACAATGTAAATGTAGGTGCCATTGCTCAGAACGAGCAATGGCACTTTAATTTACATTGTTTACCAAGAAAAATGATTTAACTCTTATTAAAACTTTATGGCGAGGTGATTAACCTTGATAAAAAAATATACAAATTTTAGTTACAACCGACCGTTTCATGCCAAGCCATCGTGACATACTGATGTCTGTATCATGGAAATGGTTAATCTGTTCCCTTGACCCTTTCCCACATACAATAAATCTGCAGCAGTCGACTTTGAAATTGTCAAATCCAAAATATAGAAAATCTCTATAAAGGATAGTATGATTATTGAATAGAGATTGAAATCATAATGTGGTAGCCGCCGTGATATAACTGAGAAATTGTTGAAAACGGCGTTAAACCCCAATCAATCAATCATAATGTGGTAAATGGAGAAATTGCTCATAATTTTGCCATAATGATTTCAAAAGTTGTCTGCTGCAGAGGCGTCAAAAAGCGTCTATATGTGGGCCATATTATGAAATTGGTCAAACCAAAATTTAGTATGTGAATGTGTTCCACGTTTCCCAGGTGATACAAAAACTATTGCAAGAGATGTCTTTTTAGACAAAATTGTGACAAAGGGAGAAATTGATCATAATGAGTAATTTCACCTTTTGCCACATGTTATCATATAAAATAAAATAGATATTTCTCATATTTTCACTTCGATGTTTTCAAAATCATCTGCTGCAAATGTGCTGCTTGACGGAAAGGGTTAACCCTTTCCCTCATACAACAATTCTGCAGCAGACGACTGAACATATTTTGTCAAATAATGGAAAATCTCTATAATTGAATGGATAACCTATGATGAAAAGTGGAAAACATTGTGGCAAAAGGAGAAATTGCACGTTTTTATGCAATTTCTTCTTTTGTCACTATGTTTTCAAAAAGCCGTCTGCTGCAGAGGCGTCAGAAAGCGTCTGTATGAGGGAAAGGGTTAACTCTGTCACAATTTTCCAGTTCTCACTCAGAAAATATCCTAATATGAGGTTATATATTGTTAAAATGATTACCTTATATGTAATAAGTGTGGTTGTTAAAAGTCCGGTAATATCACACCATTCTATATATCTAACACTATGTATATATTACCCCATATAAACAAACTATCACAACCGTGGGAATAATTTCCCATGAGCGATCATCGTATAATTTTTATCGTGAATATTTTCGTCTATTTTGTCGCAATATTATACAGCTGAGTGCCTTCAAGATCACTTTTCAGTCTAAAGACGGATTAACTGTCACTTGGTTTAACAATGCACTTAATTAAACTATGTATAATAGTAGGTTTTTTTTTATCAAGATAAGGCTGTATTGTTTAATACCATATATAAATGTTTACATACAAATTATTATCATTATTTAAGACTGTTTATTAATGTTAACTCCAAATTATTTTAACATGTTTTAATAACAACTGTATCCACTTATTTACATCATCACTGTAGTGCATCTGTTACAGTAGTGTTCTTTATTTGTAAATCATCCAAAATAAATAGTGCCCGTAGTTGTAGTAAAATCCAAATATAGCCCTGCACACGTAGATGGCCGGCTGTCCTAATCAACTAGCGAATCAACAGTTAGTGTCTCTATCTTAAACCTGGTGTAGGCCTCTATAGCAGTGTGGACTACCAGAGTTTCCTCCTATCCAATGAAAATTCATGTAATCTAGACTATTAAATAGGTGAGCAGTTAGATCTGCTATTGTAGAGAGCCTTCTGTTGGACTGCTGTATCTAATAGGACTGTTCAATTAACCCTTTCCCTCATACGACAATTCTGCAGCAGACGACTTTGAACGTATTTTGTCAAAACATAGAAAATCTCCATAATTTAATGGTTTACCTATGACAAAAAGTGGAAAACATTGTGGCAAAAGGAGAAATTGCACGTTCTGTGCAATTTCTTCTTTTGTCACTATGTTTTCAAAAAGCCGTCTGCTGCAGAGGCGTCAGAGAGCGTCTATATGAGGGAAAGGGTTAACCCTTTCCCACATACAACAAAATCTGCAGCAGACCACTTTGAAAACATTGGATATTTCAATAAGGTGTTGAATGCTTTTACCCTGTCCCACATGCAACACACCTGCAGTACACAACTTTGTAAATACTTGGAATATGGAAACTCTCTATAAATGGAAGTGTAGTTATTCTATAGATTGGAAAATATTGTGGCAAATGGCAACATTTCTCATGTTGAACAGTGTCTCCAGTTGCAGCAATGTTTTTCAAAAGTCGTCTGCTGATGGGCATCACAAAGCGTCTATTTGTGGGAAAGGGTTAAGAGTTGTCTGCTTTAAAACCATTCGAGGACAGAAATACATTAATTAAAGTAAATTAAAATTAGAATCATGAAACTGAATTGCAAACATTATGGGAAAAGGAAAAATTGCTTTGGAAAGATTTAAGGCAGTACCCCACATGATTTCTGAAATACTAGTTGATACCCTTAACCCTTTCCCTCATATAGACGCTTTCTGACGCCTCTGCAGCAGACGACTATTTGAAAACATAGTGACAAAAGAAGAAATTGCACAAAACGTGCAATTTCTCCTTTTGCCACAATGTTTTCCATAATTCTTATACAGGGTTGAAAATATGGTGGGACAGGGAAAATTACTATTTTTTGTGCAATTTTTAGCTCACCTGAGTGCAAAGTACCGGTACTCAAGGTCAGATAGTCACAGTGATCACATTTAGTCCGTCTTCAGTGCGTCGTCAACAATTGCCTTCTACAGGCAGGCAACAATTTGCATCCAATTTTTCATGAAAGTTTATCAGAACTTACATGTCTATCAAATCTTAGCTAAGTTCGAACTGGGTCATGTGAGGTCAAAAACTAGGTCACAAGATCAAATTGAAGGAAAATCTTGTTAACTCTCTAGAGGCAACATTTTTAGCTTGAGCATGTTGAAAATTTGTCAGATTAATAGTCTTGGTGATATTTACACTTAGTTCGAATATAGTTCATATCTGGTCAAAAACTATGTCACTAGACCAAATTATGAAAATTCTTTTTAACACTCTCATTTGTTTGTTTGTTTGTTTTATTGTCTGCGGCAAACATGTCAGATGTCGTCTGTTCAACCAGTCTCTGTATTGAGGCAGCCCTGTATTGATGCTTTAATCTCAATGCATTACCTGATCATTTTGCACACTTCCAAATTGAAACGATTGGTTAAAGAACGAAAATGTGTTGTTTGGTGTTTTACGCTGCTTTCAACAATCACAATAGCTTACCTTGAGCACTGTGTACTTAGATGAGGTTGCAAAGCTTACACCTTGCATACAGTACATTACAATTGATCAGACTTTACACTAAAGAGACCAACCTTAATCTTAAGCCAACATGGGTCACAACAACTTCCATTGCTTAAGTCTTTGGTATGACTCAATCAGGGACCTGGGTCTCTCACACAATTGGTTGATGCTCTAATGACAGCACTCTCAAGTTTATCAGAACATACATCTCCATCAAATCTTGGAATAGTTGGAGATGGGTCATGAAAGGCTAAAAACAAGGTCACTAGATCAAATTGAAGAAAATCTTATTAACACTCAGGGAGACTGCATTTTTAACTTGTGCATGTTGAAACTTTTTCAGAATATTTGTCTTGATGATATGTAGGTCAAGTTTCAATATGGGTCATGCAAAGTCAAAAACTAAGTAACTAGGCCAAATTGAAAGAAAATCGTGTTAATACTCCAATGGCCACACTTGTTTTCCTTCAGGAGCTTAAAACTTTGCCAGAGTGTTTGTCTTAATGATATCTAGACCAAGTTCAAATATGGGTCATGTTGGGTCAAAAACTTGGTCACTTGGCCAAATTGAAGGAGAACCGGAGGCTGCATTTTTAAATTGTGCATGATGAAACTTTGTCAGAATAATTGTCTTGATGATATCTAGGGGAAATTGGAATATAGGTCATGTCCTGTCAAATTCTAGGTCACTATGCCATATTTGAGGAAAATCTTGTTAACACTCTAGAGACTTCACTTTTTGCTTTAGCAGCTTTAAACTTTGTCAGAAGGTTTGTCTTGATAATACCTAGGCCAAGTTTGAATATTGGTCATGTAAGTACTGGGTCACTAGGTCAAATTGAAGGGAAATATTGTTAACACTCTGGAAGCCAAATTTATAACTTGAGCATGTTGAAATCTTGTCAGAATGGTTATTTTAATAACATGTAGGCTGAGTATGAATATGGGTCATGTCAGGTCAAAAACTAGGTCACTAGGCAAAATTGATAGAACAATTTTTAACACTCAGGAAGCGGTATTTTTAACTTGATCATGTTGTCAGACCGAATGTCTTGATGATATCTAGACCAAGTGCAAATATTGGTCTTGCTTGATCAAAACCAAGGTCACTAGGCCAAATTGAAGGGAAATCTTGTTAACACTTATTAATGTATTAGCTTACCTGACTGCACTATTGAGATTGACTAACGGTGTTCAGGCATAACTCAGGTGAGCGATTCAGGGCCATCATGGCCCTCTTAGTATTTTTCTGTGGGGGAACTTTGTTACACAAATTGTCAAACAAAAATCCTACTGCAGCTGCTCTATGGTTGAATCTAATAACTATCCTTTTCTTAAAGGCAGACCATTTTGACACATCTGCAGCAGACAACTTTTAAAAATGATGAATTATATAATTACTCAAAATGAACAATTTTGCATTTTGCCACAATGTTTACAACTATTCTATATTTATACTTTCATTTATAGAGTTTATCCAAATTTTAGCCTAGATATTTTCAAGGTTGTCTGTTGCAGATGTATTGTATGTGAGAAAGGGTTAAAGACAAGTATGAGAGACAGCTACATTGTCTACTTTTTTGTTGAGGCTGATTAGATCAGAGACCATTCACTTCATTATTGATCTTCTGATCTTTAATACAGACAACATTTGATTCCCTTGCAGAAGACAATTTTTTCCCACAATATTTTCAATTCTATATCAAATTAAAGTTACGGTAACTTTCAATTTTCCAGATATCACAATTTATTCTTCAGATATTTCATAGCATACCACTTTAGAAATGTTATCAGCTCGTCTGTTTTTAAAACATCTGAAGAGAAAATCTGAAAGTTAAATAAAAAATTATGATACAGGAGTTTAAAACATTGCTGTAAAAAAAAACCAAATAGTTCAATTATCCAACAAGGTGTTTTTATGTCAAAAATACATTACCAGTCATTTATTACCTGATATATAATCTCCTAACCCTTAATTCATCCAGAAAAAGAACTCGCCTAGCGTATCCCTCACGCCTGTGTGATATACACGGTCACCGGTAAATACCGGCGCACGATGTCAACGTGTCACTTTTAGTTTCCTGGACACACCGACCTACAGGCTTGAATTTATTTTCATTTTTCTAAATTTATTTTCGTTGTCTAGTTAAAGCTTTCGCTTTAACGGGTCAATTCATTCAGTTAAACTGTACATTTACTTCTTGAACTTGAACTTTGTTTATTTATTGTTTGTGTTTAAGTTGTGTTTTTTTGTAGTAACAACTAGCTGAGAGCCGCGGGTGGTTACCCCACCCACTATTTCAGTTACGAGTCGGGTCTTGAATGACCGTGCATTAATTTTTCAATTAATTTTCAACGGTGAGATTTCCCGATCCGGTAGCGATAATATTGTTTATCGCCTTTGTTGTTGTTTTGTATAATTACATAGACATTTGGAGAATATTTAAAAAATATTTTTTCATTGAATTACGTCCGTAAAAACGAGTAGTGAAATAAAAGAATAGAAAATATTATTTTTTGTTTTTGAACTTCGTAATTTGATTTTGTATTTATACTATGTCACATAATGGTGAACAGAGGCGTGGCTCATGCGGTCATTTAGTGGCCTTGTGGGACACGCACTCTTCCTGCATTGCGTGCACTAAGTGCACAAAGGATTCACCATGTGAGTTCTGTTCGTTATGGTCGGCTTCCGTTTGGAAACAGGCCATATCGAGGAGGACTCACAAAAGCCGTAAGAGTAAAACTGTTCCTTTGAAGAAGAAGGTAAGTATTAGCTCTACGAGCGAAGGGGAATTCGAGGGTTTTTCCCCAACAGACTCCACGACTGGGTTGATTAGACGGAAGGAAAGGGGCCGTAGCAGAGCTTTTCAATCTTCAGTCAAGACATACGCCTCTGTAACAGCCACGACGGGACCGTCTCGAAGTTCGGAGGAACGTATGATATCGTCTGGTCAAAAACAGACGACTGGTGTTAGTGCTGAACCTTCGGGTGAGGCAATGGGGCATTCTCAGGGAAACCTAACAGAATGGCCCCCTCTTTCACCACACTCAGTTGATAGGCATTCTTCGGAAGCCTACAGCAGAGTTCCAAATTACCCGGTCGGCGGGCAGAATTTGGGGACCGGTGATGGAGCATTACAATTGCCTATCATTGGTCCACAGGGTGATGCTTCCGAGCAAAACCCTTATGACTCCGGGCGACCGGGTACCGGGCAACCGGGTACCGGGCAACCGGGTTCCAGGAAACTGGACAGTCATATTACCTTGGTTAAATCGGGCACCGGGCAACCGGGCACCGGGCAACCGGGCACCGGGCAACCGGGCACCGGGCAACCGGGCACCGGGCAACCGGGCACCGGGCAACCAGGCAGTCATTTTGAAATGACGAGACCGGTCACCGGGCAACCGGGCAATCATTCTAGAATGATACGACCAGTCACCGGGCAACCAGGCAGTCATTCTGAAATGACTAGACCGGGCACCGGGCTGCATGAAGAGACCGGGCATTCTGTCAGTCAATTCAGCATGACTAATCCATACACCGGGAATGAGGACATGGGTCATTCATTTCACGATGAATGGGAGAATCAGCAAGGCAGTCATTCATACATGACTCGACCTGCCACCGGTCAACCAGGTACCGGGCAACCCGGTACCAGGCAACCGGGATCAGTGCGTCTCGATCGGATAGATACACGTTATCATTCTTTCGCAGCACAGCCTGATTATTTGGATATTCAGAACACTGGTTTACCAGGTTTTAATAACCAACCTGCTGACATAGATTACGGAGAGTACATATCGAGAAAATCATTCCGTTCTCCTAGGGGAACAGTGTATTATTCAAGAGATATTACTCCTCCACGTTACCAACCTTCATTACGAAGGAGTGATCGGTTCTATGACAGACAGGTTAGTGATGCCTACCGTGATCGTCAAATTCCTGATTATAGGAATTTACGACTCCCGGAAGGACACCTCTCCAAGAGGCAGTCCTTTGAAAGGCAATCCCCCGATCGGAATATTGCTTGTTCCGTTAAGGGGAAGTCGAAAAGATCACATACAGTGAGTTCGGCTCCGATGATTGACTCTGTGCAACCTTTCTCTGCTGCGGATAGAAGGTTGAGTTCACATGATCGTCACCAGCTTATGGATTTATCAGAGAAAATGAATCCATTTCTGGATCGGAAATTGGTCAACCGGTGGGAAGTCCGGTTAAGCACAATACTTCTCTTCGTAGGCCTAGACAATCCTCCACTTCTTCGTCTGACGAAGAAACGGAAAGTCTATTACCTATAGAAGACGAGCCGGCTGCGGATCGTTGGTCCCTGCAGCAGGCTATTGAAGAAGTTTTTAGGGTAGTGCCTAGTACGCTCTGCCCTAAGATCGACGCTCCCCCACGTCGTAAAAACCTTTCAAGTTTGGAAGAACATAATGCGGAGATAGGAGGGTCTACAACTCCATTACAGTTACTTCCGCAGGCGAATAACTTGGGAAGGTTATTGGACCAACTGCAGTCCACCAGGTCATTAGACACTGTTGAGTCAGCCTGGTCGGTCCCACTGGCCATCTCTAAGGAATGGGTGTCTCCTAAGGCTTATGTAGCTTCGAAGGAGTTTCTTTCCCGTTAAAGTGCCGGCCTTAGACGGAGATGCGTCCACTTTGGGATTAACTGCACCCACCTCAATCACAGTTAGTGCTAACTGGTTGAGAGATGGGAGGCCAGAGCGCGTCTGGGAGTCATGGTGGCTTCACATGACGATCATTTCGCCATAGCTCTGGCACTTCTACTTAAAGAGGAGAATGTCTCTAGCAGAGGGGCTAGCAGAATTCTGGAGGCTTTTGATACGGGGAATCGGCACCTGATGGCTCTGAATTTGCAGAACGCCACGGAATGCTGTCCGCGAGGAGAGATGCGACACTTGTCAAATCCTCTTCTCTGCTACAAAATAGCAAGGACAGCTTAAGAGCCGCCCCCTTATCCTCCAATCT
The DNA here is from genome assembly GCA_031761405.1 of Serripes groenlandicus. Classification (NCBI taxonomy): domain Eukaryota; kingdom Metazoa; phylum Mollusca; class Bivalvia; order Cardiida; family Cardiidae; genus Serripes; species Serripes groenlandicus. The sequence continues at coordinate 6,175,053 of JASEVX010000005.1, forward strand.
TCTCTTTGGTGGAAGGGTTGCTGCAGTGACTGTTACTGATTCGTCAGAACAATCCAGACGCCTTTCGGCGAGTGCAGTAAATGCTTTGTCACAGAGTCGTAAATACTCTGCACCGGCGGCTAAATGGACTAATACTAGGAAGCCCCCGGCGAAAAAGCAGAAACAGGAAGTGAAGGCTGTACCGCCTAAACAACCTCCTTCCACGGGCCGGAATTATGCTAAACCGAAGCCCCGTTTCTCGGGGTTTCTACAGCCGTCTTTTTCTCGTTCCGAAAAAAGACGGTCGGTGGAGACCGGTGATAGATTTGTCAGCCCTGAATCTATTAATACCGGTCGAGAAGTCAAAATGGAGTCGGCCCGCTCCATCAGAATGGCTATTCGGAAGACGACTGGGCGGTCTCGTTAGACCTCACAGACGCCTATTACCACATTCCGATCGCTTCCTCGTCGAGGAAATACCTTCGGTTTGTGGTAAATGGAGAAGTGTACCAAGTCAGGGCACTTCCCTTCGGCCTCAAGTCCGCACCTCGAGTATTCACGAAGATTATAAATGCTGTGGGAGCCTTTCTACGAATGAACGGGCCCCAGCTTCTTCAATACTTCGACGACTGGCTACTCCACAGAGCAGATCGTTTAATTCTCCTTCACGATCTGTCTCTAGCCTGGCGGACCATTCTGCGATTGGGCCTTATTCCCAATACGCAGAAGTCGGACTTAGTTCCGTCAAAGAGGTTTACATTCGTAGGGATGACCTTTCTCACCGACCTAGCGGTGATTCGGGTCCCTTCGGACAGAATCGATTCTCTTTTCCGGAAGATCAGACTCACTCTGGACCAGGCTATGGTAACAGCCCGGTCCATGCTGTCACTTCTGGGGTCCCTGAGTGCAGCAGCCGACCTAGTCAGTCTAGGCAGGCTCCACATGCGGCCCCTTCAGTATCTTTTTCTGTACCGGTGGCGTCCGTCTGTGGACTCACTGGAACAGGAGATAGCTCTGACGGATTTCTTCAAGTCACACCTTCGGTGGTGGCTGGATCCGTTAATCTATCTACAAGGGGTGCCCTTGATCACATCACCTCCGGATCTGTACCTTGTTACAGATGCCAGTGCTGTGGGTTGCGGAGCTCATTTAGAGCCACAGGGCCTAACATCCCAGGGCATGTGGACAGCGGAGGAACGTTGTTTGCACATAAACAACTTAGAATTGAGAGCAGTCCTGCTAGCTCTCAAACAGTTCTCTGCCTCCGTTGCGAACACAACTGTTTTATTGTCGACGGACAATACTACTGTTGTGTCCTACATTCGCAGGCAAGGAGGAACGCACTCCCATCTACTCTTTCTGGAGACATGGAAGTTACTCCTTTGGTGCCAGGCGACGTCGTTAGTAGTCTTAGTAAAACACGTCCCCGGCCATTTGAATGTCTTAGCGGACAGTCTATCCCGCCAAAACAAAGTTCTTCCGGCGGAATGGACACTGAATCAGAGTGTAGTAAACTCTGTATTCATGCGGATCGGGACACCACTGGTGGATCTTTTCGCCACCAGAGTCAACCATCGGCTGCCACTTTATGTGTCACCGATGTACGATCCTGCAGCCTGGGCAGTGGACGCACTGACCCTCGATTGGGACCGTCTATTCGGGTACGCGTTTCCCCCGTTCATTCTGGTCCCGATCGTACTACAAAAGGTTCTTCGTTCTCAACAGTGCATAATCCTGTTGATAGCGCCATTTTGGCCCCAGAGGTCTTGGTTCAACGACCTCCTGGCCTGCCTGTCGGCACAACCAGTACGTCTTCCTCTTCAAGACGACCTTCTGTTTCAGCAACCGGGGCGGCATCTTCATACCAACCCGGCAATGCTTCATCTTCACGCTTGGACATTATCAAGCGATCGATCCGAGAGAGAAACTTTTCTCAAAAAGTTGCCTCTCGCATCGCTCAATCCAGAAGACGATACACTAGAATCGTCTATGATTCCAAGTGGACAGTCTTCTCAGATTGGTGTCATGCTAGGTCGATCAATCCTGAGTGTCCCTCTGTAGCTAGGATTGCCGATTTCTTTCTTTTTCTTTTTGAAGATAAAGATCTAGCTGTTAGCACAATAAAAGGTTATCGTTCAATGCTTTCGAATACGCTTAAGTTCAAAGGGGGAGAGAGTATTGGTGCTAATCCATTTCTCTCGGAACTTATGCGATCATTCGAACTAGATAAACCCGTTTGTAGGAGTTTAACTCCAAAATGGGATTTATCTTGCGTTCTTTGGTCTCTTACAAAGGCGCCGTACGAACCTCTGTCTTCTGCTTCGTTAAAATTTTTAACTTACAAAACTGTCTTTCTTCTTGCCTTTGCGACCGCGCGTCGTAGAAGTGAGTTGCATGCGCTTTCAGTAGAAACCGGCTTTATCAGATTCAATGAATCTGATGGCTCGTTCACTCTACTTTGTCAGTCAGGTTTTTTAGCCAAGAACCAGTTACCTTCGGTCCTTCCTAAACCAATCACGGTTCCCAGTCTTTCTGCGAGCTGTGGTCCGTTGGATGCCGACAGACTTCTATGTCCCGTTAGAGCTCTTAAGCTTTACCTTAAGAGAGTTAAAGGGACAAGGGGCCGTAGGAAGAGGTTGTTCTCCCTCTGATAGGATGTAAGGATATATCAGCGGCTTCTATTTCCCGCTGGATATCCTGTACAATTAAATTAGCCTACACTAATCTTTCAGTTCGCGATCTCTCGTTTTTACGGATTCGTCCACATGAAATTAGAGCACTCTCCGCTAGTTGGGCCTTTTCCAACAATGTGCCTTTAGAGGATATTCTTCGTGCCGCGGTATGGAAATCTCAATCGACTTTTTCAAATTTCTACCTGCGATCTATGTCTAAGCAAACTGAAAATCTTCACTCTCTGGGGCCACTGGTGGCGTCTCAGCGAGTTATATGCTAAATTACATATTAGACACAACAATAAAGTACTTAACGATTGAAATTTATCAATCCATTCTCCTACTTTCACAGGCTGTTGTGTCTCAGTACTAAGTAAATAAATTAAATAAAAATAACTACAATGTGCTGCATTACCTGTAGGACTAGAAGTGTTGGCAGATGCCTCCCGACCGATGCTGAAAAGTCATCAGGTAATAAATGACTGGTAATGTATTTTTGACATAAAAATGAAGTTTTTAAAGTAAAACATATTTTTATTAGAAAATACTTACCAGTCATTTCATATTCCCGCCTCCCAACCCCGCGTCGTCAACCAACACTTACTTGAAAACTAAAAGTGACACGTTGACATCGTGCGCCGGTATTTACCGGTGACCGTGTATATCACACAGGCGTGAGGGATACGCTAGGCGAGTTCTTTTTCTGGATGAATTAAGGGTTAGGAGATTATATATCAGGTAATAAATGACTGGTAAGTATTTTCTAATAAAAATATGTTTTACTTTAAAAACTTCATTTTAAAGTTGACTGCTCCAGTGGTGCCAGTCAATAAAATTATGTTTGATCATCCAACAAACAGAAAACAAATCTGGAAAAATTATTTTATGAAATTAACCCTGTTAGTATATGTTATAAAAGTTTGATATGGGATGGGTCACACTAAAACCAACCTTAACCCTTTCCCTCATACGACAATTCTGCAGCAGACAACTTTGAACGTATTTTGTCAAAACATATAAAATCTCTATAATTGAATGGATAACCTATGACTAAAAGTGGAAAACATCGTGGCAAAAGGAGAAATTGCTTGTTTTGAGCAATTTCTTCTTTTGTCACTATGTTTTCAAAAAGCCGTCTGCGGCAGAGGCGTCAGAAAGCGTCTATATGAGGGAAAGGGTTAATAGAGTTTAAACATTTGTGGCAATAAGAAATTGCTCCTCATTTTTGCCACAATGTTTGCAAAAGTTGTTTGCTATAAATGTCAAAGCGTGTCTGCATGCTTGAACATTTATTATTTAATTCTCAAGCAGCTTCAGACTGTGTGCTGAACTCAATGGTAAACGGGGAAAATCTTGGAGGCAAGGAATGACCTGGATCTTCACTTGTCCTCAAGGCAGGTTTTTATATTGCATGGCAGACATCAACACCAATTGACCATAACCTGGGCACTTTATGCAATAATGTTTGTGTGTTAACATATATACAGAGTAAAATCTTGCATAGAAGAAAGTTGATATCGCTTTACTCCACTGAATGAATTATTAATTCCTGCGTTTGAGTGCCTGCATAAATTTAACTTATAATATTTTTTAAAAAAAACAACATATTGGATATTTTTCGGCGGGATATTTATCTATCAAAGAGGGAAAGCAAAAAAAAAGCTTGACATAGGATCCTTCTGCAAATACTGATCAAGATTACATGTATTTGACTCAGGTGTCTCCAGCCGTCTCACAGAAGTAACTTAACCCACTTTCGTTTAACATGAATCTACTGAATCAAAACCTTAAATATGTTTTTTTCCAGAGGCATGTTTTTAGCAGAAACTGCGTAATTACGAAGTTATTCACACAATCATGACGTTTGCCTTTTTAGCTCACCAGAGCACAAAGTGCTCAAGGTGAGTTTTTGTGATCGCCTTTTGTCCGTCGTCCGACGTCTGTCGTCAATATTTGCTTGTTATAACTCTAGAGGCAACATCTTGCATCCAATCTTCATGAAAGTTTATCAAAATATATATCTCCATCAAATCTAGGCCAAGTTCGAAACTGGGTCATGTCGGGTCAAAAACTAGGTCACTAGGCCCAATTTAAGGAAAATCTTGTTAACACTCTTGAAGCCGCATTTTTTGCTTGAGCATGTTGAAACTTTGTCAGGATGTTTTTCTTAGTGATATCTAGGCCAAGTTTGAATATAGGTCATGTCGGGCTTGAGCATGTTGAAACTTTGTCAGAACATTTGTCTTAGTGATATCTAGGCAAAGTTCGAATATAGGTCATGTCGGGTCAAAAACTAGGTCACTAGGCCAAATTGAAGGAAAATCTTGTTAACACTCTGGAAGCCACATTTTAAACTTGAGCATGTTGAAACTTTGTCAGAAAGACTGTCTTGATAATATCTAGGCCAAGTTTGAATATGGGTCATGTCCAGTCAAAAACTAGGTCACAAGGCCAAATTTACCCAGGCAATTTAGTTGTTTAAGACTTTACCATAATACAATAAATCTGATGCAGACATCTCTGACAAATAACTAAACAAAAATATTGAAAATCTCTTTAACTGTAAGTACAAGAGAAAGTTGATGCTGGAAATCCATACTGTAGTTATGTATAACACTTACATTATAGTAGTTCAAAAAACAGTTATCAACTGAGGGGCATATTGGAACATCAGGGTTTGGGTCAAGTGAAAATGTATCATAACTTGCATTTATTTGTCAACGAAGTGAATGTCCTTCATTGAAATATAATTGAAGCCTTTCATTGTTTATCATATCAATCTCCATTCTAAGGTAGGTTGACCATACACACAGCCAACTAATTATTGATCATAAACAGTAATGAAAATGAGTAATCTTGCCAATCATTAGTCTTAGTATGTATACAGTGCTTTCATTAAGGAATAATTATAAAATTTATGAATTCCACATACACCTTTCAAGATGTTTGTCAGAATATTTGAATTTTATCATTTATCAATAAAACCACAAAACAGACAATTTAGGATTGCATGCAATAGCACGTCATTTTACCTTTCCTCTATTAAAGTCAACATTGGACACCTTTGCAGCAATCTACTTTTAAAACAATGAGAAACTTTGGGTTAAATCGCTGAAAACATGAGTTTTCTCTTTTTCTCAAAATGATATTAGCTTTGCATTCTAATTATATCATACTTTAACAAATTTTGAAATGTCGTCCAATATTTGTAAATTAGACCACCCTCGAAATATAATATCAGCTAAACAGTTAAATTTCATTGAAATTGTTGTATAATTTCAAACCAAATTCCGAACATAAACCAAACCCTACAACTTGTTAATTTATTGAAATTCTTTCCTTCCTTTTTAAAAATGAAAATAACAAACTACTCATGTTTTAAAATTATATTATGATGAGCGCCCTGGTGTCAATGATGCATAACAATATACAGAGGGCAAGCAAAATGCCTGTAGGGAATCTAATGACATATCTAAAATTGTCAAGGACGAAATAATTTTGTACAAAAGACCCCATTCACAGAGTTGTCGTTCTTTACACTCTTTATTAGCAGAGAGTGTTCATTCAATGTCATTTTTCTATTAAAACCAGTTTTATCTCAGTTTGTTCTTTTCTTCATTTGTTTCGAACCAAATAAACATTCTAAATCACCTATAATTAACTATTTGTAAGTGAGTGTAAGGAACGGCTCTCTGCAAAGGAGATTTATCTACGCAGTCGGTATTCGCTAGTCACGTGATCAATAGTTTTAGCTTAAAAACAGTTCATATTTTAGATATACGTGGGTAAACATTATTAAATGCATTCTTCCCAAATCAAGACAAGACATCTCTTTGAACATGAAAATAATATTCAGTAAGTTAAATTTGCTTTTAAAAGGAGAATTTCAACGTGATTTTTATTCAAAATAAAGAAACTGCAAATACTTAAAACATCAGAATATTTATTTCATTTTAGATCTGTCAAATTAGTGTTTTTAAACAAACGCAATCGTAATATGTTCAAGACATTTCAATTTGGTTTTTTAGCTCACCTATGCACGAAGTGCAAGGTGAGCTATTGTGATCACATTTTGTCCGGCGTCCGTCCGTCGTGCGTCGTCCATCGTCAACATTTGAGCTTGTTAACACTCTACGGGCTACATTTTGCATCCAATCTTCATGAAAGTTTATCAGAACGTTCATCTCCATAAAATCTTGGACAAGTTCGAAACTGGGCGATATGAGGTCAAAAACTAGGTCACTAGGTCGAATTGAAGGAAAATCTTGTTAACACTCTGGAGGCCACATTTTCAACTTGAGCATATTGAAACTTTATCAGAATGTTTGTCTTGATGATATGTAGGTCAAGTTCGAACATGGGTCACGTTGGGTCAAAAACTAGGTCACTAGGTCAAATTGAAAGAAAATCTTGTTAACACTTTTGATGCCGCATTTTTTGCTGCAGCAGCTTGAAATTTGGTCAGAATGTTTGTCTTAAATATATCTAGGTCAAGTTCAAATATGGGTAATATTGGGTCAGAAACTAGGTCACCAGGCCAAATTGAGGGAAAATCTTGTTAACTCTGTTGAAGCCGCATGTTTTGCTTCAGCGGCTTGAAATTTGTTCAGAATATTGAGCTGAATGATATCTAGGCCAAGTTCGAATATGGGTCATGTCGGGTCAAAAACTAGGTCACTAGCCCAAATTGAAAGAAAATCTTTTTTACACTTTGGATGCCGCATTTTTTGCTTCAGCAGCTTGAAATTTTGTCAGAATGTTTGTCTTAAAGATATCTAGTTCAAGTTCAAATATGGGTCATATTGGATCAGAAACTAGGTCACTAGGCCAAATTGAGGGAAAATCTTGTTAACTCTGTAAAAGCTGCATTTTTTGCTTCAGCAGTTTGAAATTTGGTCAGAATGTTTGTATAAATAGTATCTAGGCCAAGTTCGGATATGGGTCATGCCGGGTTAAAAACTAGGTCACTAGACCAAATTGAAGGGTAATCATGTTAACACTCTGGATACTGCATTTTTAATTTCAGCATGATAAAACTTTATCAGAATGTTTTTCTTGATGATATGTAGGCCAAGTTTGAATATGGGTCATGCTGGATCAAAAACTAGGTCACTAGATCAAATTGAAGGAAAATCTTGTGAACACTTTGGATGCCGCATTGTTTGCTTCAGCAGCTTGAAATTTGGTCAGAATGTTTGTCTGAATTATATCTAGGTCAAGTTCAAATATGGGTCATATTGGATCAGAAACTAGGTCAATAAAGGAAAATATTGTTCAAACTCCGGAGGCCGCATTTTTACTTTGAGCAAGTTGAAACTTAGTCAGAATGTTGTCTTGATGATATCTAGTCCATGTTGGAATATGGGTCATTATAATCAGGTAAAAAATATAGATCACTAGGCCAAATGAAGGAAAGTATTGTTAACACTGTGGAGGTTGCATTCAGAATAATTGTCTTGATGTGTTTTGCATTGCAGTACATTGTATAATTAAGGTGAGCGATCCAGGGCCATCATGGCCCTCTTGTTTAGGGATGGGAACGAGTACCAATATTAGTACTCGGGTACTCTTGAATTCTTCCGATCGAGTACTCGGGTACTCGCAGATAATCGCATTGTATTGATTCGTTCATCAAACGTCTTGTCTATCGGAATAGAATTGCCCCCGTGCACTAAATTTGAATCGTTTCTATAAGAACAAACATGCGTTTGTTTTCACCTGTACATTTAATATTTGATATTTGAAGAAAACTAGTTGTTTTATTTTAAAACAAAACAATTCAACAAATACATTCAGAATGTTGCATTGGCGAAAACATCCAAACATGCGGATGTATATCTCTTTAAAGTCGCAAAAATAAAGCAAGTCAAACGGTGAAAGGAAGACGATACCAAGAATGATAAACAATACATTTAATAAAAGAATATTGTTTTCATCAGTGAAAATAAGGAATATGAATCAACAATCTGAATGTTTTTTGTTCTTTCAGATTTCGATTTTACCGGTGTCCGTAATATTTGCATGCATTTAACTGACTTGTCGTTTCCTATGCGTTTAAAATGTTTCCAGACGGCGGATTTAGCACGAAGCATGGTTATAAATTTGCTGTTTTCCTTTCGTTCGAATAGATACGAATGATAGAGGACAGTTCTAATGATTTAACGAACAATTACTCAAACAATTGCAACAGTTCTTATCCAATCATATTGATTTGTAATTTTTACAACTATCCAATTAAAACGTGTTGACAATTGAAAACACTATTACGATGAAGATGTGAAAAACGGACGGCTCTCCATGTTTGACATATTGTTTGACATATACTTGCTAATTGACTGGAGATTATATTCATATCGCTGACTACCTGTGTGTCACATTGTTCATAGTTGACTCGTGAATGCAATCAAAACAACAAATACAAAGGATTAAGAACCATCTTCAGACGAAAAGGTGTTAGCTGTTTGTTTAATTTACCTTCACCGCTTATTTACCGACTTCTTTAGTAAATCACTAAGAAAAACAGATGAAAAAGAGAAAAAAATGGAAGATAAATAATCGAGTACTCGAATACCTATTTTGATAACCGGTTCTCGGACGTCTGACCGAGTACCCGGGTACTCGCGTACTCGGTCCCATCCCTAGTTTTTTTCTAATAATAACTCGTCCTCCCATGTCATTTCCGAAAAGCTATTAAAAATATAAGTTGCGGGCTTCTGCCCCTTCGTTTATTAACTATTGAATTGAGTTGAAAACAGTGTGGCAAATGGAGAAATTGCTACTATATACAATTTTGCCTTTTGCCACAATGTTTTCAAAAAGTGCCTGTATGTGGGAAAGGGTTAAAAATTGCCAGCAATAAAAGAACGATTGGATCAAGTTTTAAATGCTTTTTCAACAGTGTTTCAGTTATATAACGGAGGCCATTGCATCTAACCAAGTGTGCTTAGGTTTCTCATACCAACCAGTGCTCAGCACAATATTCTTACCAAGTTACCGGGCAACAGGTTACTCATGATCTCACTTTGACTTAACAATGTTGTCTGCTGCAGATTTGTTGTATGTGGGAAAGGGCGGTTAACCCTTTCCCTCATACGGCAATTCTGCAGCAGACGACTTTAAACGTATTTTGCCAAAAAATAGAAAATCTCCATAATTGAATGGATAACCTATGTCAAAAAGTGGAAAACATTGTGGCAAAAGGAGAAATTGCACGTTTTGTGCAATTTCTTCTTTTGTCACTATGTTTTCACAAAGCTGTCTGCTGCAGAGGCGTCAGAAAGCGTCTATATGAGGGAAAGGGTAGCCCATTGGTGAACGACGAATGAAACTATAACTTTTGTCAATGTTAGTAATGGCTGCCCTCCTTGGCGCTCAGGGTTGCAGTGTTAACATTACGACTGACTGGCTGGTGTCAGGAAAAATGGACCAGTAGTACTGGTAATTTACCCAGGAAATGCTGTGATATAACAGAAAATTGTTGAAAACAGCCTCAAACGCCGGACAATTGACACCAAAAAACAAAGAAGTTTAAATAATTAGGAGAAGGGTTTTAAGATGAGTTTATCTGATCATAGGCTATTGTCTGGCGGTAGTTCAGTCTACCTCCTGGTCGTATTATAAACCAATAAAACATCAATATTTTAGTTGTGTCTTTATTGATACCTTTATTTGTGTGGTGAATGCTGATAGCCTGTACTGATAACTGGGTAAACATTACGATAACTCGATGATTACCAAGTTATCGCTGTGAAAATCACACCCAAATAGCTTCGATGAAAAAGCCTCAAATGAAAAATGAACATCATAAAACTGGGTTTTATAGGCGGTAATTGATTTAAATTTCTGTTTCATTGAAAATCAATGTTTGTTTTGGCAAACAGATTGTGTAAATCTGTTTCTCCTTTTTGCCTATGTGGCCGTCATATTGCACTCAAGCAGAATTGTTTCTACGGTACTATGTTCTTAGATAAACCATAATATAAATCCATGCAGGGGGCAACAATTTCAAACCTTGGACTCCTTGATTGACGTATCTGCTTACCTAATGAGATACTTTGAGAGTCATATGCTTAACCCTTTCCCACTTGCAGACGCATTCCGACGCATTTGCAGCAGACGTCTTTTGAAAACATAGTGACAAAAGAAGAAATTGCACAGAACGTGCAATTTCTCCTTTTGTCACAATGTTTTCCACTTTTTGTCATAGGTTATCCATTTAATTATTGAGATTTTCTATGTTTTGACAAAATACGTTCAAAGTCGTCTGCTGCAGAATTGTCTATGTGGGAAAGGCTTAAGAAGGAATGTCTTGTTTGAGCAATATTTCACATTTCCATTATGTTTATAGATGTAGACTGTTGCAAAAGTGTCAAATGTTGTCTTTATGAGGGAAAAATGATTGAGTTTAACTGATTGGTGCTTTGTGAAACAGGTGTAAAACAAGATAAGCTAATATGTCGGCACACTCTGATCTGGCTCTGCACTGTTTATTAATTAGTCATTTAAGGTTTCCACATATTTCTGTAAAGCAGTTTCCATTTCGGATCCTTTAGCTTGGATGCACAGAGATGTCTTTTACCCTAGGTGTAATTATTGCGCTTAGGTTGGTTTTCCTGGGGCATCGCTCAATTCATGATTAATCATGGGATTGTAACCTTTTCCCACATACAGACGCTTTCTGACGCCTCTGCAGCAGATGACTTTCAAAACTATTGTGACAAAAGGAAAAGTTGCTCATAATGAGTAATTTTTCCTTCTGTCACAAATTTTTCATTTCTATTCAAACAATTTATTATTATTTATAGACCTATTCCCTCTTTTTGCTGAAATGATTTCAAAGTTGTCTGCGACAGTTTTGTTGAATGTGGGAAAGGGGGTATTGAGCAAGTATTAAATCATATTTTCAAAAGTGGTCTGCAGCATGCAAGCCAAATATATGTCAGTTGTGTCAGGTAAAGGATTATATAGGATGTGACTTTAATTTGTCTATTTTCATTATCTTCTATCTGTCGGCAAGAAATAATGACAAATTTAACAGATTTTATCATAAAATTGCAAGTTACACAGAATTATTATCTATAACCAAGTGCAATCTTTTTATTGTCTTAATCCCTTCCTTCTTTCAGACGCTTTAGCGAATGGAGAAATTGCTCATAATGAACATGTTTATCTATTGCCACATTTTTTTCAATTTTTTTTCATAATGGTACTTTCATTTCAAGAGTCTTATTTTTGACTAGATGTTTTTTAAGTCGTCTGCTTCAAACTTGTCAAACTTGGAGAAAAAAGTTCAAATGCCTTCTGCTGCAGATCTGCACCAGGGAAATGGTTTAATCCTTTCCCACATATTTACGCTTTCATGTGCCTCTGCAGCAGACGACCTTTGAAAACACTGGCAAAGGTAAAATTTCACCATTTGCCACAATGTTTTCAACTCTATATATCTAATAATTAAACTGTCATTAATGGAGATTTTTCACATATTTGAAAAGATGGAGAGGTGCACTGACAGTTGTGTGGAGTACAAGTATGAGAAAGCCAGGAAACACATAGGTTGGTGGTGCACTGACAGTTATGTGGAGTACAAGTATGAGAAAGTCAGGATACACATAGAATGGTGCACTGACAGTTATGTGGAGTACAAGCCAGGAAACACATAGGTTGGTGCACTGACAGTTGTGTGGAGTACAAGTATGAGAAAGCCAGGAAACACATATATAGGTGCACTGACAGTTGTGTGGAGTACAAGTATGAGAAAGCCAAGAAACACATAGATTGGTGCACTGACAGTTGTGTGGATTACTGGTATTAGAAAGCCAGGATACACATAGGTTGGTGCACTGACAGTTGTGCACTGACAGTTGTGTGGAGTACAAGTATGAGAAAGCCAGGATACACATAGGTTGGTGCACTGACAGTTGTGTGGAGTACTGGTATGAGAAAGTCAGGAAACACATAGATAGGTGCACTGACAGTTATGATATGACTATAAAATTGTTGAATACACTTTTAAACCCCATTGAATCAATTAATCACCAAACCAATGATTTTACTACAATATTAATTAAACATTTCCTCACCTAGTTCTTGTTAGTCATGCGAGGTTCATGGATAACCGTACTCAGTCTCTGATGCTGTCATATAAGGTCCAATTTTCAAGGTTCATGGATAGCCGTACTCGGTCTCTGATGCTGTCTGTCATATAAGGTCAAATTTTCAAGGTTCATGGATAGCCCTACTCAGTCTCTGATGCTGTCAAATAAGGTCAAATTTTCAAGGTTCATGGATAACCGTACTCAGTCTCTGATGCTGTCATATAAGGTCCAATTTTCAAGGTTCATGGATAGCCGTACTCGGTCTCTGATGCTGTCTGTCATATAAGGTCAAATTTTCAAGGTTCATGGATAGCCGTACTCAGTCTCTGATGCTGTCAAATAAGGTCAAATTTTCAAGGTTCATGGATAACCGTACTCAGTCTCTGATGCTGTCATATAAGGTCAAATTTATTGTGTTATGTATTGCGATAATTAATGTTTACATGTTATAATGACAATAAAGCATTGATACTTTGATTGTATTTGGGGGTAAGAATATCATATCTGTAAAACTGAACGCCTGATTTTGATACAATGTTAAAAACATTGTGGGAAAGAAGAAATTGCTTATTCACCTTTTCCCATAAAGTTATCCTAGCACTGTCTTCTGTATCAGGTAATGTGTTACATTGTAAATACTATAAAATATACTGTGTTTACAAATTGTCAGCCCCCATCACCTGTTGATGGCCATGAAATCACCTGTACTTACAGCAGGCAAACAGGCAGGCTGAATACAGTTTTCCCTCCAAAACCATTAAACAAAAACAGACAGACGTTTATCACATGCACAATGACTTACTATCAGTGACAGATAAAACATTTACGGCTGTCCTTTTTCCTCATTGGTCGACTAAACTCTTTACCTTGTATGACACTTTTAGAGTCGTCTGCTTTGAAACAAATTTAAATATTTGAAAAACAATTTTCTAAACTGCTGCAGAATTGTCGTATGAGGGAAAGGGTTAAAACAATGTGGCAAGAAGAGAAAGTTTTCAAAAGTCATCTGTTGCAGAAGCTTCAGAAAGTGTCTGTGTATAGGAAGGGGTTAACATCAGAGTACAATGATAAAGATAGGTGGTCCTTAAACCTTTCCCTCATACCACAACTCTGCAGCAGACTACTTTGAACAGATTTTGTCAAAAAATAGAAAATCTCTATAATTGAATGGATAACCTGTGACTAAAAGAGGAAAACATTGTGGCAAAAGGAGAAATTGCTCGTTTTGAGCAATTTCTTCTTTTGTCACTATGTTTTCAAAAAGCCGTCTGCTGCAGAGGCGTCATAAAGCGTCTATATGAGGGAAAGGGTTAAACCTTTATCTGCAGAAAACCTTTTGCTACTCTGCAGATATTTAAAATATTGTGGATAGCCAATAACCCACCAAGTTTTGCCAGCCAATATATTGAATGAATTTAACCCATGTGTGAAATAAGAAATACCCGCTTTAATATGAACTGCTTAGGGACGGCTTTTACAGGTACTCTTGACTATTTAGGGACAGGGATTTGGGGGTTAACCCTTAACGGTCTACCTGAAGTTTTTAATTCCTCTGTTTCAAATTCAATTTTTGGAAAAGCATTGAAAATGTTGCCATACCTATGATTTAGTGAAATACATATTGTAAGAAAAGGAGAACTTGCTCATCGTGAGAAATTTCTCAATTTCCTACAAATTTATACTTTGTTCAAATATAACAGGAAAATAGGGTTCAGTATTCAAATTAATTACCTGTATAAAATATCAGAGAGGCACGCGCTGAAATTCTCTGAAATTCTCTCTCAACCAATCAGAATGCAGGCTTTTGTCAGTCGTGTGCCGGCTGCCCCAGGAGCACACTTTACTGCCACCTGGTGTTACGATTTAGTCACACAAAGTTGATAAGTGTGGTGAAAATAAAAGCTCCCATTATACATTTAATATTAACCCTTTCCTTCATACAGCATATATCTGACACCTTGACAAAGGACAACCGTTGAAAAACATTGTTGGGAAAGGAATGATTGCATGATCATACAAATGTAGATACTATTACGCTTTTTCATCAAATGTTTTGAAAGCAGAGGCATCAAAAAAATTCATATCAATAATTTGTTACGCTTTGAGTGCTGCATGCTTCTGAGGTAATTTAGATAGTTTTGCCTATAGATCTATTTCAAAATTGTTTGCTGCCGTCTTAACCCTTTCCCTCATACGACAATTCTGCAGCAGACGACTTTGAATGTATTTTGTCAAAACATAGAAAATCTCCATAATTGAATGGATAACTATGACAAAAAGTGGAAAACATTGCCGCAAAAGGAGAAATTGCATGTTTTGTGCAATTTCTTCTTTTGTCACTATGTTTTCAAAACGCCGTCTGCTGCAGAGGCGTCAGAGAGAGCGTCTATATGAGGGAAAGGGTTTCCCACATATAGACGCTTTCTGACGCCTCTGCAGCAGACGACTTTTGAAAAAATTGTGTCAAATGGAGAAATTGCTCAAAACAAGCAATTTCTACCTTTGCCACAAATTGTTCAACTCTTTTCAGTAATTATACCTTCATTTTCAGAGATTAAACATAATTTTGTCTAAATGTTTTCAAAGTCGTCTGCTGCCGCTATGTGGTATGTGGGTAAGGGTTGAGGGACAATGAGTGATAGGATAGAGGATATCATCTGTTATTATGGTAAGTACCATATGGTAGTTTGACAGAGTCAAGTGCAAACTCAAAACCAATTATAAAATAAAGGTCCACTGGCCCCTTTATAACCCTTTCCATAATGCAGATTACAATGTATATGTTTTTAACTTGAAGCAGACAACTTTTGAAAACAGTTTGAGAAAAGGAGAATTTGCTCAAATTGAGCTACTTCTCCTTTTCTTACAGGTTTTTTAGATCACCTTGAGCCTTCATTGTTCCAGAATGTAACATTTTCTCTCAGAAATTTGTTTAAAAAGCATGAAATAATTTAGTTTCAACCTCAGGTATTATTCTATGCTCACGAGCTCTACTTTCATAGTAGTTTGCCGCAGACAAGTGGTTTAGCGTTGGGGATTTGTGACCAGGCATCCCAGGTTCAATCCCTACTTGACGCAGTCAAAGTGAAGTGCCCATGGTCAGGCACTTTTCCTAGCCCTGTACTTGTTGGTTCGTCACACTTGGATAATGAACAAGTGTTGGATCGCCGTGATATGACTAATCCTTTCCCTCATATAAACGCTTTCTGACGCCTCTGCAGCAGACAGCTTTTTGAAAACATAGTGACAAAAGAAGAAATTGCTCAAAACAAGCAATTCTCCTTTTGCCACAATGTTTTCCTATTTTAGTCATAGGTTATCCATTCAATTATGGAGATTTTCAATTTTTTGACAAAATATGTTCAAAGTTGTATGAGGGAAAATACTGCTGAAAATGGTATAAATTCCAAAATAAAACAAACACTCCCCAGTTGAAATTTAAAACAGCTGACAATTATGTAATAGGGTTGGTGAAGAAGAAAAAAAGGGTTCCTGATTGTTTTTCTGGGATTGGGTAACATATTGGTTGATTATTGTTGGTGACAGTCAACCAGTCTCCCCAGTCTAAAT
Organism: Serripes groenlandicus; assembly: GCA_031761405.1. Classification (NCBI taxonomy): domain Eukaryota; kingdom Metazoa; phylum Mollusca; class Bivalvia; order Cardiida; family Cardiidae; genus Serripes; species Serripes groenlandicus. The sequence goes on from JASEVX010000005.1 coordinate 6,191,368, forward strand.
GCCTACTTCACTTAATAGACTCTTCCAATAGGGAAGAAACTGTAAAATGAAGTGTTAAATAAGGAGTAAGAATGAAACATTTTGAAAAAAAGAATTTGCTTGTTTATTATAAGCAATTTCACCTTTTTTCAACTTTGTATTCTTGAGTAATTTAAAGTCAGAGCTTCAAGTGAGAGAGTAAACACATTTGCGAAGGCAGACAGCTTGTGACATGCAGCAAACAGTCTTTAAAAACATTGTGGGAAAAGGAGAAATCTCTCATAATGAGCAATCTACTGATTTTCCTCTATGTTTTAAATAAAAGTTATAATTGTTTAGATGTTACAGTATATCCCATTGATGTTTTCAAAGCAGACGACATTGAAAATGATGCTATGAGGTAAATGTTACTAAATACCATTACACACAATTGGATCAAACTTCAGCACCAATTTGAACACTCATTTTCTACTAAATAAAATTCCTCTGCACTTCTACTAACCCTTTCTCACATATAGAAGCAGTTTTATGCACCTGCAGCAGACTTCTTTTAAAAAAGTTGTGAAATAGGAGAAAATTAATGCTCATTATGAATAATCTCTTTTTTTTATGCAATGTTTTCAACTCGATCAATTACATGTTTTGCAGTATAATAATCTATTTCAGACAAATGGTTAATTTCTATGCAATAGTCTGCAGTATAATAATCTAATGTTGTCTGTTTCAGACAAATGGTTAATTTCTATAGAATAGTCTGCAGTATAATAATCTAATGTTGTCTGTTTCATACAAATGGTTAATTTTTATGGAATGGTCTGCAGTATAATAATCTTAGCAATGTTGTCTGTGTTAGACAAATGGTTAATTTCTATGCAATAGTCTGCAGTATAATAATCTAATCTAATGTTGTCTGTTTCAGACAAATGGTTAATTTCTATAGAATAGTCTGCAGTATAATAATCTAATGTTGTCTGTTTCAGACAAATGGTTAATTTCTATAGAATAGTCTGCAGTATAATAATCTAATGTTGTCTGTTTCATACAAATGGTTAATTTTTATGGAATGGTCTGCAGTATAATAATCTTAGCAATGTTGTCTGTGTTAGACAAATGGTTAATTTCTATAGAATGGTCTGCAGTATAATATAGTCTAATGTTGTCTGTGTCCAACAACATTAATGGTTTATTTCTATGGAATGGTCTGCAGTATACTAATCTAATGTTGTCTGTTTCAGACAAATGGTTTATTTCTACAGAATGATCTGCAGTATAATAATCTAATGTTGTCTGTGTTAGACAAATGGTTAATTTCTATGGAATGGTCTGCAGTATAATATAGTCTAATGTTGTCTGTGTCTGACAAAATTAATTGTTTATTTCTATGGAATGGTCTACAGTATAATAATCTAATGTTGTCTGTTTCAGACAAATGGTTAATTTCTATAGAACAGTCTGCAGTATAATAATCTAATGTTGTCTGTTTCATACAAATGGTTAATTTTTATGGAATGGTCTGCAGTATAATAATCTTAGCAATGTTGTCTGTGTTAGACAAATGGTTAATTTCTATGCAATAGTCTGCAGTATAATAATCTAATCTAATGTTGTCTGTTTCAGACAAATGGTTAATTTCTATAGAATAGTCTGCAGTATAATAATCTAATGTTGTCTGTTTCAGACAAATGGTTAATTTCTATAGAATAGTCTGCAGTATAATAATCTAATGTTGTCTGTTTCATACAAATGGTTAATTTTTATGGAATGGTCTGCAGTATAATAATCTTAGCAATGTTGTCTGTGTTAGACAAATGGTTAATTTCTATAGAATGGTCTGCAGTATAATATAGTCTAATGTTGTCTGTGTCCAACAACATTAATGGTTTATTTCTATGGAATGGTCTGCAGTATACTAATCTAATGTTGTCTGTTTCAGACAAATGGTTTATTTCTACAGAATGATCTGCAGTATAATAATCTAATGTTGTCTGTGTTAGACAAATGGTTAATTTCTATGGAATGGTCTGCAGTATAATATAGTCTAATGTTGTCTGTGTCTGACAAAATTAATTGTTTATTTCTATGGAATGGTCTACAGTATAATAATCTAATGTTGTCTGTTTCAGACAAATGGTTAATTTCTATAGAACAGTCTGCAGTATAATAATCTAATGTTGTCTGTTTCATACAAATGGTTAATTTTTATGGAATGGTCTGCAGTATAATAATCTTAGCAATGTTGTCTGTGTTAGACAAATGGTTAATTTCTATGCAATAGTCTGCAGTATAATAATCTAATCTAATGTTGTCTGTTTCAGACAAATGGTTAATTTCTATAGAATAGTCTGCAGTATAATAATCTAATGTTGTCTGTTTCAGACAAATGGTTAATTTCTATAGAATAGTCTGCAGTATAATAATCTAATGTTGTCTGTTTCATACAAATGGTTAATTTTTATGGAATGGTCTGCAGTATAATAATCTTAGCAATGTTGTCTGTGTTAGACAAATGGTTAATTTCTATAGAATGGTCTGCAGTATAATATAGTCTAATGTTGTCTGTGTCCAACAACATTAATGGTTTATTTCTATGGAATGGTCTGCAGTATACTAATCTAATGTTGTCTGTTTCAGACAAATGGTTTATTTCTACAGAATGATCTGCAGTATAATAATCTAATGTTGTCTGTGTTAGACAAATGGTTAATTTCTATGGAATGGTCTGCAGTATAATATAGTCTAATGTTGTCTGTGTCTGACAAAATTAATTGTTTATTTCTATGGAATGGTCTACAGTATAATAATCTAATGTTGTCTGTTTCAGACAAATGGTTAATTTCTATAGAATAGTCTGCAGTATAATAATCTAATGTTGTCTGTTTCATACAAATGGTTAATTTTTATGGAATGGTCTGCAGTATAATAATCTTAGCAATGTTGTCTGTGTTAGACAAATGGTTAATTTCTATGCAATAGTCTGCAGTATAATAATCTAATCTAATGTTGTCTGTTTCAGACAAATGGTTAATTTCTATAGAATAGTCTGCAGTATAATAATCTAATGTTGTCTGTTTCAGACAAATGGTTAATTTCTATAGAATAGTCTGCAGTATAATAATCTAATGTTGTCTGTTTCATACAAATGGTTAATTTTTATGGAATGGTCTGCAGTATAATAATCTTAGCAATGTTGTCTGTGTTAGACAAATGGTTAATTTCTATAGAATGGTCTGCAGTATAATATAGTCTAATGTTGTCTGTGTCCAACAACATTAATGGTTTATTTCTATGGAATGGTCTGCAGTATACTAATCTAATGTTGTCTGTTTCAGACAAATGGTTTATTTCTACAGAATGATCTGCAGTATAATAATCTAATGTTGTCTGTGTTAGACAAATGGTTAATTTCTATGGAATGGTCTGCAGTATAATATAGTCTAATGTTGTCTGTGTCTGACAAAATTAATTGTTTATTTCTATGGAATGGTCTACAGTATAATAATCTAATGTTGTCTGTTTTTTTCAGGCAAATGGATTATTTCTATAGAATGGTCTGCAGTAAAATAATCTAATGTCATCTGTTTCAGACAAATGGTTTATTTCTACGGTATGGTCTGCAGTATAATAATCTAATGTTGTCTGTGTTAGACAAATGGTTAATTTCTACGGAATGGTCTGCAGTATAATAATCTAATGTAGTCTGTTTCAGACAAATGGTTAATTTCTACAGAATGGTCTGCAGTATAATAATCTAATGCAGTCTGTTTCAGACAAATGGTTAATTTCTATGGAATCCTCAGCAGTTAAAGTATTGGTCTGCTTGAAAGTTAAAAGAAAAGAATATTGTAATGCATTTTAAATAAACATTTAACTTCAGACAATATAACTAAAATAGGAGTAACATATGACATGACATATACTTTTGTTTCTGTAATGTTTTCAAAGTTTTCTGTTGTCAAGAAATTAAAAGATGATCAGTACAGGGTTGTGACAAGCATGGCTGGCTAAGAGTTACGGTTCTAATGTCTTTTAACTCTTTCCCACATACGACAAATCTGCAGCAGACGACTTTGAAAACATAGTGACAAAAACCTGAAAAATCACCATAAAAGATAGCTTAATTGTTAAATAAAAGTGAAAACATTGAGGCTTAAGGAGAAATTGCTCATTATGAAAAATTTCACATTTGGCCACAATGTTTTCAAAAGTCTTCTGCTGCTATTGCGTCAAAATGCTTCTGCAGGTGGGAATTTTGGGCTAAGAGTAACTTCTAATTTCTTTTAAATTAGCAGGTTTTTTACAGTGACTGTCCCATTTTCGAGACAATTAGAATTTTAGGATGGTGAATATAGCAGCCAGCATTCATTGACACACATGGAAGTCTTCCAAACAGAATGATTAACCCTTTCCCTCATATCGACGCTTTCTGACACCTCTGCAGCATACAGCTTTTTGAAAACATAGTGAAAAAAGAAGAAATTGCTCAAAACGAGCAATTTCTCCATTTGCCACTATGTTTTCCTCTTTTAGTCATAGGTTATCCATTCAATTATAGAGATTTTCTATTTTTTGACAAAATATGTTCAAAGTCGTCTGCTGTAGAATTGTCGTATGAGTGAAAGGGTTAAACCTTTCCCAGTAGCAGAGGCATTTGAACACATCTGAAGCAGACGACTTTTAAACACATTTTGACAATACATGAATAGTAGAAATTGCTCATTATTAAATGAGACTGATTTCAATTTTTGCCACAATGTTTTCAACTCTATTCAATAAGTATACTTTCAGTTGTAAAATTATATTTTTCCTTATTTTTGTCTGGATGTTTTCAAAGTTGTCTGCTGCAGAATTGTTGTTGTATGTGGACGGGTTTAATTTATAGATAGAACCAAACTGGTACAATGAATCACCTTACTGCAAGGGCTGAGCTAATGTGAGGAAGATATTCTATTTTTGGGTGTTTGTTCATCTATCTGTCACAGGATTGTGTCCACTCTGTATCTCCTGTAACAGTTTTGATTTTGTTAAAAAAATCTTGAGCAAATATTAAATACATAAATTCCATGTGCAGAGTGAAAGGTTTTCAGTTGCATCAATTCAAGGTTAAGGTCATACAAGTCACATGTCAACTTTGTACCTCAAGACCTACCGTTTGGACATGTAGATACATTTTGACACATTTGCAGAAGACGACATTTGAAAACATTGTGGCAAGTGGAGAGAGTGATTGAAATTCGAAATCACTATTTATTCTGACTTGCTGGTTTTAGGATTACGACTGACTTACTGACTGACTTGCTGCTCTGTTGGTATTATGACTGACTTGCTGGTGTTAGTATTATGAATGACTTGCTGGTGTTAGGATAATTTAACCAGTAGAACTGGTAAATAACCTTCTTTCTTTGCCATGTTTTGTTTCACCAGTATTCTACCAAACATTTTTTCTTTACAATGCACACTCACGGTCCATCTTCTTCAATTTAATTGTTTTATAAGAGTTTCTGTTTAGGCAAAATGTATTAAACGAGAAATGAAGTTTCCTACTTTTGGCTGAAAATAATACCTTCAATTAAGAGATTAAAAGATTTGGTGATACAGAGAATGAGAGCAATTTCTCCTTTTGTCACAATGTTTTCAACTCTGCTTGATAATTATATTTTTATGTCAAAAATACATTACCAGTCATTTAATACCTGATATATAATCTCCATACCCTAATTCATCCAGAAAAAAGAACGCGTTTAGCGTATTCCTCACGCCCTGTGTGATATACACGGTTGGCGGTAAACACCGCTGCACGTGGCCAACTTTTCACTTTTAGTTTCTGGACACAACGACCTACAGGCTAAGAATTTATTTTCATTTCTAAATTTAATTTTCTTTGTTTGTTAATGCTTTCGCTTTAACAGTCGCTTTCATTCAGTTAATTGCTTTACATTAACTTCTTACTAACTGTAATTATGTTTAATTATTGTTTGTGTTTAAGTTGTCTTTTGTATTTTACAACTTGCTGAGAGTCACGGGTGGTTACCCCACCCACTATTTCAGTTACGTGTCGGAGTTTTAATGGCCGTGCATTACTAAACGGTTAATTCTACCGACCTGTTTGTTGCCGATAATATTGTATTATCTTATTGTATTTACTTCGTATGTTTATGGCATTTACAATTGTGGAAAATATTTTGAAAAAATAATTTTCATTGATACGTTCCGTAAGCGACCTGGTTGTTACCGATAATATTGTATTATCTCATTGTATTTACTTCGTATGTTTATGGCATTTACAATTGTGGAAAATATTTTGAAAAAATAATTTTCATTGAATACGTTCCGTGAGCGACGAGTAGTAAAAAATAAAAAATAGAAAAATATTTGTTTCTTTGTTGAATTTCATATTGTGTATTGCATTAATATGTCACATAAGGGTGAACAGAGGCGTGGCTCGTGTGGTCACTTAGTGGCTTTATGGGACACGCATCCGTCCTGCATTTCGTGCACTAAGTGCATAAAGGACTCACCCTGTGAGTACTGCTCGTCTTGGCCTGAAGCCATTTGGATAAAGGCTGGGGCGAGGAGGACTCACAAAAGCCGTAAGACTAAGAAGATCCCGGTGAAGGTGTCTCTTAGCTCGACTAGTGAAGCAGAATTCAATGGATTTTCGCAATCAGACTCTGCTGCCAAGGAGAGTGATCAAAAGGTAAGAACTATTAAATCACTCTTTACAACCGCCCCCCCCTCAGCTTCGGCTGGTTCTTCACGGGACACGGGGGAACGGATGTTAGCGTCGGGTGTCAGTTCTGCCGAACGACAACTTCCGACGCTAGGTGTTAGGGCTGATCCTTCGGGAGACGCCATAGGCCATTATAAGGGAAACCTTGTTGATTGGCCGTTGCTAACACCACGCTCTGCGGGAAAACATTCTTCGGAATCCAGCAGAGTGCCAAATTTCGTCTCCGGACAGAATTTGGAGACAGGGGATAGAGCAGTTGAAATACTGCCTACCCCTAGTCAACCGGGAATTGCGTCAGAGCAAAACCCTTATGACACCGGGCAACCGGTCACTCATTACGCCGTGGCGCGTCAGGTCACCGGGAAACCGGGTAGTCATGGAGACATGACGCGACCGGGAGCTGCTCAGTCATTTAATTATGACGTAACCGGGCAACCGGTCAGACAGTTAAACATGATCCCGGTCATCGGGAATTCAGTTGACAATGGAATTGGCCAATCATTTACTAAAGATTGGTCCAATCAGATGATTAGTCACCCGTCTATGACGCGTCCGGGCACCAGTCATCCGGGTACCACCGGGCAACCAGGTACGGGGCAGATGGCCCCTGTGTGTCACGACCGAATAGATACAAGGTATCATTCATTCGCGGCACAGCCGGAATACATGGATGTACAGAACACTGGACAGTATGTACCAGGTTCATATATCCAAACGCCTAACAGTGGTTATAGGGACTATCAGACGGAGAAGTACTACCGTTCTCCTAGGGAGACGGTGTATTATTCTAGAGAGAACTCTCCGCCCCTACACCATGCGCCGTTACACAAGGTGGAACGGCTGTATGATAGGCAAGGAAACCAAGCCTACCGGGATACTAAATTTCCAGATCTGGAGAATTTACGACTCCCGGAAAGACATCTCTCGAGGCAGTCTTTAGAAAGGCGAACCCCCGTTCAGGATAATTATACTTATCCGATAAAGGGTAGGTCGAGACCGTCCCATACGGTTAGTTCGGCCCCAACAATCGACACTGTGCGACCTCTCTCTGCTGCGGAGAGAAGGGCCATTTCACAGGATCGACATCAGAACATAGAATCGGAAGAATCTATGTCTGATTCAGAAATTGACCAACCGGTTGAAAGACCGGTTAGAGGCAATTTGTCACGTCGTAGGGTCCGACAAGATTCCAGTTCGTCGTCTAACGAAGAATTGGAAAGTCAGCACACTACAATGGACGAGCCAGCTGTAGAACGTTGGTCACTACAGCAGGCCATTGAGGAAGTATTTAGGGTTGTTCCTAGTACTTTTTGCCCAAAGGTTGACGCTCCCCCTCGTCGTAAAAACCTTTCCAGTTTGGAAGAACTGAATGCGGAGACTACAACTCCACAACAGTTACTTCCACAGGCAAACAATCTGGGCAGATTGTTGGACCAGTTGCAGTCCACCAGATCGTTGGTTACGATTGAACCAGCCTGGTCAGTCCCACTAGCCATTTCTAAGGAATGGGTGTCTCCGAAAGTTTATGTAGCTTCTAAGGAGTTCTTTCCTGTGAAAGTACCAACCTTAGACGGAGATGCGGCTACACTGGGTCTGTCTGCACCCACGTCAATAACGGTTAACGCCAAACTTATTGAGAGATGGGAGGCCAGAGCGCGTCTGGGAGTCATGGTGTCATCCCATGACGATCATTTCGCGATAGCTCTAGCCATGTTACTAAAAGAGGAGAACGTCTCTAGCAGAGGGGCTAGCAGAATTCTTGAGGCGTTTGATACGGGTAATCGGCATTTAATGGCTCTGAATTTACAGAACGCCACAGAAATGCTTTCCGTAAGGAGAGATGCGACGCTAATCAAATCTTCTCCGTTACTTCAAACCAGCAAGGACAGTCTTAGAGCTGCTCCTTTAGCCTCAAACCTTCTCTTTGGTGGAAGGGTAGCTGCGGTGACTGTATCTGATGCGTCAGAACAGTCTAGACGCCTGTCGGCTAGCGCAGCTAATGCTTTTTCGCAGAGTAATAAACACTCTGCACCGTCGACGAAATGGGGCAAGCCTAGGAAGCCCCCGGCGAAGAAGCAAAAACAGGAAGTTAAGGCGTTGCCGCCTAAACAACCTCCTTCCACGGGCCAGAAGTTTGTTAAGCCAAAGCCCCGTGAATGGACAGGGCGTGAGGAATACGCTAAACGCGTTCTTTTTTCTGGATGAATTAGGGTATGGAGATTATATATCAGGTATTAAATGACTGGTAAGTATTTTCTAATAAAAATATGTTTTACTTTAAAAAACTTCATTTCAATTTATAGAAATTTTCCATAATTTTGTTTAGACCTTTTCAAAGTCATCGACATGGTGCTGATTTGGTGTATGTGGTAAAGGTTTAACCCTTTCCCTCATATAGATGCTTTCTGACGCCTCTGCAGCAGACGGCTTTTTGAAAACATAGTGACAAAAGAAGAAATTGCACAAAACGTTTTTGCCACAATGTTTTCCACTTTTTATACGACCGTTTCTTAAAAACAGTACGTATTATGGTATGGTCGTGTCCCTCCCTCCGTCCCTCCGTCCGTCCATCCCTATCTCCGTCCGTCCCTCCGTCTGTCCATCCGTCCGTTCGGGTTTTCCGCACTTTTTTCTTACATACTTTGAGCTATTGAGCTGAAATTTTGTATAAGGCTTTGTAGTGATGTGTCACATATCAAGTTCATATTTCCTGGGATTTCGTCAATTTTTTAATGAGTTATGCCCCTTTTTGGACTTAGAATATTTGTTTTCCGCACCTTTTTTCTACATGCTTCGATGTATTGAGCTGAAATTATGTATATGGCTTTGTAATCAAGTGTCACAGATCAAGTTCACCTTTCCTCGAATTTCGTCAATTTTTTAATGAGTTATGCCCCTTTTTGGACTTAGAATATTGGTTTTCCGCATTTTTATCCTACATACTTTGAGCTATTGACCTGAAATTTTGTATATGGCTTTGTAATCATGTGTCACAGATCAAGTTCACATTTCCTGGGATTTCGTCAGTTTTTGAATGAGTTATGCCCCTTTTTGGACTTAGAATATTTGTCAATTTCTGCATGAGTTATGCATTTTTCATAGTTTCCCATTATTCTTTAACAACTTATTCCTGAACGACTTTATTAACTTTTTACAAACAAACAATATATCAAAACAAACAGGAAACTTACAAAGAAGTTCCTGACGGGCGTATTATGTACCGTTTGCGGTACTCTTGTTGTCATAGGTTATCCATTCAATTATGGAGATTTTCTATTTTTTGACAAAATACGTTCAAAGTCGTCTGCTGTAAAATTGCCGTATGAGGGAAAGGGTTAAACTTTAGGGGACTGCTTCAAGTCTACTATCTGAGCTTCCAGTAAAAACACCCATTGGAAATCTCATGAAGAAGCTTCAAGCCGAATACTGTAAATGTCTAGGACCACAAATTGGCCAGGATGAGGGCTTGATTGTTGTTTCATTACTTAAGACAATCGAATTTGGGAAATTAATTTGCTTTCGCCCGAAAGTTGTGTTTGGAAAAACAGTTTAGCCCTTCACCACATACAACAAATCAGTAGCGGATAATTTTTTGAAAAGATCTCAGCAAATGTATGGAAAATCTCTATGAATCGTAAAATTTTAGAATAGAGTTGGAAACATTGTAAGAACAGGTCTGGCGATATAACTCATAATGAGCAAATTTCTACTTTTACCGCAATGTCTTAAAATTTTGTCTGCATGTGGGAAAGGGTTACAGGAAAGAATAATTACTGAATGTCTTCCTCACCTCAGGCAAGTTGTTGCACAACTGTTTACCTTATATGATATTTTTACGGTTCTCTCCTTTGAAAATAAATGCAAGATTTTTTTAATATTTGTAAATCTTTAGCAGGTTTAAAAACTTGTTTTGAAAAGGAGAAATTGTTTATTCAGCTTTTCAAAGGTCTTTTTACAAATACTTGGTAGTAATAGCCGTTTTGCATGAAGCTTAACAATTGACTTAAAACAGATAAACCTACAGCAGAAGACTATTTTAAACATTTCAGAGTTGTCTGCTTCAAATATTTATGATAAAAAAAAAAGTGATATCTGAAAATCAAATGAAAACAGTTGAAAACATTGAGGCAAAAGTTAGAAATTGATTATGTTATTAACCCTTTCCCTCATATAAACGCTTTCAGACGCCTCTGCAGCAGACAGCTTTTTAAAAACATAGTGACAAAAGAAGAAATTGCACAAAACGTGCAATTTCTCCTTTTGCCACAATGTTTTCCACTTATAGTCATTCAATTATGGAGATTTTCTATGTTTTGACAAAATACGTTCAAAGTTGTCTGCTGCAGAATTGTCGTATGAGGGAAAGGGTTAAGTTGTATACTGCTGCTGATGGGGTAGAATGTGTCTGCAGGTGGGGAAATGGTTAAAGTTGTCTGTATCATCTAGTTTTATTGGGGTTAAACACCGTTTTCAACAATATGTCAGTAATATCATGGCAACAATACACTCACTCATCCCTGGATGAACCAACCAGTACTAGGCTAGGAAACGTGCCTTGCCCAAGAACACATCGCCATGACCGCAGCTCATTTTGAGCACTTTCTCCTTTTTGTCGTAATGTCTTTAAAAGTCGCCAGATAGGCGTCAAAAAGCATATATATGTGGAAAAGGGTTTAGACTTTTTGTTAACGGGTTTAACTAATTCAGCCAGTTACAAAATGAAGGTCCCTTGTATGTGTTCATTAACCCTTTCCTTCATATAGACGCTTTCTGACGCCTTTGCAGCAGCCGGCTTTTTGAAAACATAATCAAAACGAGCAATTTCTCTTTTTGCCACAATGTTTTCCACTTTTAGTCATAGGTTGGTTATCCATTCAATTCTAGAGATTTTCTATTTTTTGACAAAATATGTTCAAAGACGTCTGCTGCAGAATTGTCGTATGTGGGAAAGGGTCATCTGCTGTATATGGCGTCCGAGTCAGCTGTATACAGAAGGTAAAATATATTGTTAAATTTATTTTCAACTATAATGGCGTAATGTTGATAATGGTCTAATTGCATCAACAATGTTCAAAAGTATTTACGGACAAATAAAAACTGAAAGCCATTACGTTCCAGATAAAACAACAATCTGTATGCAAATTATACAAGTGCAAAATGGAGAAGTTTTCCTCCTTTTTTATAACTGATTAATAACTGTCTCATAACAAAGAAAACCTTTCAAGGATCATGATCTTTATCAGGAGAGCCTGCAAGCTTTTATTGCACAAGACCCATCTAACACCACATACAAGTGGTTCCATCAACTCTGTATGCAAATGAGCTCATTTGCATACAGATGATGTCACACAGGTGTGATTGGTTGGGAGCATGCGTCATTATATGGTGTTGATAATACTGTATGCGGTTCATGCTTGATCTTTTTTTGTATTTCAATTGTTGAATTCTGTTAGTAATCATATTGTTCAATTTTCATTATACGTCTTGACTTTTAACTGTAAATCACCACCAGCCACCATTTGTTATGGTCCATTACTCCAACAAGGAGAAAATTGTCTGTAACCAGTTACCTGATTTTCCACATACAACAACATTGCAGCAGATGACTTTCAAAACATGCAGACGAAATGCAGGAAACGTCTACACATTAAAGTTAAGTTATTGATTAGAGTTGAAAATAGTTCGTCAAATGGAGAAATTGATCATTATGAGCAATTTCTTCACACAGTTTTCAAATGCCGTCTGCTGCAGATGCATCAACATGTGCCAATATGTGGGAAAAGATTAATGTTGACTGCTTTTATAACATCTGAGATATTTTTTTAAAATAATTTGAAATTTGGAAATATAAATTAAAAATAGAGTTAGAAATGGAGGAAATGGATGTTTTGAGTATTTCCTCCTTTTCCACAATATTTCAAAAGTCCTCTGTAAAATGATGAAAAATAATGTTATATGTGAGAACGGCTTAAATAAAGCCTTTTTTCAAGGACTGAAACTGAACTGTTTATTATAAGTACTCAATCACAGAAGTCATGAGTTTAACCCTTTCCCTCATACGACAAGACGTGCAATTTCTCCTTTTGCCACAATGTTTTCCACTTTTTCTCATATGTTATCCATTCAATTATGGAGATTTTCTATGTTTTGACAAAATACGTTCAAAGTCGTCTGCTGCAGAATTGTCGTATGAGGGAAAGCGTTTTAAAATGGTCAATGGCAATTATGATATAAGATTACATTCTTGTAAGACAATTGTTTGGTGATAACTGACTGTCTCGCCAGACGCTTCTATGATCCAAGAACTAACTATATTACCATTGTAGAATTGTTCTGAAAGTGTTCTAGCTAGCTAGAACATACATGGAATGGTTCAAGAACAGTTCTGGAATATTTGTTCTAGGACCATTCTGTCAGTGTTTTAGAACTATAACATAACTTATGTTCTAGAACTGTTACATAACATTTGTTCTGGAACATTTTTAGAACCAGTTGTTCTACAAATTGAGCCATTTAACATTGTAGAACCATTGTGAAAATGTTCTAGAACATACATGGAATGATTGGAGAACAGTTCTGGTGCATTTGTACTAGAACTGTTCTAGACATTTTCGCAGGGGCACAGAAGATCCGAATTACATTATGCAGAGAATAATCTGGATTATTGATGGTCGTTATAATACAGAGGCGTCGGAGGTGTCAAAATGCATCTGTATGAGGTTAAGGGATAACGTTTGAATGTTAGTTTTCCTGTGACATATGCCCAATATATGAATGGAACCCAAAATCTTGTCACAATGAAATTTAAAATGACATACTTATTGACTGCATTTTAAATATTTAAGCCAGTTGCAATACAGAACCCTTTTTCAAAATGTTATGATATTTTAACTCAACTATGTATTTGATAAAATAAAATAATAGAAAGCGTGGTGATATAGAAGTAATTGATAAGATCTACCAGTGCTTTCATTTACTACAATTTCCTGCTTTTCTTCTGTAATAATGCTTTAAAAAATATCTTGAAAGGAGTTGGTTTTTGCTACAGTTTAAGTTCCTGCCTTTTATTACAGTTAAACAAGAAGGATAGTTGACTAGACAAACTGCCAAATTCAACCCTTTCCCACATACCACAAATCTGCAGCAGACGATTTTATGAAAACATTTTAAGCAAAAAAACAATTGGAAAAATCTTAAAATTTGAGTTTAATGTTCTTGAATCGAGTTAAAAACATTGTGGCAAATGGACAAATTGCTTATTATGAATGAGGTGGTTCTCCTTTTCCTACAACGTTTTCAAAAGTCGTCTGATTAACCCTTTCCCTCATACGACAATTCTGCAGCAGACGACATTGAACGTATTTTGTCAAAACATAGAAAATCCATGACAAAAAGTGAAAAACATTGTGGCAAAAGGAGAAATTGCACGTTTTGTGCAATTTCTTCTTTTGTCACTATGTTTTCAAATAGCTGTCTGCTGCAAAGGTGTCAGAAAGCGTCTATATGAGGGAAAGGGTTAAGATGCGTCTGCATGTGTAAAAGTATTAATTTATATTTTTGGGGAGAGGATTAGTAATAATGAAGAGATTCTATCTTCAGCCTATTCTATTATTGAGACGTAATCATTCTTATCTCGCTAGATCATCTGAGCTGACAACTTTTGAGAACAATTTTAAAATCTAGAAAATATGGTTTTGTATATTTGTTTGAAAACATTGCTGAAAAATAGCAAAAAAAGGAGAAGTTTGTCTTCATTTTGAGGATTGTTTCTCTTTCCACAATGTTTTCAAAAGTCTTTTTTATATGAAATAATGGTTTAGCACATTCAACAAATCTTCAGCAGTTTCAAACACATCTAGGCAAAAATATGGAAATTCTCTATTTACAGTTGAAAACATTATGTGAGCACTTCTTCTCATTTCGCCTTCAGTCTTGCAGATTCATTGAATTGTCTCTGCACATGAGAAAGGTTAACCCTTTCCCACATGTAACAACTCTGCAGCAGACGACTTTGAAAACATACCCGAAATATTTTGGAAACTCCCTTTTAATGAAAGTACAATAATTGAATTGAGTTGAAAACATGCTCATTTTGAGCCATTTCTTCTTTTGTCGCCATGTTTTCAAAAGGCCGTCTGCTGCAGAGGCCTCAGAAAGTGTCTATATGAAGGAAAGGGTTAAACAGGATAAGAGTTCATGTCTAGAATTATCCTGTACATTGTTTAAATTCCACATTGTTACATACTGGCAGAAGAATTCCAAGCGTCTAACTTCTGTCTAAAAACTGTCACGCACAAGACAAGATATATATTACTCAATATCGTGACAGTCAATGTTTTCCTTCCTTGCCAAATGTGCTTTCTGGCTCATCACCAAAGACCTGTTTTATTTGCTTCTCGCACTATACAATGCTATGAAACATCTTAGATTTAACCCTTTCCCACGTACAACAATTATACAGGAGATAACTGATCTGATATCTAGGCAAAAATGTAAAAAATATCTGTAAATAAAAGTAGAATTTTTTAAAAAAAGAGCAATTTATCCTTTTGCCAAAATGTTTTCAAAAGCCATCTGCTGCAGAGGAGGCATCAGAAAGCATCTGTTTGTGGGTAAGGGTTAAAAATAGTCATTTGTTATATATATTTGAGTCAGGTGCCTTGATGCACATTCCATATATTTTGGTTTGACATTGAAATTTTTAAATGCTAACTATGGCTTCAAAACTGGAGCCCCGGTAGCTCAGTCGGTAGCGGCGAGGGCTGTCAATCAAGGGGTTGTGAATTTGAACCCAAGCTTGGCCAACATTCTTTCCAACATTGACAAAAGTCATTCGTCTTCCACACAGTCTATGTGGAAAAGCAGCCAATTCCTTGGAGAGACTGTTCTGCGGAGTACTGGTGTGAGATTATTAAGCCAGAAAAGACGTGAGTTGGTTAACTGGCGGTCGTGAAAACTGCGTTAAACCCAAATCAGTTGATCAAAAACTGGAACACATTTTATTTGTATCATCTAAACTATATATGCCTGTTTAATAGAAGGCCATTACTATATCATGCATTTTAAATGAGTTTTTGCCATTTGGGAGTTAAACCAGATGATCACTGGCACACGCTTACAGTGCTCTTCGTTTTAATTTTCACAGAGATTTTGGATTAAGGCGATTTTTGTTTAACCCTTTCCCACATACATATGCTTTTCGACGCCTTTGCAGCAGATGACTTTTGAAGACAATGTGACAAATGCAGAAATTTGTAGCAGACTATATATGAAATTAAATTGCAGTAGAGTGCCGTCCTCTTGTACAAAGGGTACCTGAGGTTTCCAGTGGTGAGCAGGTTTTGCCTATTGGATTTTTCTCATACAAATGGCGTGAGCACATTGAGGGACAATAATTGATGTAAGCTGAAAGCTGGTTGTGCAAATGATGGAATATGAATAAGTCTTAAACTAGATAAAGATTACTGCATGATTATAAATTGACCGTTCCAATGTTACATGGACTGAATCGCTTTTCTCAAAATGAGGAGTTTGGGAGGCAACTTCCCTGGACTGTTACATTATATTGGGATTTTTGCAGCAGATAATTTTTAAAGATTAGCCAAAAAAATGAGATCATTGCTCTAAACAAGCAATTTCCCACTCTGTATCATAACTTTACTTAACCCTTTCCCTCATACAACAATTCTGCAGCAGACGACTTTTAACATATTTTGTCAAAAAGTTGAAAATATCTATAATTCAATGGATAACCTATGACTAAAAGTGGAAAACATTGTGACAACAGCGGAAATTTCTCTATTTGCCAACATGTTTTCATCTCTATACAATTCTTCTTTTCATTTCTAGAGATTTTTGTATATTTTTTCTACTTTGTTTTTAATTTAGTTGTCTGCTGCAGATTTGTCATATGTGGGAAACAGGAAAGGCTATTTTAGTGTACTAAATCTGTCCTTACATCTGAACTTAACCCTTTCCCACCTGCAGCCGCATTTTGACGCAATAGCAGCAGACGACTTTTGAAAACATTGTGGCCAAATGTGAAATTGCTCATAATGAGCAATTTTTCCTTTAGCCACAATGTTTACAACTTTATTTTACAATAAAGTTATCTTTTATGGAAATTTCTCAGGTTTCTGTCACTGTTTTCAAAGCTGTCTGCTACAGAATTATTGTATGTGGGAAAAGGGTAAGACAATGATCATAGCATGTGGCAAGTTGACAATTCACGACATGGGGTAATTAATATCTTGTCCCCAAACATGCTATTATTAATCCTGATACAAACAACTATTTACCATTTTGTAACAGGCAACTATTCACCATTTTGTAATAGGCAACTATTGAAAACATTATTGAAAGAGGAAATGTTGTGCATTCATAATGAACAAAGTCGCTTTTCCCACAACATTTTCATCCCCTAAACATAAATAATCAACTCATTTGAAATGTTTTTAAAGAAGAAGGCTCTAAAAGTATCATATTAGGTAAACATTTAATGCTTTCCCACATACAACAAATCTGCAGCAGGAGACTATGAAAACATCTAGATAAAAATATGGGGAACCACAATATTTAATTAAAGTATATATTATAATAATTGAATAAGGCATTTACTCCTTTTGTCTGATTGTTTTCAAAAGTTTTTTGCTGCAGAGGTGTCAGAAAACATTCTGTTTGTGGGTAAGGATAAAAGCTCAAAGAATTTCTGTACATAATCAATCACACCTCACATTCATGAAGATAAGACAATACACTTGGGTTAGATAATAACTATTTTCCTCCTTCTTACATTATACCATATGATATAGGTACTGACATAATACCATATGATATAGGTACTGACATAATACCCTATGATATAGGTATTGACATAATACCATATGATATAGGTACTGACATAATACCATATGATATAGGTACTGACATAATACCCTATGATATAGGTACTGACATAATACCATATGATATAGGTACTGACATAATACCCTATGATGTAGGTAATGACATAATACCATATAATATAGGTACTGAAATAATACCATATGATATAGGTACTGACATAATACCCTATGATATAGGTACTGACATAATACCTTATGATGTAGGTAATGACATAATACCATATGATATAGGTACTGACATAATACCATATGATATAGGTACTGACATAATACCCTATGATGTAGGTAATGACATAATACCATATAATATAGGTACTGACATAATACCATATGATATAGGTACTGACATAATACCCTATGATATAGGTACTGACATAATACCTTATGATGTAGGTAATGACATAATACCATATGATATAGGTACTGACATAATACCCTATGATATATGTACTGACATAATACCCTATGATGTAGGTAATGACATAATACCCTATGATATATGTACTGACATAATACCCTATGATGTAGGTAATGACATAATACCATATGATATAGGTACTGACATAATACCCTATGATGTAGGTACTGACATAATACCATATGATATAGGTACTGACATAATACCCTATGATATAGGTATTGACATAATACCATATGATATAGGTACTGACATAATACCATATGATATAGGTACTGACATAATACCCTATGATATAGGTACTGACATAATACCATATGATATAGGTACTGACATAATACCCTATGATGTAGGTAATGACATAATACCATATAATATAGGTACTGAAATAATACCATATGATATAGGTACTGACATAATACCCTATGATATAGGTACTGACATAATACCTTATGATGTAGGTAATGACATAATACCATATGATATAGGTACTGACATAATACCATATGATATAGGTACTGACATAATACCCTATGATGTAGGTAATGACATAATACCATATAATATAGGTACTGACATAATACCATATGATATAGGTACTGACATAATACCCTATGATATAGGTACTGACATAATACCTTATGATGTAGGTAATGACATAATACCATATGATATAGGTACTGACATAATACCCTATGATATATGTACTGACATAATACCCTATGATGTAGGTAATGACATAATACCCTATGATATATGTACTGACATAATACCCTATGATGTAGGTAATGACATAATACCATATGATATAGGTACTGACATAATACCCTATGATGTAGGTAATGACATAATACCATATGATATAGGTACTGACATAATACCATATGATATATGTACTGACATAATACCCTATGATGTAGGTAATGACATAATACCATATGATATAGGTACTGACATAATACCCTATGATATATGTACTGACATAATACCATATGATATAGGTACTGATATTATACCCTATATTGTAAATACTGACATTATACCCTATGCTGTAGGTTACACTGACATTATACCCTATGATATAGGTTACACTGACATTATACCCTATGATATATGTTACACTGACAGTATACCCTATGATATAGGTTACACTGACATTATACCCTTTGATATAGGTTACACTGACATTATACCCTATGATATAGGTTACACTGACATTATACCCTATGATATAGGTAACACTGACATTATACCCTATTATATAGGTAACACTGACATTATACCCTATGGTATAGGTACTGACATTATACCCTATGATGTAGGTACTGACATAATACCCTTTGATGTAGGTACTGATATAATACCCTATGATGTAAGTAATGATATAACAGTCTATGATGTAGCTACTGGCATTATACCCTATGATGTAGGTACTCATATATATGGTCATATAGAGTACCACTAATATAGGGTTTATGTTTGTCATAGATATTCTTTGCCCTTTCCCACCTGCCGATGCATTTTAATGCATCTTCAGCATATGACTTTTGAAAACATTGTGTCTAAAGAAGAAGTTGCACGTAATGAGAAATTTCTCTTTTTGCCTCAATGGTTTTTCAACTCGCAGTAATTATAATTTCACTTTTTGAGATTTCCTATAGTTTTGCGTAGGTGCCTTACAGATTTGTCATTTGTTGCAAAGTTTATGATAATGTACCATACTCTGTGTGATCGTCTGTACAACAGTCACCACCTTAGTATCAACTGGTTTATCTTTTGGATCAGCAGATAATGTTCTCAAATCTTCAATAACATCTACAGAATCTATCCTATTAAATCTGATAAATAATTGTCTCGGATATTTACCGCCTTTGACCGGTTGTTTAATCGCAACCCCTGTGTGACAATACGGTTGTTTATGCGGGTCAACGGTGAGATTATTTGGGATTCAATTTGTCCATAGACAGATTAACCTGTCAATTACGTATCGGGGTATTTAATCTACGTCAGACAATGTAAACAGCCTGGTTCTCTTGTGAATATATTCTGATGTGGAACACCCCTTACAGAATATATTAACCCTTTCCCACATATAGACGTTTTCTGATGCCTCTGCAGCAGACGACTTTTGAAAACACTGTGACAAAAGTAGAAATTGCTCAAAACGAGCAATTTCTTCTTTCGCCACAATGTTTTCAACTGTTTTCAGTAATCGATCATACCTACATTTATGGACCTTTTCTGTGTTTTTTGCCAAGATGTTTTCAAAGTTGTCTGCTGCAGATTTGTTGTATGTGGGAAAGGGTTAAATATTCAAAAGAGGATGTGTTTGTTTAATACTTCATTAGTGGTTGTTTACCTGATATGAATACTTCATTAGTGGTTTACCTGATATGAAACTATAAAAGTCCTAGAAATTTGCCTCAGCAGGTGGGAAAGGGTTAATTTATACTTTACCTTATATGGTATCCTATGAACATTTTACTACATCTATAGTTTAAAGTTTTGTTTTGATACAGATTTTAAAATATTGCTGAAAAGGAGAATTGCTTGCTCCATAGAGTTATCCCTCCTTTTCACACAATGTTTTCAAAAGGTGTCTTCTGCAATGGAATATAGTGTTGTCTGTATTAGGGATTAAATTTTTAAGACTCATTTTCAATGAACCAATTTACTTCGTTGAAGGAAAGATTAAATACTTTTAAGCACAGAAGAAACAATACAGAAAATGGGGAAGAGATTGCATATGATGGAAGCTTTTTATTTTCTCTGTTTTCAAAAGTGATCTGCAACAGTTATCAACAGTTTATAATTTGCAGAGTTGTATTAATAAATAGCAAAAAAGACACACAAAAATGCATAAACTTGAGGTTTTCTAACATTTAAATTTTAAATACATATAAAGAAATCTATAGTTACAACTATTGTGCATGAGGTCATAGAATTGTTGACAAATTGTGCCATGAATAGGATTAAATTTGGTCTTATTTCTGTCATTATCACATGGAAAGATGCACATCAGCATATTTATCTTTATAGTTAACTGGGCAATTATTACATGTAAATTGTTCTGTATTCAGTAATGGTCACTGGTGCAATAAATTGATCAAAATTTGGACCACATTTTATAAGCTCATGTAAACTCACAGATAGGTATTTTCCCATGTTAAAGATATATTTAATTAGATACAAGAGTGTTCAAATGAGCACATGAGTGGCCTGCTAAAGTCAAGAGTGCGGGGACAGATAGAGGATAGAGGGCAGATTTAGTGTAATATATGTCACCTCATAAACATTGTAGTGAAACCCAGTTCAAATCTATAGATGGACTTAACCCTTTCCCTCATATAGACGCTTTCAAACGCCTCTGCAGCAGACGGCTTTTTAAAAACATAGTGACAAAAGAAGAAATTGCTCAAAACAAGCAATTTCTCCTTTTGCCACAATGTTTTCCATTTTAGTCATAGATTATCCATTTAATTATAGTGATTTTCTATTTCTTGACAAAATATGTTCAAAGTCGTCTGCTGCAGAATTGTCGTATGAGGGAAAGGGTTAAATGAATTGCTTTAGGTGAACAAAGGAGTTAAAGTATATCTGTGTTTAGTGAAGACTCTGGTGAGCCTATGAATATTCATAGTTTTCATCAGTCTTCACTTACATCATGCATTTTGTAGTGTTATAGATGCAACTTTTATTAACCCTTTCCTGCATACACTATATTTGCAGCACATGATTTTGAAAACTTCTGTGAAAATATATGGGCAATCTCTATAAATTAAAGTGTAATCATTGAATCAAGTTGAAAAATGGAGAAATTGCACATTAAGAGCTATTGTGTTTACTACAATACTTCCAAAAGTTGTCTGCTTCAGCGGTGTCAAAATGTGTCTACTTGTGGAACATGGTTCCAGAACTACATTTGTTTCACTTCCAAATCAAGTATGTGATGCCAAAAAGGGGATGCTAGAAGACCTACTTTTGCCTGAAATCACTCATTTAATTTATGGAAAGGCAGTCAGAGTGAGAGCATTTATAGTATGCACCTGATTCTGCCCCAGAGAGATCCCTAATTAAGGTTCAACACTTCTTTCACCAGCATTTCAACTACATGGTTTCATTTCTTGGTTATTCCTTTCCCACATACAACAAATCTGCAGCAGACTACTTTGAAATTATAGTGACAAAAACCTAAAAAATCGCCATAAAAAATTAAATTGCTTAATTGTTAAATAAAGTTGAAAACATGTTTTCAAAAGTCGTCTGCTGATTTTGCGTCAAAATGCGTCTGCAGGTGGGAAAGGGCTTAAGTATCTGTTTCACCAGTAACAAAACAACAGTTGAAAACATTGTGAAAAATAGGAGAAATTGCTACAACAAACAATTTCTCCCCTTGAAATGTTTTCTCTCTCTAGGTTAAAGTATAATGTTAAACAAAACCTCAAAGGCTTGCATACAAATTGTTTCCCAAAAGCTTTTCAGTGCAAACATGCACACATGCCAAAAACCTCCTTAGACCATTTTTTAACATGTCCAAAAGCTCCGTGGTCAAACAATTTACTTGCCTAAAAAGCCTATTTGTAAGATTTTAGCTAATGCTAAAGAAGCCCATAATAATTTGCTGAAATGTCAATTTGCTCCTACTTATTATCAATGGTTCATGTTTCAACTTGCCCCAAAATTCCTTTACTAGAATACTAACCTTGATTTCTAGGGTTGTATGCTTTCAAGATATTAGAATATGAACAAGTAACGTCTGCGAGGTTGAAATGCAACAGACAAGTCTTAAAATATTACATCAGGTAAACTGTTTTAAGCAACAAAGTGTATACATACATTGTTTACTGCCAGATTTAATATTAAGATATATACATATATATATATAAATGTATATTAATGACCATTGGAGGCCATGGAACTGCAAGACCCCCACACGACACACACCCCAAGTAGGCTTATGTTTCATACTAAACCTAAAACCTTGTCTTCATAATCTTTTCCGTGATACAGACAACATGTAATGCCCTTGCAGCATAGAACTTTTGAAAACAATTTGGAAAAATGAGAAATTGGTCTTTTTCTAACAATGTTTTGAACTCTGTATCAAAAAAAATATTGCAATCTTCCAGATTGTTTTGTTTCATCATCTGATATTTTCAAAGCAAACATGTCATGTAAACATGGATAGCCTTATTGTAAAATAATTAAGGTCTGATAACCTTGTATTCTGTGGAAATATATAATAGAGTAAGTTTGGTGTAATGCAATTTGGAATATTTATAGATACTTTACTCAGCTGCAAACGAGGACATCAGACTGTTCTTATTGAAGAACGTGTTTACTCAAGCCTCAGTTAATTACAGAACACATTTCCACATAGGCTTTTCAATTGAGATAAATAAAGTGCATTTGTTTGCACCAAACCAGAGACATATATTTCTATATAGGTCTCTGACCAAACTTAAAATTCAAGCAACATTCTTAATATTTGTAACTAGATTTGTTTATTTTCTAAATTATTTTAAAATATCAAAATATGG
Organism: Serripes groenlandicus; assembly: GCA_031761405.1. Lineage (NCBI taxonomy): Eukaryota > Metazoa > Mollusca > Bivalvia > Cardiida > Cardiidae > Serripes > Serripes groenlandicus. Next base: position 6,214,936 of record JASEVX010000005.1, read on the forward strand.
AAGATTTAGATATTAATAGGATAAATCTTTTCCCACATGTAGAATTTTAACAAATCAGCAGCAGTAGACTTTTGAAAACATTGTGGCAAGAGGAGAAATTGCTCATCATGTGCACTTTTCCCTATGCCTACAATGTTTTCAACTTTGTTCAATTATTGGTTTTACATTACAGATGCTTTCAATAATATGAATCTAGGTATTTTCAGATGGCTCCTACAGATTTATAATTGAATGTGGGAAATGGATAATTGAAAATTGAAATATCATGCATTATAGAATGAAATGTTAACGGTGATGATTTTGGAAAGTTGAGAGCAGGTGTAAATGCAGCCATCTGCCGTGGTCATCACCTCCAGGGACATCAAAGGAGGCATAATGACCATTAAACTGACCAAGATTAAAGGTTTGGTTGACCACATTGTACCGTTACCAATTTTTAAATTATCCCACACAGGGTCAAACAAGTCAACCATTGAAGTTCTTTAACCCAATCTCACATACAGACATGTTTTTACGCGTCCCCAGCAGACTACTGATTGGAAAACATTGTAATTTCTCCATTTGTCACAATGTTTTCAAAATGTATTTTGAGGGATTTTGCACATTTGTGCCTTAAACTTTTTCAGAGTAATTGTCTACTTCGAATTTAGATTTGTCGTATGCGAGAAAACGAAAACCTTTAATCCTTTCCCTCATACGACAATTCTGCAGCAGACGACTTTAAACGTATTTTGTCAAAACATAGAAAATCTCCATAATTGAATGGATAACCTATGACAAAAAGTGGAAAACATTGTGGCAAAAGGAGAAATTGCATGTTTACTGCAATTTCTTCTTTTGTCACTATGTTTTCAAAAAGCTGTCTGCTGCAGAGGCGTCAGAAAGCGTCTTTATGAGGGAAAGGGTTAAGGGGAGTAGAAAACTGTCTTGATAGATAAGGATACCACTTTAATGACATTATTCTCAATTTCTTAAAGACATCTGCAGCTTTGCAGTCAAAAGTAATTCATCATTGAAAAAAAGGATTCCTGTAGTCTCAGATATGATATACACCATAATAAACCCTTTCAAACATTTAGACACGTTTCTACTTTTTGAAGACATTGGGACAAAAGAACATTATTTCCGTTTGAGTTCTAATATTCATAATACCGGTAACCTGGGTAAACAAACCAGTACTAGGCTAAGGGCACTCCACCATGACCGTTGAGCCGCGACTGGGAAGACAGACACTTCAGTTAACCCTTTCCCACATACAACAAATCTGTAGCAGACAACTTTTAAAACAGCAATATTTAAATATGGAATATCTCTATAAATGCATGTATCATAAGTGAATAGTGTTGAAAACATTTTGGCAAAAGGTGGAATTGCTCATCATGAGCAATATCTCCTTTTGCCACAATGTTTTCAAATGTCGTCTGCTGCAGAGGCATCAGAAAGCATCTATATGAGGGAAAGGGTTAATAGGGTTGGGAGAAGAAAAAATGTTGGCTTTGAGCAATTTCTCCTTTTCCCACAATTTTTTCTGCACTTCATTTAGTATTTCAAATTTTTCAGAATATCAAACTTTTAAAACAGATGGCTCTAAAATATTCCTATGAGGTAAAACAACTAGAATGGAAAGTGCCATCGGTGAATAGTGAGTGGAGATAACCCTGACATACCCTGTTAAATGTGAGCTAGAACCCAGGCTCCAAAACACAAATCCAGCTACCCTCTTATCGCCCATTCATCAATTAGAGCAACACAATAACCCATTATACAGCAATTATCCCTTTCTCTGGTATGGATGACCTCTGCTGAGTTTAACCCTTTCACACATACATGTACATCAAATCTGCAGCAGATGACTTTGAAAACAATTCAGTAAAAACTTTAGAAACTCTCTATATATGAAAGAACAATTATTGAATTAAGTTGAAAACATTGTGGCAAAAGGCGAAATTGCTCATTATCTCTCCTTTTGTCTAATGCTTTTAAAAGTCAACGGCTGCAGAGGCTTCAGAAAGCATCTGTATTTAGGAAAGGGTCTGATCCATCCTACTTGCATTGCCACAAAGCAGTTCTGTAACATTATTGTTTATTGTTTAATTGGGGTTTAACGCCGCTTACAACATTATTTCAGTTATATCACGGCGACAGTTCACTTATCCATGATCCCTGGGTAAACAAACCAGTACTAGGCTAGAAAATGTGCCTTGCCCAAGGGCACTCCACCATGACCGTTGTGCCTGTAACATTATTGACCAGAAATACATAGCATGACATTGGAAATATTTCACAACTTTATATCATATTTTTCGAATAAGAAACAAATAACTGATACATGCATACTGACAAAAATATTTCAGCAGAGCTCTAGATAAGGAGCGGTTTGCATGTTCTAAAATCCTTATATGACCCTCTAACCCTATGTTGTGGGTACTCAAAAGAATCGTCTCAGTGAGCCGATTCTTTTGAGAACCCACAACATAGGGTTTGCTTTAATAATAAGAGAGAAATTGTGGGAAAAAGAGCTGAATACCCCTCCTTATCTGGACCTCTGCATGATATAAGTAGACAAAACAGTTCACTTGATGTATACATGTAAAAGTTTCAGGGCTAATTAATGAACATGTAAAACAATGGGACTCCATTAGGGGCCTATTAAGTCGCCCATTGATTTCACAGCTGGGCATAATCAGAAAGGCCACTTCACCTTTGCACTCAAAGTGAGTCTTAATTAAAGGTACAAGGGGAACAAGGAGCATAAAGATAGCCAGCACGCGCCAGTCAGTGTCAGGTTTCACAATACATAAATTGGGCTCATGGGCAATGTTAACTATAACCCTTTGACCCCCCTTTCTAACATACGACAAATCTGCAGCAGAAGATTGAAAATATGTTGGGGGAAAAAAGGAAACTTTCTATAAATGAAAATTTAATTATCAAATAGAGTTGAAAACATTGTGGCAAAAGGAGAAATTGCTCATTGTGAGCAATATTGGCACAATGTTTTCAAAAGTCATCTGCTGCAGATGCCTCAAAAGGTGTCTATATATGGGAAAGGGTTAAGACTGATTTCTAATGCAGCAGACAATCTCATAACCCTTTTCCCACCTTAAAGACGTACCCACAGCAGACAACTTTTTGAAAACATTGTGATATCAAAATACAAGTATGCAGTCATGAACACCATTAATGTCTTAACCCTTTCCATCATATAGACGCTTTCTGACGCCTCTGCAACAGACGGCTTTTTGAAAACATAGTGACAAAAGAAGAAATTGCTCAAAACATGCAATTTCTCCTTTTGCCACAATGTTTTCCACTTTTTGTCATAGGTTATCCATTCAATTATGGAGATTTTCTATGTGTTGACAAAATAAGTTTAAAGTCGTCTACTGCAGAATTGTTGTATGAGGGAAAGGGTTAATCACCGACCGTCTGCGCTGTGTAGTGCTTAGTGTGTCCCTATTGGGAGGGTGAGACCAGGGTTCGATCCCCAGTCAGGTCAGGTCATAACAAAGACTTTAAAAATGGTAGTAATGGATTCCAACCTTGGGATGCATTTCGACTGATTAATCAGTCAGGATTAATAAGGCTGCGTGGTAATACTGATTAATTACCTAGGAAATGTTGTGATGAAAACTGAAACACTGTTGAAATGGCGTAAAAACACCATTAAAAAAAAAAAAATCTCAATCTCTGAATGTCAGATTTCATTCAGTGTGGCACCTTTGTAAAAAGTGTAAGAAATGAAATGAGCTGTACAAACAATTAGCAATAAACGGTAATTGTTTTGAAGGGGGGTCATGCACTGTGCTTTATTCTTGTCAGAAGTTTATACTGGTATGTAAATGTTAGCTCTTGTATTTCAGGGCATATTGTAAGTTTTATGGCCTTTACTCATTAACTTCCTCTTTAATGACCATTCCTTTGTTTATACCCACTGGAAGCGTATTAAAATATATTCAAACATAAGAAAAATCTGCAAAAGATGACTTTTTACCCTTATAGACGCATTTTGAGGCATCTGCAGCAGACGACTTTTGAAAACATCGTGACAAACGAGCAATTTCTCCCTTTGCCACAATGTTTTCAAATCTTTTCAATTATTGTTCTTTCATTTAAAGGTATTTTTCTGCAGTTTTGCATAGACGTTTTCAAAGTCGTCTGCTGCAGATTTGTAGTATGTGGGAAAGGGTTAAAAATGTCTAGACAAACATTGACAATATGGATAAATGAAAGTATAATTATAGAAGAGTTGAAAATATTGTGGAAAATGTATTAACCTTTTTCCACATTTTCCACATACAGATGCTTTCTGATGCCTCATAGTTTTTCATTGCCTTTTTTAGGATTTGAGAGTTTCCTGTCATCTTTGGTCGGAAAAGAATTTGCGAATCTTCCGCGTGGGACATAATTATTCCTCTACGCGAAGACATGGCACGTCATCGCGACTTGGAAAAGCGGTGGCATCTATACCAGGGCTGATTCAAACCCAATATCAAAGTACCCAACAACCGGGAGTTAGACCCTCATACAACAATTCTGCAGCAGACGACTTTGAACATATTTTGTCAAAAAATGGAAAATCTCTAAAATTGAATGGATAACCAATGACTATAAGTGGATAACATTGTGGCCAAAGGTGAAATTGCTCATCATGAGCAATTTCACCTTTGGCCACAATGTTTTCAAAAGTCGTCTGCTGCTATTGCGTTAAAATGCGTCTGCAGGTGGGAAAGGGTTAAGACCCGGTCAATTTTTGAAAACATAGTGGCACAATGAGAGATTGCTCATGATGAGCAATTTCTCTACTTGTCACAATGATATCGTATTTATATATATTCTTTCATTTATAGAGATTTTCCATATTTTCAATGTCGTCTGCTGCAGATTTAAAGTATCTGGGAAAGAGTTAAAAACAATTATCTGCTGCGGATTCCTAAATGGGTCGGCTTTTTCCTGATACAGATGACATAATGATAATTTTTGCAGCACACATCTATCATAGAAACTTCATTAGAAAATGATAAATTCTTCCCTTGAGTGCAACACCATGGTAACTCAATGTTGACCTTAGTTACCATGGTACAGTTGACTCTATCTCAAGTATTTAACTTTTTATCGTATTTACCTACATACAGATTCCATTTGACGCATTTAAAGTAATAAGAAATTTCTCTTTATGTCAATCACTTTGCACTTGCCACACAGTCATTGTTTCAAAATAGACTGTCAGCTGCGATTTCATAACTTTGTACCATGATAGAAACAGGTAAACTTGACCTTGACAAGTATTCATATTACAAGGTCATGCTGTCTGTATTCAAGTTGTGCTACTGTTTATGTTGTGCTTCATTTAGAACCATCTGGTGTTTTAATTGACACAACAACATTGTTACATATACACAGAATGATGTACCTGTTTGAACTGGAATGTTTGGTGAATTTAACTTCTTTTCTTACTTAACCCTTTCTCACATGCAGCATACAACTTTTAAAACATCCTGACAAAAATATGGAAAATCTCTACAAATGACAGACAGCATATAATTATTGAAAATAGAGATGAAAACATTGTCACTGTTTCAGAAGCATAAAAATGGGTCTGTATTTGGGAAAGGGTTATTATAGCATTCAAGTGCTTCTTGATCACCTTTGGCCAAACATGGAAGATTTGGACAACACAAATGTGTAGCCTCATAAACTAAAGTCGTCATTATTATTAAATTTAAAACTGGTCATTTCAAAGATTGACTTCACATACATTATGAAATATGCTTACCTGCTCTATGATGTCACTGGTAGATGGTCAGGACTAGAAAGTTCATTGAAATCCGCTTCTCCAAGCTCTCATCTCCTGAAAAAATACACTCAATATGTTCATACATGTGAATCACATATGAATGGTTTAACATAAAGATGCATTTGAAAAAGATGTGACAAAAGGAGAAATTGCGCCTTTTGTCAATATCTTTTAAAAGAGAGTCGTCTGATGCAGATGCGTCAAATTCCAACTGCATGTGGGAAAGTATCGCTTCAAACAGGGAGATAAAAAGCTGTTAATTACCTTTAATTGTGAAACTATTGTTGATGACCCTTATGCTTCTAATACTGTAAATCGTAATGATCTTAACCCTTTCCTACATAAAGACGCTTTCTGACGACTCTGCATCAGATGACTTTTGAAAAACATCTTTGCCAAAAAAGAAATTGTCTTTGATGAACACTATGTTTTCAATTCTCTTCAAGAAAAAACATTTTCATTTTTAGAGATTGCATATAATATGACCTAGTTGTTTTCAAAGTCATATATGCTTCAGTATTGTTGAATGGTTTACTGCTACAAAGTTGTAACTGCATACAATTATGATTGCCAGATGTAACTTCAGAAATCGAATCTTACAGACACAGACCAACTTGCTTAATACCTTCAGGTCTGATGATCCTGAGGATGAAAATGAAATATCCTTTTATGTAAAGTGAATAAAAGCAACTTTGAACAATTTGGACAACTATTTTAGCATTTTTTCTAAAGGTTGAAGAAATCGTAACAAGAAGAGTAAATTGATATTTATTGTTACAGGAAATCAATTTCAGGAAAGAAAATTATTTTTGTACTGATTTGCCAATGACAATCAATTCCCTGTTGTTCTATATTGAATTTTCCTGTGAGTCATTAAAACATTGTTTAAATACAAAGTAAATATCCAAATTGCCCTGAAACTAATGCATTGTGTTGTCCCAGATACTTGGAAATGTTAGTTTGCATCCTGTGGCATGTTGTTATTGATTATGTCTTTGGTTTGTTTTTATGTCAAAAATACATTACCAGTCATTTAATACCTGATATATAATCTCTACACCCTTAATTCATCCAGAAAAAGAACTCGCCTTGCGTATTCCTCACGTATATGTGATATACACGGTTGCCCGTAATAGCGGGCAAGCACGTGATATCTTGCCACTTTTAATTTCTGGATCCACCAGCTAGACAGCTAAGAATTTACACATTATTTTCTAATTATTCTTTTCTTGGCTTTTTAAGGCTTATTGCCTTATTTAGTTGTTCATTCAGTTAGGAAACTGCATTAACAGATATTCAACTGCATTTAAAGTTAAATTATTGTTGTAATTGCTTGTTTTTGTAGGCGACAGCTAGCTGAAAAGCTCGAGGTGGTTACCCCACCCATTATTTTCAGTTAATGTCTTCGGGTGCGGAACGTAATTGAGTTCAAGACTTAAAGTTAAACGATGAGTTCCCAATCCCGTTATAGATTATACTTATGATGTTTGTTGTATTTACATGTAATTATAACATAGACAAAAATTTTGTTTATAGATTATATACGTTCCGGGTTGTCACTCGGGTAGAAAAATAAAAAGTAGAAAAATTTATAAAATTTTTGTTTTTATTGTTGTGTTCATTTCGTATATATTTTTGTATCATAAATATGTCACATAAGGTGAACGGAGGCGTGGCTCGTGTGGTCATGCTGTGGACGCATGGGACACGCATCCGAACTGTGTGGTTTGCTCAAAGGGCACACAGCTTTCACCGTGCGAGTACTGCTCTTCTTGGACTGTTTCTATTTGGAAACGGGCTGGGAAGGGTAAGACTAGCAAAAGCAGGAAGGGTAAGAGTGCCCCTAAAAAAGGCGTCTCTGATCTCTTCGAGTGAAGCGGAGTTCGTGGGGTTCTCCCAGTCGGACTCCGCGACCGTGTTGAGTGGATCAAAGGTTAAGGCTGTTCCTTCTCCACTTAGCACAACCGCACCTCCTAGTCTAGCTAGAGCTGGAGCCTTCTTACTCTGAACGACATTATCTTGCTTCTGGTGTTGGGGCTCAACCTTCGAAAGAAGGGGATGCCGGAATCACCCGCCGGGAAACCGAGCGGGTTGGTTTGTCAGACCACTTGTGGTCAATTCCAACACCACACTCTGAGCTACATCAGTCTTCGGACTGCTGCAGAGTGCCGGATTACGATGTCTGTGGACAAAGTTCTCTGGAGACTTTTGATAGGTCAGCTTCACTAACTGCCTATCTCTAGTCAACCGGGTAATGCTAGAGCTGGACAGCAAAACCCATATGCCGTGGCGCGACAGGTCCCCGGGCAACCGGGGCGTCATCTAGCGATGACGCGACCTGTCACCGGTCAGTCATTTAGCCATGACACGACCGGGCCAGTCAGTCAATTTGCCATGACTCGACAAGGTAGTCATTCACTTAGCGGTGAAATGACAGGTCAGCAGTCGAATAGCTACGACGCGGCCAGGCAGACGGTCACTCATTTAAATATGACGCGACCAGGCAGTCACTCATTTCACGATGACGCGGCTAGCCAATCAGTCACGCATGGAGCCATGTCGCGACAAGGCGGGGGTCAATCAGTTAGCTATGATGCGACCAGCCTACCGGTCACGCAGGTGAACATGACGCGGCAAGGAGATAGTCAATCATTTGGTAATGACGCGGCTAGTCTACCTGTCGGTTATGAAAACATCGCACGACCAGGCAGTCCGTCATTTGGCAATGACGCGGCTAGCCAGCCAGTCGCTTATGTAAACATGGCGCGACCAGCCAATCGGTCACGCATGTGAACATGACACGATCAGGCAGTAGTCAGTCATTTGGTAATGATATGGCTAGCTTGCCTGTCGGTTATGTAAACATCGCACGACCATGCAGTCTATCATTTAGCAATGACACGACTAGCCAGCCAGTCGCTTATGTTAACATGGCGCGACCGGGCACGGGCTCTGTACTGGCTGACCGAATTGATACTATTATCATTCTATCTCAGGTCAACAACAGAGTGGTGTTATGAATATTCAGAGTAGGTTAGCACCGAACTCTAATATTCAGCCGTATAGCTCCGAGTACGGGAATTACCGGTCGGAGAAATCCTTCCGTTCCCCAAAGGGAACTGTGCACTTCATTAAAGAGTTCCGGATTACGATGTCTGCGGACAAAGTTTTCCGGAGACTGTCGGTAGAGCAGCCTCACAACTGCCTATCCCTAGTCAACCGGGTTTTGCTGGTGCTGGAAAGCAAGACCCATATGCCATATGCCGTGGCGCGACAGGTCCCCGGGCAACCGGGGCGTCTTCTAGCGATGACGCGACCTGTCACCGGTCAGTCAATTAGCCATGACACGACCGGGCCAGTCAGTCAATTTGCCATGACTAGACAAGGTAGTCATTCACTTAGCGGTGATATGACAGGGCTGCAGTCGAATAGCTACGACGCGGCCAGGCAAACGGTCACTCATTTAAATATGACGCTATCAGGCAGTCACTCATTTCACGATGACGTGGCTAGCCAATCAGTCACGCATGTAGCCATGTCGAGACAAGGTTTGGATCAATCATTTAACTATGATACGACCAACCAACCAGTCACGCAGGTGAACATGACGCGGCAGGGAGATAGTCAGTCATTTGGTAATGACGGGGCTAGGCTACCTGTAGGTTATGAAAACATCTCACGACCAGCCAGTCGGTCATTTGTTAATGACGCAACTAGCCAGCCAATTGCTTAGGCAAACATGGCGCGTCCAGGCACGAGCTCTGTACTGAGTGACCGGATTGATACAAATTATCATTCCATAACAGGTCAACAACAGAGTGGGTGCACGAATAATCAGAGTATAGGTTACGGACCGACCTCTATTATTCACCCGTCTGGCTCCGGGTATGGGAATTTTCGTGCAGAGAGATCCTTTCAATCCCCAAGGGAACTGTGTACATCTCTAAGATAACACTTTCCCCCAATTACCTTCCACCGGTCCATTCAATGGAACCGGTCGGAAATAGACGGGATTTCCAAACCTACCGAGAGCATCAAAAAACCCAACGTTTTTTGGGATAACGAGGCATTCGGAGGGACATCTATTTAAAAGACAGTCCTTGGAAAGGCAATCCCTGGAACAGAATACGTTAGCGCATTCTGATAAAGGGAGGGCTAAGCCGTCCCACAAAGGGGGAGAACCTCTCTATGGTCATCCCATTACCAAGGGGCTAAGAATCGGCAGCCTTCTAAATAAAGCACAACCCCTAGGCCTCAACCCTGGGGATGCGCACCTTTCTATGATCGTCCCAACGCCGGAGATTACAGTCGGGTCCGCCTGTTGTTTTCATAGAGGAATGGGAAAGTGTCACAGAGGATCATTGGATCTTATCTGTGATACAGGAAGGGTATCCAATTCCCTTCATTTCTTCTCCTCTGACAAGCGTGCCTATCGACATGTCGTCACGTCAGTCGGCCGTGTCAAAAGTGATTTCATCACGTCTTCTGTAAAAGAAGGCCATAGAGAGGGTTTTCAACCCCAATTATCGGGGTTTGATACAACCGTCTTTTCCTCGTCCCGAAGGAAGACGATCGGTGGAGACCGGTTATAGATTTATCAGCTCTAAATCTATTGATTCCGGTCGAGAAGTTAAAATGGAGTCGACCCACTCCATCCAAATAACTAGTTGGGAAGGCGACTGGGCGGTCTCTAGACCTCACAGACACCTATTACCACATTCCAATCGCTCCCTCGTCGAGGAAGTACTTTCGTTTTGTGGTAAATGACAAGGAACAGAGGATATTCACTATGTGAACTCTGAGACAGGGAGGTCAAGACCATCTCATACGTGAGCTCGGCCCCGACGGTTGATTCCATGCGATCTCATTCTTCTTCGGAAAAGGGATCTATGTCAAGGGATCAATTCATCGGTCATGACTCTAATTCAGAGCACTTCGGAAGGGATAATTCCTCGGTCATGACTCCTTCATAGTTCTAATGTGGAATCGAACACTGACCTTCCGGTTCAGAACCGGCTATAGGCAATCCTCTTGTCGTCGGGGAAACCCAAGACCCAGTCTTGTCTGACGAATAAGAGACATATCGGGATCAGTGCCCCATATGATGATGAAACAATTTAGATCTAGACTCTAAATAATTATCATTGGCGGAAGGTTACTGCTTTCATTGCGTCCATAAGGCAATTCGGCGTATGCGGCGACATCGTTTACACAGGGACAGAAACGTACAGCGACTTCTGCATGGGCGTCCTTGGAACCCCAACCTGTGAAGACAGGCTAAGTTCGAGCCTAGCGTTACGGGAACTAGCTAAGTTGGCTACAACTAAGTAAGCACTGTCCCTAATCCGCAGCTATAGGGAAGCACTCCTCTCTATTAAATCTTCTAACAAAGAATGATATAGAGTGGGTATCAACCTTTCATTCGGGCTTGATACAACTGTTTTTCTTCCTGTTTCTAAGAAAGACAGACAGTGAAACCGGTAGTAGACGTTTCGACTCAGTTCGCGTCTAGTACGGCCGTGTAGTAGAATGGAACGTCCGTTTCACCAAGATCACGATCCGGACCGGCGGTCTGGGCGAATTGTTAGACCTAACAGACGCCTAATACACGTACCGTTTGCTTGTCATCGAGGAGTTACAGTTCGATTACCTGCGTTCGGAATTACTTCCCAAAACAGGCAAATCGGATCTAATTCCCTCGAGAATCCGATTCGTTTTCTGGTTCGGGATCAGTAAGTACGGGAAACAGCCCGATACATGCCTCACACCACACCCGAATTGTTTACAGATATCGGGGCAGTGCGTTACAGCCTACGGCATGTTATTACATAGAGTAGACAACTTCATATGAATTCAGTTCTGCTAGCTTTCAATACTACTCATTCGGCAGCAATCGGAATACGTCGGGGATGAATGCTTACGGAATTACCCGAGAAGTTCCGATTGATTCCGCAGTGGAATAATAATAAACAACTTCCGGTCTCAGTTTCACTGGCCGAAGGTGTAAAATGATAATACAAACAAATCATTGGCTAAATGACCGTGGTTATACGTCATGCTGGCCTGTCTATCGACATAACCGTTACATCTTCCTTAGAAATAGACAGTTCTTACCGATTGATGTTATTAAGGTAGGTCAATCTCTCTGAACGTTCGTCGGAAACTACCGCTTCTTAAATTAATAACTGACTTACTGAGGCTTATAAATTCGTCTTATTTGACGAACACAAGCAGGGAAGTGAGTTCTTTACTGTCATTAGAAACTAATTTCATTAGGTTTCACAGCCTGATGGTTAGAATTAGAAAAACCCAATAAAGGAGTTTAAGTGAGTTCGTTACTGCCATTAGAATCTAATTTCATTAGATTTCACAGCCTAATGGTTAGAATTAGAAAACCCATTATAGGAGTTTATCTCCAAAATAGGATTTGTCTTGCGTCCTCTGGTCGCTTACAAGAGCTCCATACGAACCTCTTGAATCGACGTCTTTACTTATAAAACCGTCTTTTTATTAGCTTTAGCTACAGCTCTTCGAAGGAGCAATTAAAACGCTCTGTCTGTAGAAACCGGGAATGTCAGATTCAATGAATATGATGGCCTCTTTACACTACTGTGTCAACCAGGGTTGCTGGCTAAGAACCAGTTACCGTCGGTCCTTCCTGATCCGATTCAGTTCCTAGTCATTCTGCGAGCTGTGGTCCTTCGGATTCCGACAGATACATTGTCCTGTCAGAGCTCTTAAATATTAACTTAAGAGAGTTAAGGGGAATAGGGGTTGGAGAAGGAGGTTATTTCTCCCCCTTATAGGTCGTAATATATATCAGCAGCTTCTTTTCTCGCTGGATATCCATTACAATTAAATTAGCGTACAAAGATTTACCTAGTCGAGATCTTTCTTTTCTGCGGATACGCCCGCATGAAGTTAGGGCTCTTTCGGCAAGTTGGGCTTTTTCGAACAATAATTCCCTTGAAGAATTCTTCGCGCGGCAGTTCGGAAAACTCAGTCAAGTTATTCATCTTTCTATTTGCGTTCTATGTCTAGTCAGACAGAACTTGTACTCCCTGGGCCCTTTGGTTGCGTCCCAGCGAGTTGTCCGCTAAATTACTCCCAACATATCAATGAAGTGAACACTGATTGAAATTATCAATCCCTGCTCTTACCATATATACTGTTGGGTTCATAGTACTTTGTAAATAAATTAGAAAATAATACACTACAAGGTGCTGCTACCTGGAACGACAGTAAGTATTGGCCGAACCTCCCGTCCGATGCTACAAAGTCATCAGGTATTAAATGACTGGTAATGTATTTTTGACATAAAAATGAAGTTTTTCAAGTAAAACATATTTTTATTAGAAAATACTTACCAGTCATTTATAGAGTCCCGCCTCCCATCCCCGCGTCGTCACCCAACACTTAATGTTGAATTAAAAGTGGCAAGATATCACGTGCTTGCCCGCTATTACGGGCAACCGTGTATATCACATATACGTGAGGAATACGCAAGGCGAGTTCTTTTTCTGGATGAATTAAGGGTGTAGAGATTATATATCAGGTATTAAATGACTGGTAAGTATTTTCTAATAAAAATATGTTTTACTTGAAAAACTTCATTTTCAGCAGCTTTAACCCTTTCCCAACGCAATAGCAGCAGACTACTTTTGAAAACATTGTGACCAAAGGAGAAATTGCTCATGATGAGCAATTTCTCCTTTGGCCATAATGTTTTCAACTTTATTTAACAATTAAACAATCTTTTATGGAGATTTTTCATGTTTTTGTCACTATGTTTTCAAAGACGTCTGCTGCAGATTTGTTGTAGGTGGGAAATAGTTAATAATCCTTTGCTGACGGCAGATGAATTTGAGAGCAGTGTGGTAAAAGGAGAAATTGCTCATAATGTTTTCATTTTAAACAGAGATTTTCCAAATTGTTGCCTAGATGATTTCAAGGTCGTCTGCTGTAGGTTTGTCATATATGGGAAAGCATGAATTGATTTATGTTTTTGGTTTGTTTTCAGCAGCTGTGAGGTATTGAGTTCATCTACCAATACATTTTGTTGAATTTTTCTGTCCCCTTAGCTCCAGGCCTTGTGATAAATATAGTAATGGGTTCAAATCCAAGCATGAGTGATCGACTGGATTATTGTCCAGTTAACAGATTGACAATGGCAATAACTCCTTCCTATATTCAGACACTTGTGCATCAAGTGGCTTTTGTAAACTGACAACTGCAGCCATTGTTTTCATTTTGCTACAATATTTTTAACTTATTTATTGATAGAGCGTTTTCCATAATTGTGTGTTACATAGATTTGTGCAGATTTGTTGAATGTAGCAAACGTTAAATCTCAATCTATACACTCTGGACAAACAAGCATGTGTCTTATCTTTGTCTAACCCTTTCCCACATACAACAAATCTGAAGCAGACTACATTAAAACTATTGGGGTAAAAATATGAAAACATCTAAAAATGATATTTAAATTACTGAAGAGTTGATCAACTTTTGGGAAAAGGAAATATTGCTCATAATACTTTTTTCCACAATAGTCTTAAAAGTTGTGTGCTGCAGATGAGTCAAAATGTGTCCATACATGGCACAGGGTTAGAATTGATTTGACCACATCTGCAGTGGTTTCACAAAGAATTGTTAAAACAAGATTTAGTTGCCAAGAAAAAAGGTGTCATTACTATTTGCTGCTGGAGACTTCTGTAAATATTTGCTCACTATTATTAGAATGTTCTTTAAAATGATTGTCTGTCAGGCAGAGATAGCTTGGCTAACCCTTTCAAACATTTTTCGATAAATCTGCAGCAGATGGTTTTGAAAACATGGAACTACAAAATAATGTAAATCTGTGGCAAAATGAGAAATCGCTCATTTTTGACATAATTAACCCTTTCCCTTATATAGACGCTTTCTGATGCCTCTGCAGCAGACAGCTTTTTGAAAACATAGTGACAAAAGAAGAAATTGCTCCAAACAAGCAATTTCTCCTTTTGCCACAATGTTTTCCACTTTAAGCTATAGGTTATCCATTCAATTAGAGAGATTTTCTATTTTTTGACAAAATATGTTCAAAGTCGTCTGCTGCAGAATTGTCATATGAGGGAAAGGGTTAATGTAAGCAATTGTAATTGTGTCATGATATAATTAGTCTATACATAACCAGTCCTTTTGATTTCAACAGCGTAATTATATGAGTATTTTTTATATTATTTGACCATTTTAAATGTTTTTAACCCTTCCCCTCATACGACAATTCTGCAGCAGACGACTTTGAACGTATTTTGTCAAAACATAGAAAATCTCCATAATTGAATGGATAACCTATGACAAAAAGTGGGAAAAATTGTGGAAAAAGGAGAAATTGCATGTTTTGTGCAATTTCTTCTTATGTCACTATGTTTTTTTGGTGGCAACAGGAGAAATTGCTCATAATGAGCATTTTCCTTTTTGTTGTATGCGGGAAATTGTTAACTGTCAAAAAGAAAAAGAAAATACCTCAGATGATCCTTCAATGATTCCACTTCATTAAAAATCTGGAAAATGAGTTTGATATAGAGATGAAAACTTCGTGGGAAACATAGAAATTGATCATCATGAGCGAATTGTTTTCTGCTGCAGTGGCATCACAAGCCCTCCGCGTCAAGGAAAAAGCTTGTTGTAAAGCCATAAGTTTCAGCAGTCATGGATATTTTCTTCTAAATCCCTTCTGTCAAATAGTTTTTCCAAACATTCATTTCACTTTGGTAATACATAATAATCTCATTCGTCTATAGCCCTTTCCCACATTCTACAAAACTGCAGCAGACGACTTTGAAAACATCTGGGCGAAAATATGAAAAATCTCTAAAAAATGAAAGTGTTATTACTGAAAAGTGTTGAAAACATAGTGGCAGAAGTGGAAATTGCTCGTTTTGAGCAATTTCTCCTTTTGTCACAATGTTTTCAAAAGTCGTCTGCTGCAGATGCGTCAGAATGCGTCTGTAATATGACACCAAACCCACTGACGTAACAAAACTCATCACATAGATTCCACATACAGACAGTGAATATACAACTCATCACATAGAATCCACATACAGACAGTGAATATACAAATTTATCGACTGAGAACTACAAGTTATAATGTCATGCTTAACACACTTACACAGGATGAGAGATGTGAAATCAATAAGTCATTTATTTCGTTTCATATCTGTGACGGAACAGTATCGAAAATACAATTTTCGAAGAATATTTTTCATACTGATGGTAATTTTGCTGGATGTTTTTGTTATCAACCCTTTCCCACATGCAAACACCTTTTGACGATCTCCAGCCGATGATTTAAAAATATTGTGTCTAAAGGAAAAATTGCTCATGATGAAGAATTACTCCTTTTATCACAATGTTTTCAGGTCTATTCATTGATTTTACTTTCATTCAATGTAACTTTTGATTTTTTTTTCTAGACATTTTCCAAGTAATCTGCTTCAGTTTTGTGGTTGGCTTCCGTTCTTCGCACTCAGGGTTGCAGGGACACAGCTATCAAAGAAGCTATAATTATGGCAAATGATCAGTAAAATGTTTAAATAATATATTTTGAAACAGGCAAGAAAATATTTTGCAGAACTTATCCTTGGTTAACTTAACCTTGATAAACATTGTCTCTAATTTTTCATCCAATCTTCTATCAAATCTTGGTCAAATTCAAAACTTGATCAAAAACTATGTCACTAGGTCAAATGGTAGAATAACCTTTTGAACACTGTAGAAGTCAATTGTTTTTATCCAATCTTCAAGAAAATTAATCAGAACATTTTGTCTCCATCAAATCTCAAATTCAAAACTGGGTCATGGGGGTCAAACACTAGGTTATTTTGTCAAATGTTATAATAACTTTATTAACACTCTAGAGGCCTCATTTAGCTTCCAATATTTATGACAAATCATCATCACTTTTTGTCTCCCATCAATCTCAGTCTTGTTGTAAGCCGGGTTCATTGAGGTCATAAACAAGGTCACTAGGTCAAATTTAAGAAAAACTTTCTGAACACTCAAGGGGCCACATTTTTCCTCCAATCCTTATGACATATCATCAGAATTTTTTATCTCCATCAAATCTAGGTCACTAGGTCTAATTTGATAGCAGCTTTATAAATACTGTGGAGGCCACATTTTTATGCCCCCAGAATCTCCGATTCGGTGGGCATCTAGTTTTTGGCCTGTCTGCACGTCTGTCTGTCTGCACGAAAAAAACTTTAACCTTGACCACTACTTTTGAACCATAACAGGTACGGCTACCATATTTCACATGTGTATTCCTTGTGACATGACCTTTCTGTCAGTACCAAAATTGTTGACCTTGCAACCTTGACCTTTGACCTAGATGTTGCCATTCTCGAAAAAAACCTTTAACCTTGGCCATTACTTTTGAACCATAACAGGTACGGCTACCATATTTCACATGTGTATTCCTTGTGACATGACCTTTCTGTCAGTACCAACATTTTTGACCTTGCGACCTTGACCTTTGACCTAGATGTTGCCATTCTCGAAAAAAACTTTAACCTTGGCCATTACTTTTGAACCATAACAGGTATGGCTACCATATTTCACATGTGTATTCCTTGTGACATGACCTTTCTGTCAGTACCAACATTTTTGACCTTGCGACCTTGACCTTTGACCTAGCTGTTGCCATTCTCGAAAAAAACTTTAACCTTGGCCATTACTTTTGAACCATATTTGGTACGGCTACCATATTTCACATGTGTATTCCTTGTGACATGACCTTTCTGTCAGTACCAACATTTTTGACCTTGCGACCTTGACCTTTGACCTAGATGTTGCCATTCTCGAAAAAAAAACTTTAACCTTGGCCATTACTTTTGAACCATAACAGGTACGGCTACCATATTTCAAATGTGTATTCCATGTGACATGACCTTTCTGTCAGTACCAACATTTTCGACCTTGCGACCTTGACCTTTGACCTAGATGTTGCCATTCTCAAAAAAAACTTTAACCTTCACCACTACTTTTGAACCATAACAGGTAAGGCTACCATATTTCACATGTGTATACCTTGTGACATGACCTTTCTGTCAGTACCAACATTTTTCACCTCACGACCTTGACCTTTGACCTAGATGTTGCCATTCTCGATAAAAACTTTAACCTTGACGACTTCTTTTGAACCATAACAGGTACGGCTACCATATTTCACATGTGTATTCCTTGTGACATGACCTTTCTGTCAGTACCAACTTTTTTGACATGGTGACCTTGACCTTTGACCTAGATGCTGCCATTCTCAAAAAAAACTTTAACCTTCACCACTACTTTTGAACCATAACAGGTAAGGCTACCATATTTCACATGTGTATACCTTGTGACATGACCTTTCTGTCAGTACCAACATTTTTCACCTCAAGACCTTGACCTTTGACCTAGATGTTGCCATTCTCGATAACAACTTTAACCTTGACGACTACTTTTGAACCATAACAGGTACGGCTACCATATTTCACATGTGTATTCCTTGTGACATGACCTTTCTGTCAGTACCAACATTTTTGACCTGGTGACCTTGACCTTTGACCTAGATGTTGCCATTCGGGGGCATCAGTGTTTCACAAACACATCTTGTTCTTCCAATTTTCATGAAGGTATATTTTGTATTTGGATAGTTCTTGTTTTACAAACAAGTAAGCTTCCAGCAAACTTAAAATCAGTAAAGTTTGCCACAAGCTTGCAGTTTGCAACAACAACAATAGGAAGTTGTGAATTTTCAATGTTATACCATGTGACAGTTAAATTTAGGCAACGTTTTCACAATACGCTCGTTATCACAAATTGTCATCATTATTTTCATAGTGACTTTTAAGTATCTTTACATGATATTGATAAAGCAGATAAAATAAACCTTAAATGAAGATTTTGCAAGTACAGAATTTACTCAGAAATGACAATGTCTGCAACTTGGAATTGACAGGTTAACTTATGTTAAAGACTGTTTATTCAGGGATTTATTGTGAAAATATATTATGTTGTAAAGGGTTAAGATAGAAAATTTCATTTATTTAGTATAAACAATTTATGCAATAATTAATTAAAATTAATTAAAATTTCAATATGGTTTTGGACGTAAATTGAAATCTTTGGTAATTTTTTCTATTAACCTTTTCCCACAATATAGACACTTTCTGAGGTCTCTGCAAGAGACTACTTTGAAAAAAGTTATGACTGAAGGAGAATTGTTCATATTGAGCAATTTCACCATTTGTCACAATGTTTTCGACTCTATATACATTCTAAAACTAAACGTTTGTAATATTATCAATATTTATCTCCTGATGATTTCTTTCGTCTGCCGCTGATTTGTTTTGTATG
Organism: Serripes groenlandicus; assembly: GCA_031761405.1. Classification (NCBI taxonomy): domain Eukaryota; kingdom Metazoa; phylum Mollusca; class Bivalvia; order Cardiida; family Cardiidae; genus Serripes; species Serripes groenlandicus. The sequence goes on from JASEVX010000005.1 coordinate 6,234,116, forward strand.
AGAAAGGGTTAAAAGGTTGTGGGATTGCAAGCTTGCGTGGTAGCGTAACCATATGAGCTTGCACAATCTTAATAAGGTTGCACATGCTTAAAGGTAGGGTTGTGAATGTTCCAGTCACAATTAAACTGCATGCTTAAGGAAGTTAGTTGTGTGCTTATTTTACCCCCTTTGATGAAGAGGGGGTATATAGGTCTCACTGTGTCGGTTGGTCGGAAGCCATATTTTGTCTGGCCTATTTCTTACAAACCACTTGGTGGAATTCAATACAATTTTACATGAAGCTTCTATACCAAGAGGCAAGAGGTTGCGGCACTACGGTCAAGGTGGAGTGCCCTTGGGCAAGGCACATTTTTAAGCCTAGTACTGGTTTGTTTACCCAGGGATCATGAATAAGTGAACTGTCGCCGTGATATAACTAAAATAATGTTTAAAGCCGTGTAAACCCCAATAAATATAAATAAACTATACCAAGAGGAGATGTGCATATCCTAAAGGTCTTACAATTGCATGTTATTTTACAGAGTTATGGCCCTTTTACTTATTAAGTTATTGTGTAGGTCAAGGTGCTGTTTAGTGGGAATTTATCATCTTCAGTGATAGTTCTAGTTTTAATTGCTACAGTAATCTTGTTGTGACCTTGCTGCAATCTAAATTAAGGTTGCAGTTTTGGTTTGGGGATCTTGTTCCTCTTTCCACAATGTTTCTAAAATTTGTCTGCTGCAAAAGATGTAAAGTTGTGAAAGGGTTAATTTTCTCCTAAATATGTGTTAAAGGTTAAACAAGCGGAATTAACAGAACTTTATCATTATCATAATCTTTTCTGAAGTGTTATTTTACACCTTCAAAACGAATTCACTTGATGAAAGAAAATAGTATACCTGACTGCTCTAACCCTTTCCGACATAAACCAAATCTTCAGCAGATGACTTTGAACACATTCAGGCGAAAATGAAAGCAATATTGTTATTATTGAATAAAGTTGAAAACATTGTGAAAGCTATTCATCATGAGCAATTTCTCCTTTTTCCACAGTGTTTTCTAAAGTCATCTTCTGCATATGCGCCAAAAAGCATCTGTATATGATTAAGGGTTAAAATAAAACAGCGATTTGCCGATAATTTCACTGATCGCTAGCAATGATTGCAATGTATTAAGAGAATTTATAATGTTGGTTTTTATGGGTATTGAACTTAACCTTTTCCCACATACAGATCATTTTTAATGCCTTTATAGCAGATGACTTTCGCAACATTTGTGGAAAAAAGAGTTATTTCCCCTAAACATTTAGAATTCAAAGTCATCAATCAGTATAATTTATATTCTCCTCTCATTACTAGCCTGTTGTTAGAAAATGCTGCAAGCAACACAAAATTCAAATTAAATAGAAATAATAAAAATTTACTAAATTGTTTGTATGAAGTCTACTTTGTAAATGACTTACAAACATATTCTACAGCTGATTACTTATGAAAACATACAGGAAAAAGGAGAACTATCAGTTGTCTTAGATATTTTCCAAATCAGTCATTGACAGTTTGTTAAAAATGAAGAAATGGTTCGTGCCCACTGCACTTGAGGATTGTTTTTTATCACAAAAAGGCAGTGAACCTGTCGGGGTCAAAATACCTTGAAAGTGACACAGTCTATTGAATTCAATTAGTCCTTCTGTTTTCTATTGTAGTACAATACCGGCTTTAGATGCCTATCTCACATTAGGACAGACCGCGACAAAATGGACCTCCTCAATCTATTATAGGTTTATTGAATTATTGGTATGAAATTTAAACTGATAAAGACGTCATTTTATGGCTCATACTATTGCTGTGAAAATATTATTGGAAAAGGAGAAATTGCTTATGGCTTTATCCTGTTCTTCACCTCTGTATCCAAACTTTACTTCAAAACAGACAACAACAAAGTATAATATTTAAGGTAAATTGTTAATACATTGCCAAAAAGCCAATAAAGTCACATCTTCCTTTTACTGTTATACCTTTTAGCCTTAATGAAATAATGAAATAAAAAAAAAAATGAAATGAAAGGAAATGAAAATTGGAACAGGTTGTTTGTGAGTTTATTATGTTCCCACACTAAATAAATCTGCAATAATAATTGAAAAGATATTCAAACCGTGTTATAAAAGGAGAAGTTGCTCATTATAAGCAATGTCTCCTTTTGCCATATTTTTTCCTAAATCAGTTGCTGAAATGTATCAAATGCATCTGCATGCTTGAAAGGGTAAATAATAAGACCATTTTGTTTTTTAGCTCGACTTTTCAAAGAAAAGGCAAGCTATCCTACTCGCCTTGGCATCGGCGTTGGCGTTTTCATACCACTATTTTTCAAAACCATAACAGATTTTGCTTTGAAACTTACAAAACTTGTTCACCATCATTACCTTCATCAACAGACAAGAGTTCATAACCTTCGTCAAGGTTTTTGTTAGAGTTATGGCCCTATTTCAACTTAGAATTTTGGTTAGTTTTTACATACCACCCCACTTTTTTTCAAAACAATTAGGGATATTGCTTTGAAACTTACAATACTTTTTCACCTTCATTACCTCCATCAAAAGACAAGATAACATAATTCTGTGAAGGTTTTTGTCAGATTTAATGCCCTTTTTCTATTAAGAAAATACTTTGAATCTTGATAAAATCCAATTATAGACCCCCATATGTAGGAAAGAGAAGGTAACTCTTGACTTAATAGTATCTTGCTGCTAATGTCCCTTGTTTACACTTTGAAAAATACAGAGATATTTGTTTTGCCTTTTACTGCAAAAAGTTTTGTTTTATTGGCGAGCACTAAAAAATGTTGATCATGCTGTCTTATGGACAGCTCTTGTTTTTCAAATCATTAGCTGTACAACATGGTACATTTTAGTATGCCGTATTTGTTTTGAAAGATAAACCATCTAAAAATCTGTAACAAAAGCTGTAATTGATTTTTCTGATGAAATTTGAGGAGTTGAGAAGAGTAGATAGGACTTTTGTGCTATCATATCAGATGTTTTTACCCAAAGTGAATTTCATTCATCGCATTGCTGATCATATTCGTGTGAGTGAAGTGGGAAAGCTTTAACCTACCATTACAAGCTTATCAGATTCATCTTTACAACAGCTTTGGGCAAGAAATCTCTGAAAAGGTTCTATTGTTTTACTTGTAATATTTATGAGTACAATAGTTTGTGTCATAAGAAAAGCAGTGTTTTTATCTGATGCTAATAACTATAAACTATTATGAGTAGCTATCCAGGAATGCCCAACCTTTTGGTACTTGTGGCAATTGTAGAAAGGAGCTATCTGTGATTTATGTAAGCTTTGCCTCTTCCCAGATACAACAAATCTGTGACAGGCAACATATATTATAAGCAATTTCTTCATTTCCACAATGTTTTGAATGTCATTTACTGTAGAGGTGTTAAAGTGTGTCTACATGAGGGAAATGGTTAAACTGATTGTTATATTAGCCTCTTGTAAAGTTCCATTTATCAGATCTGGATATACACTGGTTGCAAATGCCTTATGGATGGTTATGGCAAGCCCCACGCCAAACCTGTAACCATTTGAAATGCCTTATGGATGGTTATGGAAAGACCCACGCCAAACCAGTATTATCCTTTTAAATGCCTTATGGGTGGTTTTGGCAAGCCCTACACCAAACCAGTAACCATTTTAAATGCCTTATGGATGGTTATGGCATTGCCCTACACCAAACCTGTAACCATTTTAAATGCCTTATGGATGGTTTTGGCAGGCTCCACACCAAACCTGTTACCATTTTAAATGCATTTATGGATGGTTTCGGTAAGCTCCACGCCAAATCTGTCACCATTTGAAATGCATTATAGATGGTTTTGGTAGGCTCCACGCCAAATCTGTAACCATTTTAAATGCCTTATGGATGATTTTGGCAGGCTCCACGCCAAACCTGTTACCATTTTAAATGCATTTATGGATGGTTTCGGTAAGCTCCACGCCAAATCTGTCACCATTTGAAACGCCTTATAGATGGTTTCATCAGGCTCCACGCCAAACCTGTAACCATTTTAAATGCCTTATGGATTGTTTCGGTAGGCTCTACGCCAAACCTGTTACCATTTTCCAGATAAAGATAACAATTAATGCCATCTTAGTTAACAATTTATCAATCATTGAGGAAAAAGAAGAAATTGCTTGTTTTGACACATTATCTCCTGCTACATAGGCATCAAATACTGTCTCTTTCAAAATTCAGATAGAGATGTTTTGAATGGAAGTAATACAGCATATCCTTGATGGTTAGAGGAATTTCCATCTGCCTACATTACACCATGTCATTGAGTACATTTCTATAACCAAACTGCTCATTACATGTTTGATGCTTAGGAATCTAGACACACTTCCTCATTGAATACAGCTCTGTATGTTGCTGATATTTACTATATTGAGTAAGCTGTTCTAAGCATTTTGACGCATCTGCAGTAAACATACAACTTTAGAAAACATTGAGACAAAGGAAGAAATTGCTCAACATGAGCAATTTTCTCCTTTTCCACGATGTTTTCAGCTCTATTTAGGAATTTGGAGGCTTTCAAAGATGTTTACTACAGAATATTAGTATGTTCAATTGTTGGAAAAGGTTAAGGTTTAATGTTGCTTCAACAATTTTTTAGAATCCACATTAAATTTGCTGAGCTAGCATAGTCAACAATTTTGTTACATAATTTGTGAAACAATTTCTCACAAATCAATCTTTTGATATGTTTATGACGCATATATCACACTGTTTTTCAATTTTATTTCTACGTGTTTTAAGACTGCCCATATTCTTGTCCAACTACAGACCTAAGTAACAATATCTATGTGGGAAAGCAGCCAGTAATCCATGAAAAATGTTATAGATTGACTGTTTACCTGAAATAATTTGAACTGTCAGATCCCAATTAATCTATGAATGTTTACTAATATAGCATTTCACAGCCATCTACTTTGAAAAATAATGCAATATCTAGATATTTGAAGGTAAAACATTGATACAGTAAGTTGAAAATATTGAGGGAAAAGGGAAAAATGGGATTTCTCCTTTTCCCACACAGATTTCAAAATGTATATGCAAAAATGTCATAAGTTGTCTGTATGAGGGTAAGGGTTTAACAGTCTTAATGATGGAACACGTTTAACCCTTTCCCACTTGTAGACACTTTTTGTTGCATATACAGCAGACGACTTTTGAAAACATTGTGACAAAATGAGAAATTGCTCAAAACAAGCAATTTCTCTTTTTGCCACAAAGTTTTCAACTTGTTTCAGTTATTATACCTTCATTTCTAGATATTTTCCGTGTTTTGCATGAGGGTTTTCAAAGTCATCTGATGCAGAATGTTGTATGTTGGAAAGGGAGGGTTAAAATGCACTGTCTACCTGATGTAGTACTTTTCAGTCGTCTGCTATTGAAAACGTCGGAGGAAAAAGGTGTAACTTGTGGTAAATTGGAAGTATGTTTTTCGGTACAGACTCATAAACTATTGTGGGAAAAGATCATTTATAGCTTGTCTGTTTTTCGAAGAAAAAAATGGATTATTGTGATTCTCTTGGCAGCGTCGTCGTTGTCTGCATTGTGACAAAACTTTAACCTTACCTCATAACTCAACATTTTCAAATGAAACTTAGTACACTTATTCCAAGTCACATAATTTTGGCTTTAATAATAATTCAACTTAAAAAAGCTTACGAGCTTTGGCATTTTTTTTGAAAACATTTTGGCAAAGGAGAAATTGCTCATAAAGAGCAATTATTTCTCTTTTTTACACAATGTTTTTAACTTTATCCAATAATTATTCTTGCTTGTTTAGAGTCTCCATATTTGTAACTTAATAATTTGAAAGTCTTCTGCTGCAGATTAGTAGGTGGTTCATAAAACAACCTGTTTGTTCATCCTTACCTGTGATTTAAAACATTTGAAGGGAGATAACTGAGACAAGCCTAAGTCAGGCTCTGTGAAGTTAAATAGTATAAGCCCCATTAATTACAACATTTGTTTATTCATAAAGTCAGCTAATTAAATTCCGTTAAAAACTACGCCAGAGTTTACCTGTACCTATTCATTTCTACCACCTGTGAACATTTTATGATTTCTCAAAATTGAGAGTGCCAAGAAATTGGTAAAACTCTTTCCTCTATTTTTGTTCATGCAAGCTCAATTAAAAGTTAATATGGATAACAGCATACAAATTTGATAACAATATATCAGAAGTAGCAATGGCATTCATTTATATATATATACAACTTGGATATTATAATGGAATGCCTGTTTTAACCCTTTTCCACATACAAAATGAATGAAAATCTCTATAAATAAAAGTTTTATTATAGATAAAGAGCTCAAGTGTTGTAGCAAAAAAGGATTAATTGCTTAGAATGACAAATGTGAGCAAAATTCCCCTGCTTCAGATGCGCCAAAACGCATCTGCACGTGGGAAAGGGTTTTCTTTAAGTTTTATAACCCTTTCCCCACTTACAGATGCATTCTGTTGAATCTATGTAGACACATTTTGAAAATATTGTGGCAAAAGGAGAAATTGCTCATAATGAGCAATTTCTCCTTTTGTCACAATGTTTTCAATTTTTCAACTTACATTTATTGAGATTTTCCCTATCTTTAATCAGATCTTTGCTGCAGATTTGTTCTATATGGGGTAGGATTAAAGTCTGAAGTACGGTACAATATTTGAAAGTCTTGTGATCTAAAACTAAACTTTAATTTTTAAATAATTTCACATGAATGATCCAAGGATATGTCCTCTACAAATTGCTATGTTGATTCTTCCCTTGGGGCTGTGACATGTGCAGTTTTACACTTAATTGTAAAATTCTTTTCCCCTAAAATGACCTGTCCCACTTTGAAATATTCTCATACATTATGATCCTTGTCCTATTATAACTGACTTTAAACCCGTCTGGCAGAAAAATCCTATTTGACGAAAATAGCTGGCCAAAAAGTCCTAGGCCAAAAAGTCCGGGACAAAACATCCGGGCCGAAACGTCCTACAACCGGTTACAATCTACTAGGACGGTTCCTGATCTGACATTTAAAGAGTCGGCTGCTTTGAAAGTCTAAAATTAAATAATTATAAGATCTTCAAAATTGTAAATTTAACCCTTTCCCTCGTTCAACAAATCTGCAGCAGACAACTTTGTAAACATCTTGGCAAATATATGAATTATCTCTGTAAATAAAAGTATAATAATTGAATAGAGTTGAAAACATGTTGCAAGCCATCTTCTGCAGAAGCATCAAAATATATCTGTATGAGGGAAAGGGCTTTTATATTGATGCAGAAGAGAAAACATGTCTGCTTCATACTGGTATCAAAAGTATCTGTATCAATAATGGCAAAGTATAAATTTTATCAAATTTTATGAATCATTTGGAATAGAGTATTATCGTGGCAAATTTTTCGATTGAATAATGAGAATGGTCAACTCTTTCCCACCTGCAGACGTATTTCGGCGCAATAGCAGCAGACGACTTTTGAAAACATTGAGACCAATGGTGAAATTCTCCTTTTGGCCACAAATGTTTAACAATTAGCTATCTTTTAAGGACATTTTTCCAGGTTTTTGTCACAATGTTTTCAAAGTAGTCTGCCGCAGATTTGTTGTACGTGGGAAAGGGTTAACCCTGTGTCACATTCAACAATTATGCAGCACATAACTCTGAAAATACAAATAATTCTATAAATTAAAGTTAATTACTGAATACAGTTTCAAACACATTCTAATGCTCATGTCTGCTGCAGATGCGTTAAGGCGTAACTGTGTGTGGGAAAGAGTTGCCTTTTGACACATTTGCAGCAGATTATTTCATGATGTGCAATTACTCCATTTGTCACAATGTTTACCACTCGACTGAATAATAAACGCTTTCACTTATTGAGATTTTCCGGTATTGTTTTTGTCTAGTCGTCTGCTGAATATTTGTTGTAAGTGGGAAGAATTAGAAGGTGTGAATGGAGTAATATTCCTATTTGTAAGGTGTGGACATTGATAAGTTTATAGATCTGTTAACACTTTCCCTCATATTGACGCTTTCTGACGCCTCTGCAGCAGACAGCTTTTTGAAAACATAGTGACAAAAGAAGAAATTGGTCAAAACGAGCAATTTCTCCTTTTGCCACAATGGTTTCCTCTTTAAGTCATAGGTTATCCATTCAATTATAGAGATTTTCTATTTTTTGACAAAATATGTTCAAAGTCGTCTGCTGCTGAATTATTGTATGAGGGAAAGGGTTAAACTGATTCACAGCAAGAATGCAAACCTTTGTGAGTTTCAACTAGTTAATATGGGTATAAGTAGGGTTACATTTTGGGATCGTATCTCAGGCGTCTGTCAATCTATCTGCTTGTTCGTCATGTATTGACTTTGGCTTTGGCTATTGAAAGACGATATGGTATGTTCCTCGAAGGATTCTGTAAACGTTAAAGTTATATGGAATTTAGTTTAAACTTATTTATTTTAAATCGATTGCGAAACAAGCTTTAAGCTTATATTAATCACGCTCGATGTCTGCTTCCTGGATACTTAACCAGTACTCGCGCCGATTGTGTGGAAAAATCCCAAAGTCAGGACCCGCTCATCACGGGACTCGAACCAGGGACCTTTGATGTGAGAGGCCGACGCTCTACCTCTGCACCACTGTCTATATGGAATTTGATGAGGCAATTCAATATTCCACATAACTTCTGACCTAATTGTTACCCTTTCCCACATACAACAAATCTGTAGCAGACGACTGCGAAAACATCTGGTTAAATATTGTAAACCTATAAAATTGAATGTTTATTCATTGAATAGAGTTGAAAATATTGTGGCAAAAATTGTTTGTTTCAAAGATGTAAGAAAGCATCTGCATTTGCGTGACGACCATCATGCTTGAGAAAATATGACAAATCTCAGGATAAATATTTCCTGCCAAACGGAAATATTTGCTTAAAATAGAAAACTTCTATGTGAATTAGAAAATACTTTTTTATGAAATAAAACATTTTCATTGGTCACGAAAATAGGACGCCCTATCTTAATGTTTTAGTGTTTTCAGCTCTGTTTAACCCATTTCCCACATTGAGACACTTTATGACCCCTCTGCAGCAGATGGGCAAATACTTCTTTTGCCACAATGTTTTTATCTTTCCAGTAAGTATACCTTTCTTCATAGAGATTGTCTATGTGTTTTACCATAGGTGTTTTCTGCTGGAGATTTATTATATTGGGGAAAGGTTAAAATCCTCCATAATCAGAAAGACTTCATTTATGGAGGCTGCACAATTAGGCTATACCAGTCTTTCCATCTGGGCCTCTGTTTATTTATAAAAACAATATATTATACTACATAATATTTCTTCAAAGGTTTTCAAAGCAGTTGTCTCTAAAAGTATCATACCAGAGAAAAGGGTTTACCTTTCTCACAAATAACAGAACTGCAGAAGAGGACTTTGAAAACATATTAGCAAAATATGGAAAGCCTCTAAACATGCAAGAGTCAGAAGCATCATAAAGCGTCTGAATAGTGGAAAACATTGTGGCAAAAGGAGAAATTGCTCATTTAGAGCAATTTCTTCTTTTGTCACTATGTTTTTCAAAAAGCTGTCTGCTGCAGAGGCGTCAGAAAGCGTCTATATGAGGGAAAGGGTTAATTGAAGTGGGATAGGGAGATGGGTTTAACACACCTGATCATTAATAATTAGAAGAGACATTCAGCAGGTATTCAACCCTTTCCCTCATATAAACGCTTTCTGACGCCCCTTCAGAAGATAACTGTCAAAACAAGCAATTTCTCCCTTTGCCACACTTTTTTTATGCCCCCGGAATCGTTGATTCGGTGGGAATCTAGTTTTTGGCCTGTCTGCACGTCTGTCTGCACGTCTGCACGTCTGTCTGTCTGCACGAAAAAAACTTTAACCTTGACCACTACTTTTGAACCATGGAACAGGTACGGCTACATGGCTACATGGAACAGGTACGGCTACCATATTTCACATGTGTATTCCTTGTGACATAACCTTTCTGTCAGTACCAAAATTGTTGTCCTTGCGACCTTGACCTTTGACCTAGATGTTGCCATTCTCGAAAAAAACTTTAACCTTGGCCATTACTTTTGAACCATAACAGGTACGGCTACCATATTTCACATGTGTATTCCTTGTGACATGACCTTTCTGTCAGTACCAACATTTTTGACCTTGCGACCTTGACCTTTGACCTAGATGTTGCCATTCTCGAAAAAAACTTTAACCTTGGCCATTACTTTTGAACCATAACAGGTACAGCTACCATATTTCACATGTGTAGTCCTTGTGACATGACCTTTCTGTCAGTACCAACATTTTTGACCTTGCGACCTTGACCTTTGACCTACATGTTGCCATTCTCAAAAAAAACTTTAACCTTCACCATTTCTTTTGAACCATAACAGGTAAGGCTACCATATTTCACATGTGTATACCTTGTGACATGACCTTTCTGTCAGTACCAACATTTTTCACCTTGTGACCTTGACCTTTGACCTAGATGTTGCCATTCTCGATAAAAACTTTAACCTTGACGACTACTTTTGAACCATAACAGGTACGGCTACCATATTTCACATGTGTATACCTTGTGACATGACCTTTCTGTCAGTACCAAAATTTTTCACCTTGCGACCTTGACCGTTGACCTAGATATTGCCATTCTCGAAAAAAACCTTTAACCTTGACCACTACTGTTGAACCATAACAGGTATGGCTACCATATTTCACATGTGTATATCTTGTGACATGACCTTTCTGTCAGTGCCAAAATTTTTCACCTTGCGACCTTGACCTTTGACCTAGATGTTGCCATTCTCGAAAAAAACTTTAACCTTGACCACTACTTTTGAACCATAACAGGTACGGCTACCATATTTCACATGTGTATTCCTTGTGACATGACCTTTCTGTCAGTACCAACATTTTTGACCTGGCGACCTTAACCTTTGACCTAGATGTTGCCATTCGTGGGGCATCAGTGTTTCACAAACACATCTTGTTTCAACTTTATTCAGTAATTATACCTTCATTTATATATATTTTCTAATTGTTTTCAAAGTTGTCTGCTTGGCGTGAAACGGTTGTATCTAAATTGGTATTTTTTTTACCACGGTTAATCACTTTGCCATAAAGTCTTTATAAGCGTTAAATCATTTTTCTTGGTAAACAATGGAAATATAGGTGCCATTGCTCGTCAAAATTGCCCCTAAACCAGGGTTTTCAAAATAGGTTTTTAGTTTCAACCGTTTCATGCCAAGCCCTCGAGATTTGTTGTATTTTGGAAAGGGTTACTGGTTTACCTCATATGAAATGTTGAGTATAGGCAGATTTGATGACAATTTTATAAAAAAATAATTTAGAAAAAGTTGTAAATTATGAGTAAAAATGTTAACACTTGAGTTGGAATCATTATGTCACAAATGAGAAATTGCTCACAACAAATAATAATTTCCTCCAATTTATCATTGTTCAATGCTGTTTTCAAAAGTCGTCTGCTGCAGTTTAACCCTTTCACTAAATCCTTTCCCTCATATAGACGCTTTCTGACGCCTCTGCAGCAGACAGCTTTTTGAAAACATAGTGACAAAAGAAGAAATTGCTCAAAACAAGCAATTTCTTCTTTTGCCACAATGTTTTCCACTTTTAGTCATAGGTCATCCAGTTAATTTTGACAAAATATGTTCAAAGTCGTCTGCTGCAGAATTGTTGTATGAGGGAAAGGGTTAATGTCTCTGTATCGGGATAAGGGTTAGATAGAATGTTATGCAAGCATGGTTACTTTGACTTGAAGTGTTAACATTTCCAGTAATTATTAAGACGTTTAGTGTGACACAAAGTTTGTTTAAATTTCAATTAGAAAGAAAAAACCCAACCAGATGGCAGCCTTAAAATGTCAACAGCTTTTAATCTTGCTCTGCTGCAGACAGTAAAGGAGGTTCTACAGCAGATTGCATCTGTAAGCATTGTGGAAAATAAGAAGAACATTCCTGTTGCAAAGTCGACATGTTTTAAAAAATGCTACATTCTTTCTGCAGATCATTTCAAAGCAGTCAATTCCAAACAGATAATGATTACAGGTAAAACAGATAATGATTATAGGTAAAACAGATAATTATTTACCTGATATGATATTGTGTGTATGATCTGCATTGAAAATACGTTGGGAAATACAACAAACCTGCAGCAGACGACTTTGAATACATCTTGACAGCAATATGAAAATCTCTATAAATGAAAGTATAGTTATTAGATAAAATCATTGTCACAGATCGCGTCTGTATCTGGGAAAGGGATAATATTTTGAATTCTTGTAGAATAAATTATTCTATAAAATGTTTAGTTGAAATTGATACATTGTGCAGGAAAGAGAAATTGCTTGTCTTGAGCTATTTTTCCTATTCTCACAATGCTTTGACGCGTTGTCTGCTCTAAGCCGTCACATGTCATCTCTATCAGGTAAAGTGTTAATTTGTGTTGCTTTATGGCAAAATGGTTGTTCACCCATTAACTGATGTAACATTAAGGAATGACATCTGCTGAAGTTTTCTTTATCAGAGAAAGAGTTAAGAAGGCCTCAGGCCTTGGGCACGTTTGGAAAGCCCTATAATGAGTCCCACCTGTGTGCCCTTCAAAATTATATCACACAGAAGAAGGTCATTCATGTAACCCTCTCCCACTTACAGACGTGTTCTGACACTTTGGAAATAGAGGACTTTTGAAAACATTGTGGCTAAAGGAGATTACTCATTATGAACAATTAATTTCCTTCTACGCCACACATTTTTCAATTCTATCTTATATAATCAGACTTTCATATGCAGAGATTTTCCTTGTGAGACAGAGATGATAACATTTTAGGAAAAGGAGAAATTGCTATTTTTTACCATTTCTCCCTTTTCAACAATATTTTCAAAAGTCCTTTGCTGCCGAAGACTTCAGCTATGTGCGGTTTGCTTCAGAGAAAGAGTTAATGTATCATTCCCCTCTGAAAATTGTAATAATAATTTGGTGACTTCAGTTGTATCTACATAAGTAGACACAAAAGCATTTTTCAGGTCAAATTGCTTTAAGCAGCACATCCCAATGTTAACAAATTACTCACAGATACAAAATGACCTTTGAGATCACCTGGGCCAAAGGCTCGAGGTGATCTATTCTGATAACTCACTGTCCGTAGGCCGTCTGATTGGCATCAGTGTCATCTATCGTTAACTTTTAGTTTAAAATAACATCGCCTCCTAAACCACTGGACAAATTTCAATCAAACTTCACTGGAATGATTCTATTGTGGTCCTCTTTCTAAATTTTTCAAATATTTAAATTCTATGCAAAATTTTGGTTTCTGCGGCATCAGAAAGGGTGGCCAAAATAGCCATAGATCTTTTAAATTCTTCTCCTCTAACTTCGCTTGTTTGATTCCAATATATTTCAATAGAAATGTTCCTTGGGTCCCTCTACAAAACTTGTTCAAGCCATAATGATTAGTTGAAAAACATGGTAGCCAGTTGGAATCAGAAAAAGGGCAAAATGACAAAACTTTAAAATTCCATTCTGGTTTCAAGATGGTTAAGCAGAAATGCTACTGTACATACTTTTTCAAGCCATATTGATTGGATGAAAATGATAGCTCCGAGTAGGGTTCAGAAAAGGGGTAAAATGAACTTTAGATTCAAGCGAGATCTCCTCCTAAACCAATGGACTGATATCAACCAAACTTCACAGGAATGTTCCTATGGTGGTCCTCTTTCAAATTATTCATGGATTTTTATAATTTATTACAAATGTCCTTTACTGATAAACTGTTTCATTTGCAGTTCATTCCAACTCTTGATCAAATTTTCCCATTTTAAGCAGTAACATTTGCTACTATTCTATCACTCGAGTGATCGATTTAGGGCCATCTTGGTGCTCTTGTTATGCATTGCAACAAAGAAGATGCATTTTGATGCTTCTGCAACAGATGATTGCTGAAAATCATTATGTCTTAGGCTGAAACTGATCATAATGCTTAACTTTTGTAACAATATTTTTAACTTTATTCAATAATTTTACTTTCTATTTTAGAGATTCCATACGTTATAAAAGGTGTCGGCTGCAAATTTGTTGTTTGTGGGAAAGGGTGGTTATTTATTTTGCAGCGTGGTTTACCTGCATAAAGCAGACAGCCAAATATCCCTGGCTCCAGGCTTCATAGTTCAATAAATAATCTTTACAGATTTCTTCTTTCAACTGATTTTAGATTGATGTTGGCAGTCAGCTTTACATCTTTGTACATAGCATTAACCGAGTTCATCATTTATGGGACTCAACCTCACAATTTTTTATCATTTAACCCTTTCCCTCATACGACTATTCTGCAGCAGACGACTTTGAACGTATTTTGTCAAAACATAGAAAATCTCCATAATTGAATGGATAATTCCTATGACTAAAAGTGGAAAACATTGTGTCAAAAGGAGAAATTGCACGTTCTGTGCAATTTCTGCTTTTGTCACTATTTTTTCAAATAGCCGTCTGCTGCAGAGGCGTTAGAAAGCGTCTATATGAGGGAAAGGGTTAACACCTTCTCACATTCAACAAATCTGCAGCAGATGATTTTGAAAACATACAGGCAAAAACATGAGAAATGTAAATGAAAGTAAAATAATTGAATAGATTTGAAAACACTGAGGCTCAAGTAGAAAACAATCATTATAAGTGCATTCCCTTTTGCAAAAAATGTTTTTCAAAAGTCGTCTGCTATAGAGGCATCAACTGGTGTCTGTAAGAGGGAAAGGGTTAAATAGTTCAAATGTGTTTTATTTGTTCATGCACATTCTGAGACTCATGTTCAAAGTTTACATAGTTGACCCTAAATTCTTTAATACAGATGACTGATGCATTTTATTTAAAGTCATTATGGGAACAGAATATAAAGCTCAAGGTGGCCAACATTTCCTTTTTATGTCACCTTACCAATATCAACTTCAAACTGTGTGTGAAGAAGTAACAGCTAATGTGATCTGCAGGTTTAGTCATCACGTACAGTGCACAAGAACTGAAATTCTAGCATTCATATAATGTTGTGGATTTGTGTTCTCCGGCCATTCTCTCATTACCCAACTACCTGCAGACAACACATGTGTTCCATGGAGTGTTCTTGTTGCACAATGTTTTCATCTATATATCGGATTAACCCTTTCCCACATACAGGAAATTTACAGCAGACCACTTTGAAAACATATAAAAAATCTCTATAATTGTAGGTTTAATTACTGAAAAAAAGTTGAAAACATTGTGGCAAAAGGAGAAATTGCTTGTTTCAAAACTCGTCTGCTGCAGATGCGTCAACATGTGTCTATAGGTGGGAAGAGGATAACATTTCTACTTTGCCGGTCAATATTATTTGCTGATTCAAACAAGGTTGGCTGTGCAGAATTATTGGCGTCAATTCCACAGATGTTTACAAAGCAGAAGACCAATATGAGGTCTTTACCTTTAACCCTTTCCCTCATATAGACGCTTTCTGACACCTCTGCAGCAGACGGCTTTTTGAAAACATAGTGACAAAAGAAGAAATTGCACAAAACGTGCAATTTCTCCTTTTGCCACAATGTTTTCCACTTTTAGTCATAGGTTATCTATTTTCTATGTTTTGACAAAATACTTTCAAAGTCGTCTGCTGCAGAATTGTCGTATGAGGGAAAGGGTTAAAATAGTAGTAATGGCTTTGCCTCATTGTCACTGAGATTTGCGTGAATAGTATGAGGACAAATAAGAAAGTATTGCTGGTAAACTACACATGAAATGCCGCGATAAAACTGACATACTATTTAAAACGGCCTTCAAACAAAAACAAAAATTCTAATCATTGGCACCACAGAAGATTTTACATACAGTTAAGTCTTTGTAAATAAATGCGGGTGATTGTATATGTATCCCATAAGGTAAACAGTTAACAAGAAGAAATGTTGCATTAAAGATTAGGTAAATCAAGATGAGGAACTACATGATTAGCACACTTATTATCTATAAAAACTTTCTTCATTTCTCACAGTTTTCAGAACTGATCTGCTGATGACTTGTCAAAAGTTGTCTTTTTAGCTCACCTGTGCACAAAGTGTTCAAGGTGAGCAATTGTGATAACATTTTGTCTATTGTCCGTCGTCATCAATTGCTTTATTAACACTCTACAGGCAACATTTTACATCCAATATTTATGAACATTTATCAGAAGATACATCTCCATCAAATCTTGGCCTAGATCAAAACAGGGTCATGTGAGGTCAAAAACAAGGTCACAAGGTCAAACTTAATGGATAATCTTGTTCACAATTTCATCTTGAGCATATTGAAACTTTGTCAGAATAATTTTCTTGATGATATCTAGGCTTAGTTCAAATTAAGTTCATGTCTGGTGATAAACTAGGTCACTAGGCCAAATTGTAAGGAAAATCTTGTTAACACTCTCTCAAGCTTGGCCTAGTGACCTAGTTTTTGGCCATCATGTTTAGGAAAAAGGTTAACCCTTTTCAACATTTGCAGAAAATGACATAATGACTAATTTTCTGCATTTGCCACAATGTTTTTAACTCTTGTCAATAATTATTTGCATTTATAGAAATTTTCCATATTTTTGCCTAGATGTTTACACGACATTTGTTGTATGTGGGAAAGGGTAAAACATTCATGTAATTAGTTGGCATCTCTAGTGATGTGGCTCAGAAATGGAAATGACAAGACAAAACTGAACTAACAGCTGATCCCTGGAGCAGTAAACACTGATTATAGAACAGGTTGTATTTTTGTGCAATGGGATTGCGAAAATCTGGCACCAGGCCTACTACGGAATTTACCTCGTACATTGCAAAATTACAGGTATTAATTTTTTTTTGCTTTTTGGAATCCTTTCAATGTCATGGAATTACACTCACAGCCATGACATTGTACAACCTACCGACAAATTAAATGGAATGGGGGGGGGGGATTTTTTGTTTCTTTTAACTTTTTACCTGTGTGTTTTTGTTATTTTTTACTTTTTCCACAGGGTTTTTTGTTGCTTTTAACTTTTTTACCCCTGTGTTTTTGTTGCAAGTTTTCATTTTTCCTAAATGTTTTTTAGAGTCGTCTGCTGAAGAGTCTGTTACAGCTGTCAATACCTTTTAGTCTCTTATCTTTGATTCGTCTTCACTAATTGGGTGTTAAAACTGTAGAGGCAACTGTTTTCATCTCATCTTCATGAAACTTATTCAGTTTGTTTATTGTGTCACCCTGCATAGCATGGTAGGCACTTAGGGATTACTTTTTTTTGTCCGGCATCTGTCTGTCTGTCTGTGAGACCCGGCCGGGTAGCTCAATTGGTAGCGTATCTGACTCGTGATCTGGAGGTCACGGGTTCGATACCCGGTTGCGGCGACATTCTTTCGGGCGATGTTTTCCATTGCCTCTCACCTCTGATCTATGTGAGAAAGTAGTCAGTGGCTTCGAAAGAATGTTGTGTAAGTACTGGTGTGGGAAAGCCAGGAAAACATGGGTAGGTGCACTGACCGCCGTGATATGACCAAAGCTGTTGAAAGCGGCGTTAAACTCCAAACAAACTGTCTGTCTGTCCGTCACACTTTTTCGTCACACTTTCAATGAGTAGGTGCAGGTGACACACGTGCTCCGTGGAGCACCCCATTCTAGTCTTGATTATATCTAGGTCAGGTTCAAATATGGGTCAAGTAGTGTCAAAACAAGATCACTAAGCCAAATTGAATAGAAATCTTGTTTTTTCTAAGGAAGTTGAATTTTTAACATGAGCATGTTCAAACTTTATCAGAATGTTTGTCTTGATGATATTTAGGCTAAGTTTGATCGAATATGGGTCATCTCGGTCAAAAAAACTAAGTCAATAGGCCAAATATAAAAAGAAATGTTAACACTCTAGAGACTCGCATTTTTTACGTGAGCATGTTGAATCTTTGTCAGAATGTTTATCTTGATGATATCAAGGTATAAGTTTGAATAGGGATGATATTGGGTTGAATACTAGATCACTATGTGAAATTTAAGATAACTTTATGGACTCTCTAGAAAATGAATAAAATGTTTGAATGTACTGAGAAAGCTTTCATTCCAGGAAGTAATGGAAACAGTTAACCCTTTCCCTCATATAGACACTTTCTGACGTCTCAGCTGCAGACAACTTTTGAAAACACTGACAAAAGGAGAAATGGCTCAAAACGAGCAATTTCTCCTTTTGCCACAATGTTTTTAACTTTTGTTTATTAATTGTACCTTTATCTATTGAGTTTTCCCATAATTTTGCAAATATGTTTTCAAAGTCGTCTACTGCGGATTTGTTGTATGTTGGAAACATGTTACTGTACTGTAGGGTTTAGCCCTTTCCCTCATACGAAAATTCTGCAGCAGACGACTTTGAACATATTTTGTCAAAAAATAGAAAATCTCTTTAATTGAATGGATAACCTATGACTAAAAGTGGAAAACATTGTGGCTAAAGGAGAAATTGCACGTTTTGTGCAATTTCTTCTTTCGTCACTATGTTTTCAAAAAGCCGTCTGCTGCAGAGGCGTCAGGAAGCGTCTATATGAGGGAAAGGGTTCAGTGATAGTGTGATTCCCTGTGTATTTCTGGCCTATATAATGTTGGCATGGGTAATAATGATAAACAGAAATGATAGGGGGTTACAATCTCAATTGTTTTGGATGGGATACAGAAAGACTTCACTTATATCATAACACTTTCATTACCTACTAAAATCTAGATACCTCGAACCCTTTCACTTACCCATTTCCTCATACTTTCAAATGTGATGCCTCCACATTTCTCATTTTTGCCGCAATGTTTTCAACTTGATTCAATTTTCATACCCGTCTTTTACAGAGATTTTTCATTTTTTTGGCAAGATGTTTTCAAAGTCGTCTGCTGCAAAAATGTTGTATGTGGGAAAGGGTTGTATAAAGACATTTAACAACTTAGTGGGAAAAGGGGAAATTTCTCTCCTTTTCAGACAATGTTTTCATTTCTGTATTGACTTTACTTACGCTTCAATTTTTTAAGATGTATCTTTTTTTCCCTAATGGTTTCTTTAAAAGCCATGCATGCAAGAACTCTCAAAATATGATTAACTGCTAACCTCCAATACAAAAGCTATTCAGAAATCAAAATCCATTTTAAATGATTTCATCACAAATTTTAGTATCTTATAAGTTTTATGTCCAATTTATACATAAACATTAAATAGATCCAAAATCCTTACATACCCTTCCCTATGTTAATCAGTAAACAAAACTACTTAACCCTTTCCCACCTACAGACGCATTTTGACGCAATAGCAGCAGAAGACTTTTGAAAACATTGTGGCCAAAGGTGAAATTGCTCATTATGAGTGCTTTCTCCCATTATAACAATGTTTTCAAAAGTTGTCTGCTGCAGATACATTAGGAGGTATCTGTATCTGAAAATGGGAAAGGGTTAGTTGTCTTTGACTGCGTATCCCTTTCCCACATGTAGATGATATGCAGAGGAAATCGTTTGAAAACATTGTGGCGAAAGGTGGCCACCAAGCTTTCAACTCTATTCAACAATAATACTTCTATTAATACAGATTTTTAATGTCTTCAAAGTTACTAAGTATACTGCAGATTTGTTGTATGTTGGAAATGATTATCTGATATATATCATTAGCTTTAAAAATAAATTTAAGCATAATAAATTAAGAATTTGTTAATTGAAATATAGATACCTTATTATGAAACAAAATTGAGAAAATCATGAGGAAAAGGAAAAGATTTGTGGTGGTGAATATAGTATTACCATTGACCATCAGTCTTGCACACCTTCATGTTCATACAGAGCTTTAGTAACAAGGCAGTGTTACCCTTGACCTTCATTATGTTGCACCTCCATGTTCATACAGAGCTTTAGGAACAAGGCAATGTTACCATTGACCTTCGGTATTGTGCACCTCCATGTTCATACAGAGGTTTAGGAACAAGGCAGTGTTACCATTGACCTTCAGTCTTGCACACCTCCATGTTCATACAGAGGTTTAGTAAAAAGGCAGTGTTGCCATTGACTGTCAGTCTTGCCCTCCTTCATGTTCATACAGAGGTTTAGGAACAAGGCAGTGTTACCATTGACCTTCAGTCTTGCACACCTCCATGTTCATACAGAGGTTTAGTAACAAGGCAGTGTTGCCATTGACTGTGAGTCTTGTACACCTCCATGTTCATACAGAGGTTTAGGAACAAGGCAGTGTTACCATTGATCTTCAGTCTTGCACACCTCGGTTAGTAACAAGGCAGTGTTGCCATTGACCATCAGTCTTGTACACCTTCATATTCATATAGAGGTTTAGTAACAAGGCAGTGTTGCCCTTGACCTTCATTCTGTTGCACCTCCATGTTCATACAGAGGTTTAGTAATACGGCATTGTTACCATTGACTGCCAGTCTTGCTCACCTCCATGTTCATACAGAGGTTTAGTAACAAGGCAGTTTTACCATTGACCTTTAGTCTTGCTCATACAGAGGTTTAGTAAAAAGGCAGTGTTGCCCTTGACTTTCATTCTGTTGCACCTCCATGTTCATATAGAGGTTTAGTAACAAGGCAGTGTTGCCTTTGACCTTAATTCTGTTGCACCTCCATGTTCATATAGAGGTTTAGTAACAAGGCAGTGTTACCCTTGACGGTCAGTCGTGCGCACTTCCATGTTCATACAGAGGTTTAGTAACAAGGGAGTGTGTCAAGTTAGGGTTTCACTGACCTAGATCTAAGATCAAGGTCAAAGTTTAATTTAAGGTTTGTACACCTTCATGTTCATACAGAGGTTTAGTAACAAGGCAGTGTTACCATTGACCTTCAGTATTGTGCACCTCCATGTTCATACAGAGGTTTAGTAACAAGGCATTGTTACCATTGACCTTCAGTATTGTGCACCTCCATGTTCATACAGAGGTTTAGTAACAAGGCATTGTTACCATTGACCTTCAGTCTTGCTCACCTTCATGTTCATACAGAGGTTTAGTAAAAAGGCATTGTTGCCCTTGACCTTCATTCTGTTGCACCTCCATGTTCATATAGAGGTTTAGTAACAAGGCAGTGTTACCATTGACGATCAGTCATGCGCACTTCCATGTTCATACAGAGGTTTAGTAACAAGGGAGTGTGTCAAGTTTCACTGACCTAGATCTAAGATCAAGGTCAAAGTTTAATTTAAGGTTTGAATTTAAACGTATTTATATCACATCACTTTCGAAACAAGTTTTCAGCTTATATTAATCATGCTCGATGGCTGGTTCCTGGAGACATAACCAGTGCTCGCGTCGTTTGTGTGGAAAATTTCCAAGGCAGAGATGCAGACGCTCTACCACTGTCTTCCCCCCTAAGGTCATAGTTGCTATAAATAGCCTATTGTGTGTGTGTGAAACCAAAAGGTGTGAAAACTGTAAAAGGGAAGAGTGAAATTGAACCATTGAAACTCCAGATGGGCCATGTTTGGATCTTGTGATCAGCAAAAGATCTAGCTTAACTTACTCACGAGAATACTCTCTAGTTTAATCAGGCTCTTATTTAAATATGATTGCTTTTCAAGGTTAACCTTTTCCCACATATAGACTCATTTTGACCCCCCCTGCAGCAGACAACTTTTGAAAACATTGAGGCTAAAGGAGAAATTGCTCATTATGAGCAATTTCTCCCTTTTGTCACAATGTTTTCAACTTAATTCAATAGTTAATCCTTCACTTGCAGTGTTTTTTTTTTCACTTTTTTGTCTAGATGTTTTCGAAGTCGTCTGCTGCAGATTTGTTGTATGTAGGAAAGGGGAGTTAATGTGTACAGAATGATTCAGAAGATTTATTCACCAACCCATCTAATTGGCACCAATACAGACCTGCAATATGCCTGTATAAAATTAGTGGTTGATGTATCTATTAGAAGATGAAAAATTAAAGGATGGATACAGTCATGTACAATTATTTTATTTGCACATTTGGTTCATTCATTCACGTACTTTAGATAGCCTGCAAGAACATTGGCAAGTACACCAATAAAACATAAACATGTTGATTGTGATTCCATAATAAATTTATTAATCAGCCTATTCATTCATAAATGCCATTTATGCAACGCTGCATTAAATGTCAGTATGTATGTCCCTATTGCCCTTGAATACCGTGTCATAAATGTGCAATGCCACACAAAAAGGGCACTGTAAAGTCAATTTTGTTGGTCTGCCCTTGGCCTGAGGCTGAAAGATCCCATCTGACTGTACTCAGGTCTCGAAGTACAGGAGGTCTATTTTTTCCTGACGTGACTCAAATTGTCAGAAAATATTTCTATGTCTCTCCTAAATGGCGGCTGACAACAAACTGTTTCTTTGACACAGCCCAATTTTTTGCATAAAGGGTAATATTAGGTTCATATAGCATGTGAAAATGGGGAAATAATTAATCTATATGATGATGCGTTTGTGCAAATTTGTTATTTCGAACAGAAGTTGCATGTATACCTATATTATATTATATTTGAAAACATACCGTAGTGACAAAAGAAGAAATTGCTCAAAACGAGCAATTTCTCCTTTTGCCACAATGTTTTCCACTTTTAGTCATAGGTTATCCATTCAATTATAGAGATTTTCTATATTTTGACAAAATATGTTCAAAGTCGTCTGCTGCAGAATCATCGTATGAGGGAAAGGGTTAACTGATTTACCTCATGACTCACTACATGTAAGTAAAACAGGTAGATATGACTTGTAGGCCTCTATAAAAAACTAATTTACATTAATGAACGTCTATAAAAGTAACAGGGCACACTTTGAACTGCCTGATTATCCAGATTGATGTTTGATCTAAGTAAAAACATGCACTGTGAGTAATAAATCACTCACAGCTGGTCCTTATCATTTAACCCCCTCTCCCCCTGATATAGACTGGTCTGGGTCTACACACTGTGAGTAATAAATCACTCACAGCTTGTCCTTATCATGTAACCCTTTCCTGATATAGACAACATGATGCACAGATGCACAGACTGGTCTGGATCTACACACTGTGAGTAAAACATCACTCACAGCTGGTCCTTATCCTCACAACCTCTGTATCTATATAATAGACTTGTCCAAACTGTAGACACGGTCTGACACATCTGAAGCAGACAACTTTTGAAAACATTGTGACAAATGAAGAAATTGCTCATCATTAAGTTTTTTTATTCAATAATTAACCTTCCATTTATGGGGATTTTTCCCATTTTTGCCCAGAAATTTTCAAAGCTGCAGATTTGTTGTATGTGGAAAAGGGTTAAAAGACTTGTCCAAATTGAACTCTTTCTCAGTACATTTATTTGTAAGAGTGTTATTTAGTTGATATTTTTAGCTCACCTATGGACAAAGTGTAAGGTGAGCTATCGTGATCACATTTTGTCCGGCGTCCGTCATGCGTCGCCAACATTTGTTAACACTCTACAGGTTACATTTTGCATTCAATCTTCATGTAAGTTTATCAGAACATTCATCTCCATCAAATCTTGGACAAGTTCGAAACTGGGCCATATGAGGTCAAAAACTAGGTCACTAGGTCAAATTGAAGGGAAATCTTGTTAACACTCTGGAGGCCACATTTTCAACTTGAGCATATTGAAACTTTATCAGAATGTTTGTCTTGATGATATGTGGGTCAAGTTTGAACATGGTTCATGTTGGGTCAAAAACTAGGTCACTAGGTCAAATTGAAGGAAAATCTTGTTACCACTCTAGAGGCCGCAATATTTGCTTCAGCAGTTTTATAGGTCAAGTTCGAATATGGGTCATATTGGGTCAGAAACTAGCTCACTAGGCCAAATTGAAGGGAAATCTTGTTAGCACTGTAGAAGCCACATTTTTTGCTTTAGCAACTTAAAATTTGGTCACAATGTTGAACTGATTGATATCTAAGTCAAGTTCGAATATGGGTCATGTTGGGTCAAAAAGTAGGTCACTAGGTTAAATTGAAGGAAAATCTTGTTAACACCCTAGAGGCCGCAAATTTTGTCAGAATGTTTGTCTTAAAAAAATCAAGCTCAAGTTCGAATATGGTTTATGCCCGGTTAAAAACTAGGTCACTAGGCCAAATTGAAGGAAAATCTGGTAAACACTCTGGATACTGCATTTTTAACTTGAGCATGATGAAAATTTATCAGAATATTTGTCTTGATGATATGTAAGTCAAGTTTTAACATGGGTCATGTTGGGTCAAAAAGTAGGTCACAAGGTCAAATTGAAGGAAATTCTTGTTAACACTCTAGAGGCCGCAATTTTTGCTTCAGAAGTTCGAATATGGGTCATATTGGGGCAGAAACTAGGTCACTAGGCTAAATTGAAGGGAAATCTTGTTAACACTGTGGAGGTTGCATTCAGAATAATTGTCTTGATGTGTTTTGCATTGCAGTACATTGTATAATTAAGGTGAGCGATCTAGGGCCACTGTAGAAGCCACATTTTTGGCTTCAGCAGCTTGAAATTTGGTCAGAATGTTGAGCTGAATGATATTTAGGTCACGTTCGAATATGATACTGCATTTTTTACTTTGAGCAAGTTGAAACTTTGTCAGAATGTTGTCTTTATGATATCTAGTCCATGTTGGAATATCAGGTAAAAAAATATAGATCACTAGGCCAAATGAAGGAAAATCTTGTTAACACTGTGGAGGTTGCATTTAGATCGATTTCATTTATGAGCTCATCTGATGCTATGCTGTTTGCAGATGAAACTTTTTTTTTGGATCAAGTATTATAAGAAAGAACAGTACAGTAACCTTTTTCAGGAAGAAATAAATTGATAGGCTTGTAATAGAATTAAAAAGGTAACCTGATATAATATTTCTCAGATTCATTTGCTGTGATTTGTTTGTATGGCGTTTTATGCTTTTTCAACAGTACTTCAGTCAAATTACGGCATTTCCTGGGTAAATTACCAGCACTGCTGGTATTGTTAAGCTTATCCTGACACCAGGGCATCAGTTGTATTCCTTGCAACCCTTAGCAACAAGGGTTCATCCCCCTGGATTTAAGATCATTGGCATTAATGTTCCTTAGTTGACCTTATAGATAATTTGTTCAAGCGATATTGAAGACGACAGCTACCATGTGGCATTAGAAATGGGGGTGAAATTACTTATAGATTCTTCTTCTCTGCATGTGTTTGTCTTAAGTTGTAGAAAAACTTTAGAATTCTTCTCCTGAATATTCTTGTCTTATTTTAAGATAATTCAATAGAAATATTTCTTAGGGGACCCTCTACAAAGGATTCTTGATAAAAAATGATCACCAGATTCCAAAACTTTAAAATCTGTCTCAAAAGTCCTGTTACACTGTTTACAGTGTCTTCTCCTTGCAATGTTTATCCCACTATTTATCAAATGTGTCCTGTCAATAGTATTTACCCATTTGCTGCTCAAATAAGGTCCATCTTGACCCTCTTATACTGTTGGTCAATATGATATATCAAGTTTGAGGAGAAAACTAGCTCTTCAGTTTTTAAGAAATTGTAATGAAACTTGGTACTCATGATTATAAATCATGACATTTAGATGTCACGACATAAATATGCATCATATCTGGTCAGGCATTCTGGAAAAATATCCTCCCTTCTTGAAGATTTGTTTTTCTATCAAAATAGTTTGCAGGAGTATTAATCCCTTTCTCGCATACAACACATCAGCAGCAGACGACTTCTGACAGTTAGGTCAATCAGAAACAACTAAGGAAAATACATCTTGTTAACCCTTTCCCTCATATAGACGCTTTCTGACGCCTTTGCAGCAGGCGGCTTTTTGAAAACATAGTGACAAAAGAAGAAATTGCACAAAACGTGCAATTTCTCCTTTTGCCACAAATTTTTCCACTTTTTGTCATAGGTTATCCATTCAATTATGGAGATTTTCTATGTTTTGACAAAATACGTTCAAAGTCGTCTGCTGCAGAATTGTCGTATGAGGGAAAGGGTTAACCTGCTATGTCTTCAAAAGGAGAAAGAAGGTCCATTTTCTGATCAATTGTTTTACATTGTTACTTGAATACATTGATTGTGCATAAAGATTCATGTGATGGCAAAATGGAGATTGGTATTATATCTTCTTCTTCTTATTAATCTATTTTGTTATCCCAAACTTTGTTCATGCCACACAGTTAATTAATTATTGTTTCATTTGTAGAAAAATAAGCCATTCCTAATACCATTTAATTGTTAAAACCTTATTGCCTATAGAATTGTTTTCTTCTTTTAAGTCATCTGCTGGTTTCACCTAAGGCACATATGCTAAGGTGATTTTTTAAAACATTGGAGAAATGAAAATGTGTTCATATTGTATTAATGTTTAAGACATAAAAATGCATCATATCTGGTAAGGCATTCTAGAAATATCTGGAAGATTTGTATGCATGAGTATTCAAACAACATACAACAAATCTGCAGCAGAAGACTTTGAAACCATTGGCATAAATGTGAAAAGTCTCCATAAATGATTTAATTATTAAATAGAGTTGAAAACAGTCTGGTAAAAGTTGTGAATAGGCATCTAATATCTTAGGTAATAGGGGAATCGTGAAGGGTGCTTTTCATGTGATATTGTTCACACTTAATAGCAGTATTTCCATTTTCACTAAAGTCTGTTGTACTAATTAATGGTGTTGCTAATTGACTGCATATAATGACAATCACACAGGGCTGCCAAAAACAACATGTATTGCCTGCCAAATGCACAAACCTATGCATGGATTTGGCAACTGGTACCCACTTTTTGTTGCTGCTTGAAATATGCATTGAACCTGTTTTGTTTCCTTCGTACCATTTGTTTGCTGCCTGTGAAATTTGATGGCATTCCAGAATGTAAATTTCTGTATTGTACTTAGAAAATATCTATTAATGAAAAAATTCTCATATCTCACAATAATTGGTTTATGGCATATACTATAGATGTTGCCCTGCGCTGTTCATCATTTTGTTACAACTTTTTTTCTGTTTGTAATAATAAATATTATCCGCCAAAGGCAGATGGAATATTGGATTGGCTTTGTCATATGTAGCCAAATCAAAGTATTATTTGATGGAAATGTTAACCACAATAGGGAAATGCCACCCTGCAAGTTTCACAAAAATTGCCTCAGGAACACCAAAATTATGTCTCCTTGAACTTCTTTGTATATATGTACTGTATAATTATCCTGGTGTATATGTACTGAATAATTATCCTGGTTTATATGTACTGTATAACTATCCTGGTTTATATGTACTGTATAATTATCCTGGTGTATATGTACTGTATAATTGTCCTGGTGTATATGTACTGTATTATTGTCCTGGTTTATATGTACTGTATACTTATCCTGGTTTACATGTACTGTATAATTATCCTGGTTTATAAATAATCACAATTACTTTGTAAACTCTCTTGAGGTCACATCTAAACTTCATGAAACATCATCAAAGTATCTATTTGCATCAAATATTGGCCATGTTTGAAGCTTGGTCACATAAGGTCACAAACTAGGTCACTGGGTCATGTTGGGTCAAAAACTAGGTAACAATGTCTAATCTAGACAAAAACAGCAATAAAAAAACATTATAAATATTAGACGCTTCATTTTTTGCTCTTCTATTCGAAGATTAAGGAAGACTATTGCAGTTGCTTTTGCGTCGACATTCACTCACACAGCAGCTTTGGTTAAAGTTTTACATGCAAGGCCTTTTTCAAAACCACAGATGCTATTGCTTTTCAACTTGTTTTTGGACGTCATCACAAGTCATGACCTTGTAGGACAAGTCCAATAACTCTACATAAAATGTTTGACTGAATCATGCCCCGTTTTGGACTTCAAAAATTTAGTTAAAGTTTTGAATGCAACACCTTTTCTCACAAACCACAGATGCTATTGATTGGAAATTGACACACTTATTTAATGTCATCAAATGACCTTGCAGGACAAGTCCCATAACTCTACATTATATTTTGACTGAATTATGCCTCTTTTGAGACTTTGAAAATTTGATTAAAGTTTTGCATGCAATGCCTTTTTGCACAAACCACAAATGCTATTGCTTCACAAAAAATTTGAATGTCATCACATGACCTTGCTTGACATCAGAAACATCAGATTTTAGATGAATTATTCCCCTTTTGGGACATGGAAATGCTTTCACCTAATAAGGAAAAAAACGGATGAGTCAGTGCTTGCGAGTTTGTTGACATTCTTAGCAGGATGATTGCCCTCTCTCTTTGAAAATTGAGTATCATCATATCAGTTAAACAGTTAACCCTTTCTCACATATGATGAATTGGAAGCAGAAGATTTTGAAGACCTGCAAAATTCTAACAATAAAATATCAGTAAATGGCGGTTTTATGATCAAACAGATTAAATAACATAATGACAAAAGGATAAATTGCTCATCATGTACTTTTACTTCTTTTGTCACAATTTTTAAAAAATTGTTAGTTTCAGATGCATCTGGAAGTGGGAAAGGTTTAATGTTTCAAAAGTAGGACACCTGTGTTTACTGTGATCCGAGTTAGTACCCACAGTAGTACGTAAATTCTCTTGGAAGACGGAACTTGTTATCCAAATTCCTAGCATATGCTAGGTTATTTTTAACCAGTATATTTTTACAGTAATATTTATATCAAAGCTGCGTAGTTGGACAGTTATTAACCAATTTTAAAAGTACTTCTCCTGAAACAGTTTTTAAAAACCAGAACTAAACTCTTTGTGAAATCATCCTAATTATCATTCATGGACCATTGTAACTCTGGGAATTTCTGGTCAAGAATTTGTTGTCATTGTACTCTCTGTCTGCAAAGAGTAGTTCATGAACATCATGTCTTTAACAGTTCATTCATTAACTATTTTTATTTTTTGACATTTCAAGAATTGTTTCAAGTAACCTTTCAGAAGATTATAAAAAAGGATCCTCTAAATTTTGCATTTTAATGCATTGATACTGAATTTAAAAATTTAAATGGAAAATGTTAAGGCATTTAAGATAAAAAACCACCTCTGTTGATATGGAAGAAATTTAGGTCACCTTGATACAGATTTAAACTGAAAGTTTGGCATATTTTTTGGCAGGAGATGTTTTGGCACATCATGTTGAGAAATGGAGAGATTTACAGTAAACAATAAGAATATTTACATTAAGGGTGTGGTAAAGAGATATTACATGTAATAATAGATGTTTTACTAGATGATACTGATCTGCTTGTAATAGTAGATGTTCTACTAGATGATACTGATCAAGGATTCTCTATCTAAATACAAGGTGACAGCTTGGAGCCAGCTCCGTTGGAAGCATGCTTGTTTATCCCGTTTCCACATACAGCTTATCTGCAGCAGCCGACTTTGAAAAGATGTGAAAAATATCTATAAAAATTTTACTATAATAATTGAATTAAGTTGAAAACACTCTGGCAAAAGGAGAATTTGCTTGTTTTGAGCAATTTCTCCTTTTATCAAAGTGTCTTTAAAGTCGTTTGTTGCCGAGGCATCAGAAAGCGTCCATATGTGTGAAAGGGTTTTAAGTGCTAGATTACCCTTTGCCACTAACAAATAGTCTGAAGCAGACAAATTTAAGAAATATGAACATCTCTATAAATTAAAGTTTAATTATAGAAAAGTTGAAAACATTGTGGTCAAAGGAGAAATGCTTTTTGAAAACCTTTCTACTGCATGTGTGTCTGTAAGTAGGAAGGTGGTGATGGGGGAGTTGACATTTTTTTGACAATATTTAGCCCTTTACCTCCGGCAGTCATGCATTTGGATGCATCTGCAGCAGACATTTTTTTTGAAAACATAATTAGCAATTTCTATTTTTGCCGTAACGTTTTCAACACTATTCCTTAATTAAACTTCTGTCATGCTCCCTTTCGAAGAAGAGGGGTGCATATTGCTTTGCACTTGTCAGTTGGTCATTCTGAATAAAACTTGTCCGATTCATAACTGAATAGTGTTTGGACCTACAGTACTCAAACTTGGCAGGGAGGTTTGGCATGACCAGTAAATGGCCCCTATCGATTTTGAAGTTGTATGTTCAAAGGTCAAGGTCAATGTGACTTTGAACACAAAAAGTGTGTCTGCTTTTATAAACGGCATAATGTTTGACAAACATCCCTCTCAATATGTTTGTTGTGTGGAGTATTGGTGTGAGAAACCAGGAAACACATGAGTAGGTGAACTGGCCGCCGTGATATGACTGAGAAATTGTTAAAAACGGCATTAAACCCCATTCAATCAAATCTCAATATTTTTGCCTAGCTGTTTCAAAAGTCATCTGCTGTAGATTTGCTGTATGTGTAAAAGGGTTAAATATTATAATCTCAGTGAGATGATTCATTTTAGTAACCACAGCATAGGGTTTGCAGGTCCTACAAGGATTTAAACCTTTCCCACATATAGACGCTCTCTGACGCCTCTGCAGCAGACCAAGTTTGAAAACATTTTGGCAGACGGAGAAATTGCTCATATCAAGTAAATTCCCCGTTTGCCACAATGTTTTCATCTCTGTTCAATAATTAAACCTAATAATGCAAAGATTTTTCATGTTCTAGCCAAGATGTTTTTAACCATTTCCCTCATAGACGCTTTCTGACGCCTCTTTTCGGGTATGTCGTCTGCTGAAGATTTGTTGTATGTGGGATAGGGTTGAAGTCGTCTTTTACAATTGTTGTATATGGGAAAGGGTTAACCCTTTCCCTCATATAGACGCTCTCTGACGCCTGCAGCAGACAGCTTTTTGAAAACATAGTGACAAAAGAAGAAATTGCTCAAAACGAGCAATTTCTCCTTTTGACCCAATGTTTTCCACTTTTGGTTGTAAGTTATCCATTCAATTATAGAGATTTTCCATATTAATATGTTCAAAGTCGTCTGCTGCAGAATGAGGGAAAAGGTTAAAGTGGAAAACATTGTGGCAAAATTAGATATTGCTCGTTTTGAGTAATTTCTTCTTTTGTCACTATGTTTTCAAAAAGCCGTCTGCTGCAGAGGCGTTAGAAAGTGTCTATATGAGGGAAAGGGTTAAGAAGAAGCTCACAGTATACCTAATATATAGAGTTGTGTTGTTTGTTTACCTATTTGTCCCCGAATGTCAATGTCCCACTTGGCATGCTTGTTCTGATGCCCCATAAACGATGCCAGCATCAATTATGTTTTGGATGTTTATTATGCCAAAAGGTATCCAAAACATTGACATTGTGTTATAGTGTGAACCAGTTAATGGACAGCACTTGATGTGTGGCGTTCCCTTTTGAAAACATTCCAATTTTACAAATGTTTCTACAAGTTCAGTGTATTTTTAAATCGGACAACTATTAAAACGGAACATCAGGTAAATGTTAAAGGTCAGATTTTGTTGTTCAGGTCAATATAAAATCCATCTTAGAAATCTACCTCAAATTATATGTTTTCATTTTCCCACAATGTTTTAACTCTTTTCAGTGCCAAAGGCATTATTGAGGTTTTTGCAAACAATACTGATTCAGGCGAGTCAACTCGTAACAAGCTGTCTCACCTAAAATTAGCATTGTTTGCATTTTCTTTATCAAAATAGTCCAAACTGTTATTACATGTTGAAATGGAAGCGCCTGATTTTGAACATGGAAGAGTCTACTTTAAACAATTCGGCGCTGAAAGAGTTAAAAAGATGTTTGTTGTAGTGGCATCAAAAGTTATCTGTTTGCGGGGAAGACTTCAAAAAGGTCTTTAGAAGATAAAAATGATGGATTTTTTTCCTATCTGACACAATTTATTGACCATCCCTCTTCATATTATTAGAATTTCAATCAAGAATCTGAGGATATCTATCTGGCCCAGAGGTGAAATAAAATCAAAGAGATTAGGATGGTACTGGGTGATCCATTACTGTATACCCCATTTTTTTACTCTTCCAAATAGAAAATAACAAATGTTCACCTTTTCCCATGTACAGACACATTTTGATGCATCTCCAGCAGATGATTTTAAAAACATTGTGGTAAAAGAAGAAATAATTGTTCATTAAAAGGATTTTTTCTTACATTCCCATTTATTTGAACCTTTTCAATATTTAACCCTTTCCCTCATACGACAATTCTGCAGCAGACGACTTTGAACATATTTTGTCTAAAAGGAGTCTTAAGACTAAAAGTGGGAAACATTTTGGCAAAAGGAGAAATTGCTTGTTTTGAGCAATTTCTTCTATTGTCACTATGTTTTCAAAAAGCCGTCTGCTGAGGCGTCAGAAAGGGTTAAACGTTTATATATACAGATTTTTATGTTTTAGCCTAAATTTGTACAGTCGTCTGCACCAGATTTGTTGTATTTGGGAGAGGGTTAAGAAATTTAAATCTGAACAAATGAATTTGTGATCATAGGTCAGATTTTAAAACATTGCTAGAAAAATTTCAATGACAGGTAATATCTCTTTAACCCTTTCCCAAATAAAAACAAATCTAAGGCAGACACCTTTTTTTAAACATCTATTCAAAATTCTTGAAATTTGCTGTAAATAAAAGAATTGGAATCATTGATGCAAAATGCAACAATGGTTTCAAAAGTCGTCGACCGCCGATGCATCAAAATGCGTCTGCAGATGGGAAAGAGTTGGTGAGAGAAAGGATATTAACCCTTTCCCTCATACGGCAATTCTGCAGCAGACGACTTTGAACATACTTTGTCAAATAATGGAAAATCTCTATAATTGAATGGATAACCTATGACTAAAAGTGGAAAACATTGTGACAAAAGGAGAAATTGCACGTTTTGTGCAATTTCTTCTTTTGTTACTATGTTTTCAAAAAGCTGTCTGCTGCAGAGGCGTCAGAAAGCGTCTATATGAGAGAAAGGAGATTAAAGCAGCTGTTCACACATTACTTTTGAGTAGGTGAAAAACATTTGGTATTTCATTGATCAATATTAATTTCCATCACAAATACATCTAGGTTAAATGTTTTTTGTTTGATAGAATCTTTTATCTGTAAAATATATTCTAAAGGAACAAAATAAATACTGCCGCAATTATTTTTACATTTACATTCTAGATATATCTTAAAAAATTAAGATAATGCTGTGATTTATCTGAAATAATGGTGAAACATGTCCTAAGACGTATAAGCAAACATTGATGGATTTTGAAAAAAAATCAGAAAAACTACACTTATTCCTATATTGTTTTCAAAAGTTAGAAGATGAATGATCTTATATTATACCTATATATCCTTGATACAAATAGCGTTAACCCTTTCCCTCATATAGATGCTTTCTGACTCCTCCGCAGCAGACAGCTATTTGAAAACATGTTTACAAAAGAAGAAATTGCTGAAAACAAGCAATTTCT
The DNA here is from genome assembly GCA_031761405.1 of Serripes groenlandicus. NCBI lineage: Eukaryota > Metazoa > Mollusca > Bivalvia > Cardiida > Cardiidae > Serripes > Serripes groenlandicus. The sequence continues at coordinate 6,267,502 of JASEVX010000005.1, forward strand.
CATTTTGTCATCATGTTTTCAACTCCATTCAATTAAAAGGGAGTTTCAATTTTTTTTTCAGGTATGTTTTCAAAGTCGTCTGCTGCAGAATTGTTGTATGTGGGAAAGGGTTAAAGGTACATATTGCCTTTCTTGATTTACTTGTACAATTAGGATTTTGCCATTTTACTCAGAAATTTGTAGGAAAAGGGATAAAAGTGCATCTTTGTGGTCATATGGCATGTTAACCCTTTCCCTCATACGACAATTCTGCAGCAGCCGACTTTGAACACATTTTGTCAAGAAATAGAAAATCTCCATTATTGAATGGATAATCTATGACAAAAAGTGGAAAACATTGTGGCAAAAGGAGAAATTGCACGTTTTGTGCAATTTCTTCTTTTGTCACTATGTTTTCAAAAAGCCGTCTGCTGCAGAGGCGTCAGAAAGCGTCTATATGAGGGAAAGGGTTAAAGTACATTTGGCATCAATAACACTGTCAGAAAAAAGGAGTAACCCACACTTTGAGTCACTGATTTGATGATGTTGTTACCCTTACATCAATAACTAGTGATGATATGTCATGTTGCCAGAAGGCTTGGAAGGCAATAAGTTAGGTGTGGCATCATCAATGGAAATGTTGCCAATGGGCTTGGAAGGCTTGTGATTCATTAGGGTTTAATGCAGTTTTCAACAACTTCATTTTTAGCTCGTCTTTTGAAAAAACAAGAGCTATTGTCATGACCCTGGCGTGGTCGTCCGGTTAAGGTTTTTGTTGGCGGCGTCGGCACGGTCGTCTGGTTAATGTTTTTTGTAGGCAGCGTCAGCGTGGTTGTCCGGTTAAGGTTTTTTGTTCAGCTCAGCTTTTTTTCTGTTTTCTCCCTATCAGTCGAGCGTCTGTGCCATACGCGGTGCTCTTGTTTAATCAAATCATTGTTGCCAGTTCACCTAGATACGTACATATGTGTTTCTTGGCTTTATTGTCCCCCGCTTTTAGCGAAAGCTGGGGACTATTATTTCTCATTCGTCAGTCAGTCAGTCCGTCCGTCAGTCCGTCCGTCAGTCACGCTGTCACAAAAACTTTAACCTTGGTCATAACTTCTGAACCGTAATAGGTACTGCTTTCATATTTCACATGTGTATTCCTTGTGACAACCCCTTTCCATCAATACCAATTTTTTTGACCTTGTGACCTTGACCCTGGCGGGGGACCATGATTCTCTGAATTTGCTTGTTACTCCTGTACTCCACACAATTTTACAGCAACTGCTTGCTTTTCCAAATAGACTGTTATATTAACCAATTAGATGAATGACGCTTGTCACAGTAACTTATGTCAAACGTTGGAAGGAATGTAGGCCAAGCTTTGGTTGAACTCACAACCCCTGCATTGACATGCTGTGTGGCTACCCACTGAGCTTCCAGGGCTTGGCTTGGAAGGCAATAAGATAAATATGGCATAATCAATTAAAATTGATGCCAATAAGGTGTTTGTCTGAATGGTACTTGACATGGCTTTCAACAGTATTTCAGTTATATAATGGTGTTACCTGTCTTAATTACCAGTAATTGCTGGTAAGTTTATCCTAACAACATAACATCAGTTGTAGTGCTATTTTTTAAACCTTGACAACAGAACCTCATTTGAATTGCTATCCATGCAATCTTGACAACAGAAGAGCAGTTTCATTGCTATCTCTGCAACCTTGACAACAGTACATCATTTGTATTGCTATCCATGCAATCTTGACAACAGCAGAGCAGTTACATTGCTATCTCTGCAACCTTGACAACAGTACATCACTTGTATTGCTATCCTGAGAACCATTACAACATTATAACATGTGTATTGCTATCCCTGCAGCCTTGACAACAATACATCACTTTCATTGCTATCCTGGGAACTATGACAGCATTGCTATCCAAGCAACCATATCAAATACAATTCAGTCCATCACTTCCATTGCTATCCAAGCAAACTTGACAACAGTACATAATGTGTATTGCTATCCCTGCAACCTCGACAACAGTGCATCATTTGTTTTGCTTTCCCTGCAACCTTGACAACAGTACAATACTTGCATTGCTATCACTGCAAACTTGACAATGGTACATCACTTACATTGCTATCCCAGCAAACTTGACAATGGTACATCACTTGCATTGCTATCCCATTAAACTTGACAACAATACATCACTTGCATTGCTATCCTGGCAACCTTGAAAACAGTACATTACTTGCATTGCTATCCCTGCAAACTTGAAATGGTACATCACTTGGATTGCTATCCAAGCAAACTTGACAAGTGTACATAATTTGTATTACTATCCCTGCAACCTTGACAACAGTACAATCACTTGCATTGCTATCCCTGCAAATTTGACAATGGTACATCACTTGCATTGCTATCCAAGCAAACTTGACAATGGTACATCACTTGCATTGCTATCCAAGCAAACTTGACAATGGTACATCACTTGCATTGCTATCCAAGCAAACTTGACAACAGTACATCGCTTGCATTGCTATCCAGACAACCATGGCAACAGTTACACCACTTGCAAATGTGCTATCTCAGCAACTTTGACAACAGAACATCATTTATATTGCTATCCTTGCAACCTTGACAACATTGTGGCAAAATGTTTTTAAAAGCTGTCTGTTTCAGAGGCGTCAGAAAGCATCTGAATAAGGGAAAGGATTAAACGTATGATTTCTAATGCCTCTACAGCAGACAACCTTAGACTAAACCATCATGGCAAATAGGAGAAATTGCTTAAAATGAGCAATATTTCTTTCTCCTTCAATTTATTCTGTACCAATATACATCCAAATTTCTATATCTAACTTTTTTTTTCCCTCAGATGTATTCAACCAATGAAAATATCACGTCAAGAACACAATTAATACCCAGAAGTGGTGCCTCTTTAAATCCTTTCCCACATACAACAAATATGCAAAATATAATGAAAACATCATTACTGTAAATATTAGCATAATTATTGAATTGAGATGAAAACATTGTTGCAAAAGAAGAAATTGCTGACACTGTCTTTTAAAATCATATATTGCAGATGCATCAACATTTTCTGCATGTGGGAAAGGGGGGTTACCCCGATCACATTGTAATGTACAGGCCGGTATAAGCTGATCAATAGTAAAACTGTTCTACTACTCAACAATATTGACATGATGAAAAGGTACATTCAAAGCTGTGTCTGGTGATTTGGGGGCTCATTGACACTCTAGTAAGGGATCATATAAATCACATCTAGACGGACAATAAAGGCTGATGTGAGACTGTGCAGATGCGCAGGCTCGCCACTTGAGTCTTCACTGTATGCACAATGCATAATGAAAGAGCCCAAATTGCTGAATGCAGCTCATATACTTGATGGAAATATATTTACAACTTTTAAATACCCTGTCCCTTTGCACAGGTCAGGATCAGACTAATATAGTTGAGATATATTGTTCAAAATAATGATTGCAAGCTCTTACCTTTAAGATATTTTCAGCACTTATATAAAAAGGTCCAAGAACTATCATGTATCCATATTTGCAAACCTGCAATACCCTTAAAATGTATTATATGATCACTGAACCGGCAAATGGTCAAAGGAACGGAGTTAGTTTGTAGTATTATATTTGTTAACCTACTCTGAGTTTACCCAGAATTTCTCTCTCAGCTGATAATTGTTATGAATTGTTGCATGCGTAAGTGAATCTCCAGGTAAAAATACATCAACATAAACACTAACCATTATTTCAGCTTCCAAGTAAGCAAGGCTGCCAAACTTTTCCATATCGTACACACTCTTACCTGTACGCAGAATCAATCCTTTCCCACATGCAAACACATCGGCAGCACACAACTTTTAAAACATTTATGCAAAATGAAAATCTCTATAAATGAAATTATAATTATTGAATAGTTGAAAACATTGTTGCAAAATAATGAGCAATTTCTCTTTTTGAAAAAATATTTTCAAAAGATGTCTGCTGCGGATGCATCAAAATGTGTGTTCATGTCATGACATTGTTTAAAAGTATTTTTATAAACTGCATTGACAAATATGATAAAATTGCTCATGATGATCCCCTCGCATCATCTAGTGGTAGTCCATCACTTTTGTTTAAATTATGTCCCGGAGGTCAAAAAACGGCTCCACCCAATATTGTATATGTATATAGTTAATGTATATAAACCCTTTCCCACATAAAGGAAATTTGCAGCAGACGACTTTGAAAACAGCTAGGCAAAAGTATGGAAAATCTCTACAAATGATGATATGGTTATTGAATAGAATTGAAAACATTGTGGCAAATGGAGAAATTGCTTGTTTTGAGCAATTTCTACATTTGCCACATTGTTTTCAAAAGTCGCAATGCGTCTGCAAGTGGGAAAGTGTTACGGTCTACAAACACTGGTCAGACCATTACTCCATAACTTTATTGCATTAGGTAGATATAAGACATGCCAAGTTAGTTCATCATAATATTTTGACATAGAAGTTATGGATTTATATTGAAGTTCTGTTACATGAGGTGAGTGATTTAGGAATGATCCATTATTATTTTTCAATCACCTATTGAAATTCATTTTTGAAACAATGGCCTGGTACCAACTGAGGAGGATGCAATCATAGAAAAAGGTGTAATGCGTTTTATACAACTGAAATTGTTTATTTGGCATAATAAACCCAGATAAGATACAAGGTCATGAACAATCCTATTTTGATGGAACAGCCATAATGTGTCTGAATAGTCTATTTGATCAGAGGATATGTAGTAATGGCCTTTAAACATATCTTATTTAACACTTATTTACTCTGTCTAGTTAGTGATCAAATTTAGGAAAGATAAAATATACATTTGCTTGAAATTGGCAACATTGCAGGAGGTGGAACTATTATACAGTGAATCAACATATGTGTTTGTTCATTTTTAGCTCATCTGATTTTCAAAATAATGTTGTGATACCCTTGGCATTGTGGTCTGCCTCGTCTCAAAACTTTAACCGTACCTCATAACTTAAAAAAGTTCAACATTTTCAAATGAAACTTGGTACACATGTTCCTTGGAACAATACGCATGGGTTTACCTTGAAGTCACATAACTCGGGCTTTAATGATTATTCAGTAATGCCCATTTTGGCGTTCGTTCGCGGCGTTGCTATGAAAACATTGGAGGAAAAAGACCTTTAAAATATTAGGTATACTTTTAATAAAGAAATAAATATATATTCTGGGAAAAGGAGAAATTGACGCCTCTGCAGCAGACGGCTTTTTGAAAACATAGTGACAAAAGAAGAAATTGCACAAAACGTGCAATTTCTCCTTTTGCCACAATGTTTTCCACTTTTATTCATAGCGACGCGGGCTGTCAATCCAGGGGTTGTGAGTTTGAATCCCGGCTCTGCCAACTTTCTTTCCGACGATTGACAAAAGTCAATGCTACATGCGTCATTCGTCTTCCACCAATGGGCTAAGTCTATGTGGAAAAGCAGCTAGTTGCTTGTGAAGATTGTTGTGTGGAGTACTGGTGTGAGAAAACCAGGATATGCATGCGTAGGTGAACTGGCCACCGTGATATAACTGAGAAATTGTTAAAAACGGCGTTAAACCCCAATCAATCAATAAAATATTTCTGCATTAGGGAAAGGGTAAAAGTTCATTGGGTAAAATGGTTAATAATTACCGTGATAGTGGGTAAAATGGTTAATAACTTTATCATAGCAATTACTGTGATAGTGGGTAATACTTCACCCTTCCCCACAAACAACAATCAAGAGCAGATGACTTGATTTGTTTGTTTTTGTTTGTTTGGAGATTAACGCCGCTTTCAACATCTTTGGTCATATCACGGCGGTCAGTGCACCTACCCATGTTTTCCTGGCTTTCCCACACCAGTACTTACACAACATTCTTTCGAAGCCACTGACTACTTTCTCACATAGATTAGAGGTGAGAGGCAATGGAAAACATCGCCCGAAAGAATGTCGCCACAACCGGGTATCGAACCCGTGACCTCCAGATCACGAGTCAGATACGCTACCAATTGAGCTACCCGGCCGGGTCCGCAGACGACTTGAAACCATCTTTGAAAAAAATATGTAACAACTTTATAAATAAAAGTGCAATTATTGGGTAGACTTGAAATCATTGAGAGAAAAGGAGAAATTGCTTAATATTTTGCTACAATGTTTTCAAAAGTTATCTGCTGGAATCGCGTCTGCATGTGGGAAAGTGTTAAGACCAGCTAGGTCTATATACTAGGTAATTACATTGATATCTATCTCACAAATATACCTGCCAGTTAATCCTTTTACATTTAAGCTGTTTTCTACAAAACTCCAAACTGAGTAACTATGAGACCAGTGTGGATCCGGATCATCTTGCGCCTTCATGCAGATTGACCTGGATCTGCACTGTTTGCCAATTAGTCCTTGATGATGTTGAAAAAGCTGACAAACATTGTCTGCTTTGATCAGTTAGTTAAATTGAAGTGCAGGCAGATCTTGATCTACACTTGTCACATGTCCTTCTGGTTGGTTATCCTGGAGAGTTAACCCTTTCCCTCATATAGACGCTTTCTGACGCCTCTGCAGCAGAAGGCTTTTTGAAAACAGTGACAAAAGAAGAAATTGCTCAAAACGAGCAATTTCTCCTTTTGACACAATGTTTTCCACTTTTAGTCAAAGGTCATCCATTCAATTATAGAGATTTTCTATGTTTTTGATAAAATATGTTCAAAGTCGTCTGCTGCAGAATTGTCGTATGGGGAAAAGGGTTAACTGTCCATTCATGTTGGAAGATTAATGATCTGGACTCAGTGAAATCAAACAAATCTGTAGATCAAGATCAACCCACACATCCACACATCTACACTTTTTAGCTCACCTGTTCACAAAGAGCTCAAGGTGAGCTATTGTAATCGCCTTTTGTCTGTCTTATGTCGTTGATCATGTGTCAGCAAAAATTTCTTTAATGGACATATCCTCATAAACTGCTTGGCCAAATTTGATGAATCTTTACAGGGATGTTCCTTGGCAAAATAACCTTGTCCCAGGTATAGCAATTCTGCAGCAGATGACTTTGAAAACAATGAGGCAAAAACATGGAAAATGATTGTAGTTAACCCTTTCCCTCATACGACAATTCTGCAGTAGTCGACTTTGAACATATTTTGTCAAAAAATAGAAAATCTCTATAATTGAATGCATAACCTGGGAAAACATTGTGGCAAAAGGAGAAATTGCTTGTTTTGAGAAATTTCTTCTTTTGTCACTATGTTTTCAAAAAGTCGTCTGCTCTGCTGAGGCGTCAGAAAGCGTCTATATGAGGGAAAGGGTTAAAGTGTGGCAACAGGAGAAAGATTGCTCTCTGTGAGTATTTGGTACTTTTGCCACATTTTTATGTAGTTGTCAACCTGCAGATTTGCATCAAAATATGTCTGCATGTTGAAAAGGTAGAATATAGCTTACCTGATAGGATATTTTCAATGTTAAATGGAAATCTAACCTTGGATTTGAAAATCAAGGTCAACTGCTTCTAATTCAACGTCAAAGATTGTGACATTGCCAAACATTTTCATGTAAATATTGCAATCTGCATTACATATTTTAAATGATGAAAATTTAAAAAAATCTCTCTAGAAAAACATATTATGGTGATATACTTGAGTTACAGAAATATCAGAGACCATTGTGAGACATTTGTGTGTGCCACACTGTTGACAGATATTATAGGATCATTTGCTTCTTCGCACCACACTTCTGTAGACATTCTTTACAAGACACTTGATAGATATGATGGTAAAAGACATGTGATACCTAATGGTAGCATGTGTATGGTGGTATCTATCTGGGTTTTCTGATCTCGTCAAGCTGATTGGACTTTTGAAACCACTGTGGCAAAAGAAGAAATTGCTCATCATGAGCAATTACTTCTTTTGCCATAACGTTTTCAATTCTATTCATTAATCATACTTTCACTTATAGATAATTATCATAAGTTTGCCTTAATGTTTTCAAAGTCGTCTGCTGCAGATTTGTTGTATGTGGGAAATGGGTAATAAATCTCAAACCAAATTTGCTACCTTACCAGATTGCTCTTAGAATCAAAGCGCTGAAAGCGCTGATGGTATAGGGGGCATATGTAAATTGAAAACATATGGCATAGATCATATGGACAAACATTGTTGAAACAATGAAACAATGACCTTTAAACAAACCAAACCAAAAATGTTTGAAGCAACACATATTGCCTGCCAATCACATATACCTCATTTGTCAAAGTTTTACCCTTTTCTTGTATAAACAAAATATCGAAGGACAAAAGATTGACAAAAAAAACCCGAGCAGCTACCCTTAATTAAAATATTTCTAGTTCAGAAATCACTAAAGATCCACAATGTATATTGTAATCATGCTGATAAATGAAAGACGATCGAAAGCATGATAGAGTTATGTTTCTTTTGCACTGCACAATTGCAGCTCTGAGTTTCCTATACACCAAGTCTTAAATTGATATATTGGACATATATTGAGACAATAACCGAAGAAATGAAAAAATTGAGTTTACACCTAAAAAACAGACTAGATTTGACGAAGTACAAATCTTGGGGAAGCACTCATTAACGAAAAAGGGAATTTCACGGAACGCATGTGTTGCATATAATAAGGGAGAACATTGAAAGACAAAAATATACACACTCCAAACGCAGCATGCTAAATTTATGGTAATGGTGCACTGCAAATCTGTAGGTCATAAGTTACATACAAACCAAGTTTGAAATTGATACAATGAAAGTTAATTGAGACAATCGCTGAACTAAATAAGGAAAAATGGAGATAACTGAAAAAACAGACCAGAGTTATGTACCTAGTACTTTGCCGTTCTCCTGATCACACGGGTATAATTGTGACCACTTTGAAATAAATCTGCCATACAGAAACAACGTGTTAACCAATACATGCAATCCATGACGGACGGACGAATGCACATTCAGGCAGACAGCCGGCCGGACGCCGGATTATACCTCCAAGCTTTACAGACGGAGACAACTCAAGTATTGATTACAGAAGACTGGTTCGATGCGTCAAAACACGTCAGCTTAGATTATGGTATTTGTAAAGTATTTGCAATTTAATTGTATCTCCGAAACGGGACCGGACCGTCAAGGTTAATTTTCAAAAACCTATTTAGACTACATTTCTAGTTTATTTGTCAACAGATACATCTAGGACTATATTACACGTTGATGAACGTTGAGTCTTAAATTAACGCAAATGCATATACATTATAATTTTAGTCCCAAAATCGCTATAAGCTTCTCAATAATAAAATAAATAATGACCTTGCGGTTATAACTCGGATGTGTTGACAAATTCGGCCAAATTTCTTTCCGACGTTTGACAAAAGTCAATGCGACATGCGTCATTCGTCTTTCACCAATGGCTAAGTCTATGTGGAAACGCAGCCAGTTGCTTGGGAAGATTGTTGTGAGGAGTACTGGTTTGAGAAAACCAGGAAATACATTTGTAGGTGAACTGGCCGCCGTGATATGACTGAAGAAATGTTAAAAACGGCGTTAAATCCCAATCAATCAATGTTGAAATTAACTTATCTATAATTTGTAGATTTAATTTCTATTTCCTAGTAGGGTCTACATACAGCGACACATGAGAATATTCAACACAAAACGCGACCTGCTTTACCAACAATTCCCCAGTAGCGGTGAGACCGTTTGTAACATTATTTCATGGCATGTATACACAGTAGGACCTCTCTCTTTGGACGAATTATGTTGTAACAAGTTTGTTTACAGTATTCCTTAACCTTGACCACATAGACTAAATATAGACAGCAAACATTATTGAACTAAGGCATAACTATTGACCTGAATTAATAAAAGTATGATTTTGAATAGTGATGAAAACATTGTGGAAAAAGACAAACTTGTTGATTATCATTCATCTGTTAAGGTTAGTCAAATGTGTCTAAAAGGGGCAAAGGTTAAAATAATAACTGTAGACAAATGTTTTCGTTATCTAGGTTATAGAAACAATTTGATTCATGTTTCAAAGCATTGTTTGAAAAGGAGGAATTGCTCATTGTCAGCAATTGCTCCGTTTGCAAATATACTTTCAACATTTGTTTGTAACTAAGTAGCTATAACGGGAACGGTTCAACCCTTTCCCGCTTACAGTCGCTTTTTGACGCATGTGCAGCAGACGGCTGCAGAATTGTTTATCATGACCCATTTCCTCTTTTTCCACAAAGGTTTCAACTATATATTTTTCCCCTTGATGTAAGGCAAAATTGCTCGTAATCATTCATCTCTAGCATGTTATTCAAAATGTGTCCGGAAGGGAGAAAGAGGGAAAGAACGTCCATAGTAAAACGTTTAAATATGAAAAGAATTAATTTGAAACGTGTTTGAAAGCATTGTGTGAAAAGGAGGAATTGCTCATTGTCAGCAATAGCTCCATTTTCAACAATATTTTTTAAATATTCGAACTGTTATAGTATCACGGAAAGGGTTCCGCTTCCATGGGAAGGATGTAACCATTTTCCGCCTACAGACGCTTACAGACGCATGTGCAGCAGACGACAATCGAAAACATTGTGACAAAAGGGGAAATTGCTTTTCGTAGCAATTTCTACTTTTGCCACAATGGTTTCAACTCCTTTCAATAATTGTATTTACAGTGCTTTGCACATTTCTCTATAAGTCGACTGTTGTAAACTAATGGGGTCACAGAACGGTCGACGTTACCTCACACTACTGACCTTAAGGTCAACCATAGTTCAGAGTGAGTTTCATTCATAGAAACTATTTTGTCTCATAAATTTATGCAAGCGGAGGGTTTTGTGATTCGGTCGAACCAATGAAATCGTTGAAAAGGCAGATTATAACCAATCGAAACTCGATTTTGGTGTAGGTATACACATGTGGACTGCGGTTGCAGCTTTAATCCGACTTTTCGAAAGCAGCTTCGCTATGAGATAGTGGCGAAACGCCCCTATCCCAAAAATTAGCAATATTTGACCAAATGTTCTCTGTTCTCTGCTTTTCTGCCTTCAGAATTTCTCATCTGATTTCCACAAACTTGCTCTCAATACTTCAATAAAAGTTAATCACTTAAACCAGATGGCTCAAATCACCAAAGAGTTATGGCCCCTGACTAGCATATCTGGCACTGTTTGGAGCCCTTGTTGAACAATTGCCATGAGATAACAAACATAAACTAGAGAGAAATGAGTGCCATGTGAATTTGTGTCAGGAATGATTCCAGGTAGATCATGTAAACTACAGAGCTGTCTGACATGTTACATATAATTGGATCCCTAGTGTCATGATCCAAAAAAACGCTGGTCTTTACAGAAATAGATCTGCATTTTTATTCTTCCTAATTGATGTTAACCCTTTCTCACATTCTAAACAATCTGCAGAGGGGACTTTTCAAAACATGGAAAAAATTGAAAAATAAAGAATGATTATTGAATTGAGTTGAAAAATTATGGCAAAGTGAGAAATAGCTTATAATGAGCAATTTCTTCTTTTGCATTAATGGTTTCAAAGTCCTTTGCTGCAGATGTGTCACAATGCATCTGCATGTAGGACATCTGCATGGTTAACAGGTGTGAGGTTCAGGCTTTTAGCAGCTGCAACAGATATCTCCTAACTGTTTACCTGAGATATTCCCTAACTGATTGTCTGAGATATCTCCTAACTGTTTACCTGAGATATTTTCTAACTGTTTATCTGAGATAATTCCTAACTGTTTATCTGAGATATTGCCTAACTGTTTATCTGAGATATTTCCTAACTGTTTTTATGAGATATTTCCTTACTGTTTACCTGAGATATTTCTTAAATGTATTTACCTGATAATATATTTAAAAGTGGTCTGCTTTGAGGGGAAAAAATGAAACGCCTAGAAAATTAGAGATATTATATTGATACTAAGTTGTAATCTTTCTTTGAAAAGGAAAAAATTATGCTTATTTTCGGCAATTTCTCCTATTTCATAAATAGTTTCCATATTTCTCTGCTTTCTAAACATTCAGACTCTTCAGTATAAGGTAAGGGCTTGGTTAATACGTTGGAAATCTATTCACTTATGTTTCTCCTCTCTTTCCAGTTATTATAACCTTGACGACACTGACCATGAGTCGATTAACAAATTTCTGTCCTCTCTTGTGGAGAAGGCCTTGTTTGAACTGGAAAGTTCCTACTGTCTCGAAATTGGGGAGGTGAGTGTCTTCAGTGTTACTTATTAAGTTTGTTTTTTGTCGAGCCCGCTTGCGGTGATCTCGACATAGCTGTGGCGGTTTGGTGTATGTGTATGTGTGGTTGCATGCGTCCGTGAGTCCGTCTCTCCGATTCATGTCAGTCCCGCAACTTAAACATGCATCATTGGATTTCCAAGAAAAAAGACCCAGGCCTGTACCTCAAATGTCAAGGTCAATCTTAGAGGTCAAAGTTCAAAATGAGTTTTGTTTGATAGGACTGTACCTTCTCAGGGCCTCATTTTAACTGTGCATCATATGACTTTTGTACATTGTGGCCAAAGGTGAAATTGCTCCATCAATGTTTTCAACTTTATTTAACAATTAAGCTATCTTTTATGAACATTTTTAACCAGGTTTTCCGAAGGAAAAATCTGGTTATTAGTTTGGCGAAGTCGGAGGGCGGGCGGGCATCAACTTTCCTTGTCCGGACCATAACTTTGCCATGCATAGAGATATTTTCAAATAACTTGGCACAAACATGCACCATATCAAGACGATGTGCCAAATGCAATAAAAAAATCTGTAGATTCAAGGTCAAGGTCACAGTGATTAGAAATAGACTTTAATTGAACTTTTCTTGTCCGGACCATAACTGTGTCATACATAGAGATTTTCAAATAACTAGGCACAAATATGAACTATTTTTATATCAAAAATACATTACCAGTCATTTAATACCTGATATATCATCTCTATACACCTTAATTATCCAAAAAAACCGCCCATGCTAACATATCCCTCACGTATCCGTGACATACACGGCCGCCCGGAAGTACAGGCGCGCACGTGAGCGGGTAGTCACTTTTCATTTTTGGATTAACCGGAGTAGTCGATAAGAAAATTTATATTATTATTTCTTCTTCCAATTAACTCTTTTGTTTTATAAGGCCCTGCCTTATAATCATTTAATTGTCCAAATATATTTTGTCTGCATTAACGTCACAGCCGTAAATTATTTACTTTATTGCTGTATTTATTGTTTTGTAGCGGACGATACTCTGAGAAGCACGTGGATTACCCCACCCGCTAATTTCAGTTACCGTCTTCGGGTGCGGAAGTCGTGCTGTTTTCAATACTTTTTCCCTACCCTGTTAGCGATAGTACATTAACTATTGCTGTATGAATTATTGACTGTTCTATTCAATATTTGTGAAAAAATTTTGAAACAAAATTTATTTCAATATACGTGTCCAAGCTGCCGGTGTCCCCGTGGCGTGGATATAGAAAAACCGTACAGATTATTTACTCTTGTATTTGGTGAGTATTTTGAATAATGTCTATGTCAATCACTGGTGAAGGGATGCGGAGCCCATGTGGTCATGCTGTGCACCTATGGGATTCGCATCCGACCTGCGTTGTGTGCACCAAATGCACACAGGCTTCACCTTGCGAGTACTGCTCGACATGGCCTATTTCCATTTGGAAAAAGGTCGTGCGGAGTAAGACTCGTAAAAGTAGGAAGATAAAGAAGACCCCTAAGAGGGTGCCTTTATCTTCATCGAGTGAGGCAGAGTTCGAGGGGTTCTCCCAACCGGACTCTGCAACGGTGTTGAGCGAGTCGAAGGGCAATGCTGAGCCTTCTTCTCCGCTCAACACAATCGTTTTTCCGCGCGCTGAGGAAATTCGGATGGTAGCTTTGGGTGAGAGTTGCTCCGTCGGGAAACTTCAGAAACCGTACGGAAACAGCGGGGAAAATGCTCAGCTGGAACATTTAACCGCTGAACCTCACCATCTGTCGCCTGGTGTCAGGGCTGGGCCTTCGAAAGAAGGAGTGCCTTTGGTAGCTTTCCGGGAAACCGCATGAGTTGTACCAATCCGACACCATACTCTGAGCTACAGCGGTCTTCGGACAGCTGCAGAGTACCGGTTACCTACGTCGGGGGACGTAGTGTTCCGGAGACTTTGTATAGTGCAGCTTCACTCCTGCCTATGCATAGTCAACCTGGGTTTTGTTGGGCTGAGCAACAAAACCCAAATACCGAGGCACGTCAGGTCATCGGGCAACCGGAGAGGAGTCATTTGTTAATGACGCGACCTGTCACCAGTCAGTCCGGGTTGGACTGGACTGGGCCAGTCAGTCACTTTGCCATGACTAGACCAGGTAGTCGCTCACGTATCCGTGATGCGACAGGGCAAAGGTCCGATTGCAAGGACCCAGCCAGGCAAAAGGTTGATCGTTTAGCAGCGATTCATCCTGGCAGTCAGACTATCTTAATTGATTCGACGACTGGCCAAAATCGCGCGCATGGAGACATGCCGCATCAGGTCAGTAGCCCATTTCGTTATGGTGCTACGGGCCAATCGGTCACGCCTGTGAATACGACACAAACACCAGTGTCTTATGTAAACACAGGCCAACCGAGTAGTCAGGCATTTTTCAATGCCTCGTCTACACTGCCAGACGACTATGTAAACATGGCGCGTCCAGGCACGGGTTCTGTGGGGATAGACCGGATTGATTCTAATTATCGATCGATCTCTGCTCCACTACAGAATCAGAATAATTTTAACCCAGGTAGTGCACCGGGTTCGATTATTCCTCTGTCTTCCATCGGGTATAAGGGTTACGGAAAATCTTTTTCTTCCCCTGGGGGGACAGTGTATGTCGCTAGAGAATACGCTGCCCCTCAATACCAGCCACCGGTCCATACTATGGAACCATTAGGTGTTAGACAGGCCTACCGGGATCAGCATTACCCATCTCATGGGGATTCACTGCTCTCGGGGGGACACCTATTTGATAGGCAGTCCGGTTATAGGCAACCTCGGGATGGTAGCTTTGGGTGAGAGTTGCTCCGTCGGGAAACGTCAGACACCGTACGGAAACAGCGGGGAAAATGTTCAGCTGGAACGTTCAACCGCTGAACCTCACCATCTGTCGCCTGGTGTCGTGGCTGGGCCTTCGAAAGAAGAAGATGCCTTTGGTAGCTTTCCGGGAAACAGCAGGAATTGTACCAATCCGACACCATACTCCGAGCTACAGCGGTCTTCGGACAGCTGCAGAGTACCGGTTACCTACGTCGGCGGACGTAGTTCTCCGGAGACTTGGTATAGTGCAGCTTCACTCCTGCCTATGCATAGTCAACCGGGTTTTGTTTGGGCTGCACAACAAAACCCAAATGCCGAGGCACGTCAGGTCACCGGGCAACCGGAGAGGAGTCATTTGTCAATGACTCGACCTGTCACCAGTCAGTCCTTTTTGGACACGACCGGGCCAGTCAGTCACGTTGCCATGACTAGACCAGGTAGTCGCTCACTTAGCCGTGAGGCGACAGGGCAGACAGGGCAAAGGTCTTATTGCAAGGACCCAGCCAGGCAAAAGGTTGATCATTTAGCAACGATTCATCCTGGCAGTCAGACTTTCTTAAATGATTCGACGACTGGCCAAACTCGCGCGCATGTAGCCATGCCGCATCAGGTCAGTAGCCCATTTCATTATGGTGCTACGAGCCAATCGGTCACGCTTGTGAACACGACACAAACACCAGTGTCTTGTGTAAACACAGTGCAACCGAGTAGTCAGGCATTTTTATATCAAAAATACATTACCAGTCATTTAATACCTGATATATCATCTCTATACACCTTAATTATCCAAAAAAAACGCCCACGTTAGCATATCCCTCACGTATCCGTGACATACACGGCCGCCCGGAAGTACAGGCGCGCACGTGAGCGGGTAGTCACTTTTCATTTTTGGATTCACCGGAGTAGTCGATAAGAAAATTTATATTATTATTTCTTCTTCCAATTAACTCTTTTGTTTTATAAGGCCCTGCCTTATAATCATTTAATTGTCCAAATATATTTTGTCTGCATTAACGTCACAGCCGTAAATTATTTACTTTATTGCTGTATTTATTGTTTTGTAGCGGACGATACTCTGAGAAGCACGTGGATTACCCCACCCGCTAATTTCAGTTACCGTCTTCGGGTGCGGAAGTCGTGCTGTTTTCAATACTTTTTCCCTACCCTGTTAGCGATAGTACATTAACTATTGCTGTATGAATTATTGACTGTCCTATTCAATATTTGTGAAAAAAATTTGAAACAAAATTTATTTCAATATACGTGTCCAAGCTACCGGTGTCCCCGTGGCGTGGATATAGAAAAACGGATTATATACGGATTATTTACTGTTTGGTGAGTATTTTGAATAATGTCTATGTCAATCACTGGTGAAGGGATGCGGAGCCCATGTGGTCATGCTGTGCACCTATGGGATTCGCATCCGACCTGCGTTGTGTGCACCAAATGCACACAGGCTTCACCTTGCGAGTACTGCTCGACATGGCCTATTTCCATTTGGAAAAAGGTCGTGCGGAGTAAGACTCGTAAAAGCAGGAAGATAAAGAAGACCCCTAAGAGGGTGCCTTTATCTTCATCGAGTGAGGCAGAGTTCGAGGGGTTCTCCCAACCGGACTCTGCAACGGTGTTGAGCGAGTCGAAGGGCAATGCTGAGCCTTCTTCTCCGCTCAACACAACCGTTTTTCCGCGCGCTGAGGAAATTCGGATGGTAGCTTTGGGTGAGAGTTGCTCCGTCTGGAAACTTCAGAAACCGTACGGAAACAGCGGGGAAAATGCTCAGCTGGATCATTTAACCGCTGAACCTCACCATCTGTCGCCTGGTGTCAGGGCTGGGCCTTCGAAAGAAGGAGTGCCTTTGGTAGCTTTCCGGGATAACCGCATGAGTTGTACCAATCCGACACCATACTCTGAGCTACAGTGGTCTTCGGACAGCTGCAGAGTACCGGTTACCTACGTCGGGGGACGTAGTGTTCCGGAGACTTTGTATAGTGCAGCTTCACTCCTGCCTATGCATAGTCAACCTGGGTTTTGTTGGGCTGAGCAACAAAACCCAAATACCGAGGCACGTCAGGTCACCGGGCAACCGGAGAGGAGTCATTCGTTAATGACGCGACCTGTCACCAGTCAGTCCGGGTTGGACTGGACTGGGCCACTCAGTCACGTTGCCATGACTAGACCAGGTAGTCGCTCACGTATCTGTGATGCGACAGGGCAAAGGTCCGATTGCAAGGACCCAGCCAGGCAAAAGGTTGATCGTTTAGCAGCGATTCATCCTGGCAGTCAGACTATCTTAATTGATTCGACGACTGGCCAAAATCGCGCGCATGGAGACATGCCGCATCAGGTCAGTAGCCCATTTCGTTATGGTGCTACGGGCCAATCGGTCACGCCTGTGAATACGACACAAACACCAGTGTCTTATGTAAACACAGGCCAACCGAGTAGTCAGGCATTTTTCAATGCCTCGTCTACACTGCCAGACGACTATGTAAACATGGCGCGTCCAGGCACGGGTTCTGTGGTGATAGACCGAATTGATTCTAATTATCGATTGATCTCTGCTCCACTACAGAATCAGAATAATTTTAACCCTGGTATTGCACCGGGTTCGATTATTCCTCTGTCTTCCATCGGGTATGGGGGTTACGAAAAATCTTTTCCTTCCCCTGGGGGGACAGTGTATGTCGCAAGACAATATGCTGCTCCTCAATACCAGCCACCGGTCCATAATATGGAACCGTTAGGTGTTAGACAGAGTTCAACGGCCTACCGGGATCAGCATTACCCATCTCATGGGGATTCGCTGCTCTCGGGGGGACACCTACTTGATAGGCAGTCCGATTATAGGTAACCTCGGGATCAGAATACATTGCGTCATTCTGTGAACGAGAGGTCGAAACCGTCCCATACGGTTAGTTCGGCCCCGGCAGAAGATTTTGTACGGCCGCCCTCTGCTGCGGAGAGGGGGCCTGCTTCACAAAATCTTCGGCAGAACATGGATTATTCTGAATTATCCATGTCTGAGTCGGACATTGATCTACCGGTTGGAAGACCGAGTGGTCAACCTCAGAGGAGTACACACAACCCTACATCTTCGTCTAACGATGATGAGGGAAATAGGTCTCCTTCCGATGAGGAGCCAGCTGTAGAGCGTTGGTCTTTTCAGCAGGCTATTGACGAAGTATTTCGGGTGGTGCCGAATACTTTATGCCCTAAGGTTGACGCTCCCCCACGTCGGAAAAACCTTTCGAGCCTAGAGGAACTTAATGTACAGGCTTTTACGCCAGTGCAATTACTTCCTCAAGCTAACAACTTGGGCAGGTTGTTAGACCAATTGCAGTCGACCAGGTCTCTAGAGGCTTTACCTTCAGGCTGGTCGGTCCCAGTACCCATTTCTAAGGAATGGGTCAATCCTAAAGCGTATTCTACGTCTAAGGAGTTCTTCCCTGTCAAAGTGCCAGCTTTAGACGGGGATGCAGCTAAACTGGGGTTAACTGCACCCGCTTCTGTTCAAGTCTCTTCTAAGAAGTGGGAGGCCAGAGCAAGACTGGGTGTAATGGTGTCATCTCATGTCTTTATTGTTAAAAGAGGAGAATATCTCTAGCCTAGGGGCTAACAGAATTCTCGAAGCTTTCGACACAGGCAACAGGCATCTCATGGCACTGAATCTTCAGACCGCCACAGAGATACTGTCCATGAGGAGGGACGCAGTGCTAGCTGCTCCTAACTCATTGCTAACTGCTAGCAAGGACAGCCTGAGGGCCGCACCATTGGAGTCGAAACAACTCTTTGATGGAAGGATTGCTGCAGTGACGGTTTCTGATGCGTCAGAACAGTCTCGACGCCTTTCGGCGAACGCAGCTAAGGCTTTTGCGCAGGGCCAGAAACGTTCAGCGTATTCTGCGAATGTGGGTAGTTCTAAGAAACCCAACCCAGCAAAGAAGCCAAAACGGGATGTAAAGGCGTTTCAGCCTAAACAAACCCCTTCCACGGGTCAAAAAGCGGCTAAACCGAAGCGCCCTTATCAGGGTACTAAGCATCGGCAGCCTGCTAGAGTTAACACGAACCGAAGCCGCAGCCCTAGGGATTCGCTCCTCTCTATGACAATCCCAAGGTCGGAGATTGCAGTCGGGGGCCGCCTGTCATTTTTCACGGAGGAGTGGGAAAGTATCACAGAGGATCGTTGGATTTTATCTGTGATACAGGAAGGGTATCTGATTCCCTTCATTTCCCCCCCTCCTCTGACAAGCGTGCCGATCGACATGTCATCACGTCATCCGGCCATGTCGGAGGTGATTTCATCACTTCTGAAAAAGAATGCCATAGAGAGGGTTCTCAACCCCAATTCTCGGGGTTTCTACAGCCGTCTTTTTCTTGTTCCGAAGAAAGACGGCAGGTGGAGACCGGTTATAGATTTATCTGCGC
The DNA here is from genome assembly GCA_031761405.1 of Serripes groenlandicus. Taxonomy (NCBI): domain Eukaryota; kingdom Metazoa; phylum Mollusca; class Bivalvia; order Cardiida; family Cardiidae; genus Serripes; species Serripes groenlandicus. The sequence goes on from JASEVX010000005.1 coordinate 6,287,017, forward strand.
TAAATCTATTGATTCCGGTCGAGAAATTCAAAATGGAGTCGACCCGCTCCATCCGAGTAGCAATTCGGAAAGGCGACTGGGCGGTCTCTCTAGATCTAACAGACGCCTATTATCACATCCCGATCGCGTCCTCCTCGAGGAAATACCTTCGGTTTGTGATAGAGGGAGAAGTGTTCCAATTCAGGGCTCTTCCCTTCGGCCTCAAGTCCGCCCCTCGAGTGTTTACGAAGATAATCAGTGCTGTGGGAGCCTTTCTTCGCAGGAAAGGACCCCAACTTCTTCAATACTTCGACGATTGGCTTCTCCACAGGACGGATCGTGTACTTTTACTTCACGATCTGTCCCTAGCCTGGCGGACCATTCTGCGATTGGGTTTAATACCCAACACGCAGAAGTCGGAATTAATTCCGTCAAAGAGGTTCACGTTCGTGGGTATGACGTTTCTCACCGACTTAGCGGTAATTCAAGTACCTTCGGACAGAGTCGATTCTCTGTTACAGAAAATCGGTCTCTCACTGGAACAGGCTGCGGTAACAGCCCGATCCATGCTGTCACTTCTGGGTTCCCTGAGTGCAGCAGCCGACCTAGTCTTTCTAGGAAGGCTCCACATGCGACCCCTTCAGTTTCTTTTTCTGTCCCGGTGGCGTCCGTCTGTGGACGCACTGGATCAGGAGATAGCTCTGACGGATTTCTTCAAGTCCCACCTTCGGTGGTGGCTGGATCCGTTAATCTATCAACAAGGGGTACCCTTACTCACACCACCTCCGGATCTGTACCTATTTACAGATGCCAGTGCTGCGGGTTGGGGAGCTCATTTAGAGCCGCAGGGCCTAACAGCCCAGGGCATGTGGACAGCGGAGGAGAAGTGTTTTCACATAAACAACTTGGAACTGAGGGCAGTCCTGCTAGCCCTCAATCAGTTCGCTGCCTCCGTTGCGAACAAAACTGTTTTGTTGTCGACGGACAATACTACTGTTGTGTCGTACATTCGCAGGCAAGGAGGAACGCACTCCCATCTTCTCTTTTTAGAGACTTGGAAGTTACTCCTTTGGTGTCAGGCGACGTCGTTAGTACTTCTAGTAAAACACGTCCCAGGTCGTCTAAATGTCTAAGCAGACAGTCTATCCCGCCAAGACAAAATTCTTCCGGCGGAATGGACAATGAACCAGAGTGTGTTGAACTCAGTGTTCATGCGGATCGGGACACCCCTGGTGGATCTTTTCGCCACCAGAGTCAATCATCGGCTGCCACTTTATGTATCTCCGATGTACGATCCTGCAGCTTGGGCAGTGGACGCACTGACCCTCGATTGGAACCTCCTGTTCGGGTATGCGTTTCCCCCGTTCATACTGGTTCCGATCGTACTTCAAAAGGTTCTTCGCTCGCAACAGTGCAAAATACTGTTGATAGCACCCTGTTGGCCCCAGAGGTCGTGGTTCAGCGACCTCCTGGCCTGTCTCTCGGCAAATCCAATACGACTTCCTATTCGAGAAGACGTACTGTTTCAGCAACCAGGTCGGCGTCTTCATCCCAACCTGGCAATGCTACATCTTCACGCCTGGACATTATCAAGCGTTCTGTCCGAGAGAGAAACTTTTCTCAAAAAGTTGCCTCTCGTATCGCACAATCAAGAAGACGATCCACTAGAATCGTTTATGATTCCAAGTGGAGAGTTTTCTCAGATTGGTGTGGTACAAGGTCGATCAATCCGGAGTGTCCCTCTGTAACTCGGATTGCCGATTTCCTTCTTTTTCTTTTCGAAGAAAAACAACTGGCAATTAGTACGGTGAAAGGCTACCGTTCTATGTTATCGAACACGTTTAAGTTCATTGGGGGAGAGAGTATTGGTTCAAATCCGTTTCTCTCGGAACTTATACGCTCGTTCGAATTAGAAAAACCCGTTTGTAGGAGTTTAACTCCAAAATGGGATTTGTCTTGCGTCCTTTGGTCGCTTACTAGAGCTCCATACGAGCCTCTAGTATCGGCGTCTTTAAAGTTTCTAACTTATAAAACCGTCTTTCTTTTAGCTTTCGCTACAGCTCGTCGAAGGAGCGAATTACATGCTCTTTCAGTAGAAACAGGGCACATCAGATTCAATGAGTCTGATGGCTCTTTCACTCTACTCTGTCAACCGGGGTTCCTGGCTAAAAACCAGTTACCTTCGGTTTCACCTTCGCCGATCACAGTTCCCAGCCTTTCGGCAACCTGTGGTCCTTCTGATTCCGACAGAACCCTTTGTCCCGTTAGGTCTCTTAAGCATTATCTTAAGAGAGTTGAAGGGACTCGGGGTCGGAGAAAGAGGTTATTTCTTCCTCTTATAGGTTGTAAAGATATTTCGGCGGCATCTATTTCCCGCTGGATATCTATTACTATAAAATTAGCTTATAAAGACCTGTCTAGTCGAGATCTCTCGTTTCTGCGGATTCGTCCTCACGAGGTTAGAGCTCTCTCTACAAGTTGGGCATTCTCTAATAATGTTCCTCTTGAAGAGATTCTTCAAGCGGCAGTATGGAAGTCGCAATCTACCTTTTCGTCTTTCTACTTACGTTCTATGGCTAGTCAGTCAGATAACTTGTTCTCTCTGGGTCCCCTTGTGGCTTCTCAGCGAGTTGTTCGCTAATTATTATAATCCAACACATAAATAAAGTGAATACCGATTGAACCTGTATTCAATCTCCACTATCACTTTATACTACCGTTGGAATCAAGTATGTTTGTTCTGAAAAATATGGAATAATATACTACTACGTACCTGGAACGACAGTAAGTATTGGTCGAACCTCCCGTCCTATGCTACGAAGTCATCAGGTATTAAATGACTGGTAATGTATTTTTGATATAAAAATGAAGTTTTTTAAAGTAAAACATATTTTTATTAGAAAATACTTACCAGTCATTTATAGAGTCCCACCTCCCAACCCCACGTCGTCACCAATACTTAACGGTGAATGAAAAGTGACTACCCGCTCACGTGCGCGCCTGTACTTCCGGGCGGCCGTGTATGTCACGGATACGTGAGGGATATGCTAACGTGGGCGGTTTTTTTTGATAATTGAGGTGTATAGAGATGATATATCAGGTATTAAATGACTGGTAAGTATTTTCTAATAAAAATATGTTTTACTTTAAAAAACTTCATTTTTCAATGCCTCGTCTACACTGCCGGCCGGCTATGTAAACATGGCGCGTCCAGGCACGGGTTCTGTAGTGATAGACCGTATTGATTCAAATTATCAGTCGATCTCTGCTCCACTACAGAATCAGAATAATTATAACCCAGGTATCGCACCGGGTTCTATTATCCCTCTGTCTTCCATCGGGTATGGGGGTTACGGAAAATCTTTTTCCTCCCCTGGGGGGACAGTGTATGTCGCTAGAGAATACGCTGCTCCTCAATACCAACCACCGGTCCATACTATGGAACCGTTAGGTGTTAGACAGGGTTCAACGGCCTACCGGGATCAGCATTACCCATCTCATGGGGATTCACTGCTCTCGGGGGGACACCTATTTGATAGGCAGTCCGGTTATAGGCAACCTCGGGATCAGAATACATTGCGTCATTCTGTGAAAGAGAGGTCGAAACCGTCCAATACGGTCAGTTCGGCCCCGGCAGAAGTTTTTGCATGGCCGTCCTCTGCTGCGGAGAGGGGGCCTGCTTCGCAAAATCTTCGGCAGAACATGGATTTTCTGATTTATCCCTGTCTGAGTCGGACATAGATCTACCGGTTGGAATACCGAGTAGACAACCTCAGAGGAGTACCTACAACCCTACATCTTTGTCTGACGATAATGAGGGAAATAGGTCAACTTCCGATGAGGAGCCAGCTGTAGAGCGTTGGTCTCTTCAGCAGGCTATTGACGAAGTATTTCGGGTGGTGCCGAATACTTCATGCCCTAAGGTTGACGCTCCCCACGTCGCAAAACCTTTCGAGCCTAGAGGAACTTAATGTACAAGCTTTTCGCCAGTGCACTTGCTTCCTCAAACTAACAACTTGGGCAGGTTGTTAGACCAATTGCAGTCGACCAGGTCTCTAGAGGCTATACCTCCAGGCTGGTCGGTCCCAGGACCCATTTCTAGGAAATGGGTCAACTCTAAGGCGTATTCTACGTCTAAGGAGTTCTTCCCGGTCAAAGTGCCAGCTTTAGACGGGGATGCAGCTACACTGGGGTTAACTGCACCCGCTTCTGTCCAGGTCTCTTTTAAGACACTAGAGAAGTGGGAGGCCAGAGCAAGACTGGGTGTATTGGTGTCATCTCATGACAACCATTTCGCAGTCGCTCTGTCTTTGTTGTTGAAAGAGGAGAATATCTCTAGCCTAGGGGCTAACAGAATTCTCGAAGCTTTCGACACAGGCAACAGGCATCTCATGGCACTGAATCTTCAGACCATCACAGAGATACTGTCCATGAGGAGGGACGCAGTTCTAGTTGCTCCTAACTCATTGCTACGTGCTAGCAAGGACAGCCTGAAAGCCGCACCATTGGAGTCGAAACAACTCTTTGGTGGAAGGATTGCTGCGGTGACAGCTTCTGATGCTTCAGAACAGTCGACGCCTTTCGGCGAACGCAGCTAAGGCTTTTGCGCAGGGCCAGAAACGTTCCATCGTATTCTGCGAATGTGGGTAGTTCTAAGAAACCCAACCCAGCAAAGAAGCCAAAACGGTATGTGAAGGCGTTTCAGCCTAAACAAACCCCTTCCACGGGTCAGAAATCGGCTAAACCGAAGCGCCCCTATCAGGGTACTAACATCGGCAGCCTGCTAGAGTTAACACGAATCCGAAGCCGCAGCCCTAGGGATTCGCTCCTCTCTATGACAATCCCAAGGTCGGAGATTGCAGTCGGGGGCCGCCTGTCATTTATCACGGAGGAGTGGGAAAGTGTCACAGAGGATCGTTGGATTTAGTCTGTGATACAGGAAGGGTATCTGATTCCCTTCATTTCCCCCCCTCTTCTGACAGGCGTGCCGATCGACATTTCGTCACGTCATCCGGCCATGTCAGAGGTGATTTCATCGCTTCTGAAAAAGAATGCCATAGAGAGCGTTCTCAACCCCAATTTTCGGGGTTTCTACAGCCGTCTTTTCCTTGTTCCGAAGAAAGACGGCAAGTGGAGACCGGTTATAGATTTATCTGCGCTAAATCTATTGATTCCGGTCGATAAATTCAAATGGAGTCGACCCGCTCCATCCGAGTTGCAATTCGGAAAGGCGACTGGGCGGTCTCTCTAGACCTAACAGACGCCTTTTATCACATCCAGATCGCTTCCTCCTCGAAGAAATACCTTCGGTTTGTGATAGAGGGAGAAGTGCTCCAATTTCAGGGCTCTTCCCTTCGGCCTCAAGTCTGCCCCTCGAGTGCTTACGAAGATATTAGGGCATGGGAGCCTTTCTTCGTATGAAAGGACCCCAACTTCTTCAATACTTCGACGATTGGCTTCCCCACAGGACGGATCGTGTACTTCTAATTCACGATCTATCCCTAGCCTGGCGGACCATTCTGCGGTTGGGTTTAATACCCAACACGCAGAAGTCGGAATTAATTCCGTCAAAGAGGTTCACGTTCGTGGGTATGACGTTTCTCACCGACTTAGCGGTAATTCGAGTACCTTCGGACAGAGTCGATTCACTAATACAGAATAGACAACTATATTCCACTCATTCGGCAGTGGACGTTCAGAATTCGCAAAGGAATAATAATAATTACTCCCCGAGTTGATAATGAGGCTAGAACCAGTTCGTCAACTTCCGGTTTCACTTCTGAATGGGAAGATGATGACAGAAACACTTCTCTGGCCCAGAGACCGTGGTTATACGTCCTTCTGGCCTGCCTATCGACATAACCGTTACATCTTCCTTAGATATAGACAGTTCTTACCGATTGATGTTAATAAGGTAGGTCAATCTCTCTGAACGTTTGTCGACGGCTACCGCTTCTTAAGTTTTACTGAGAATTATAAATTCGTATTGCTTGGCGAACACTAACAGGGAAGTGAGTTCTTTGCTTTCAGTAGAAACGAATTACATTCAGTTTCACAGACTGATGGTTAGAATTAGAAAAAACCCAATTGTAGGAGTTAACTCCAAAATAGGATTTGTCTTGCGTCCTTTGGTCGCTTACAAGAGCTCCATACGAACTCTTGAATCGACGTCTTTAAAGTTTTTTACTTATAAAACCGTCTTTTTATTAGCTTTAACTACAGATCGTCTCTGTAGAAACCGGGCTCCTTACTCTACTGTGTCAACAAGGGTTCCTGTCTAAGAACCAGTTGCAGTCGGTCCTGCCTGGGTCCCCTTGTGGCTTCACAGCGAGTGGTTTGCTAATTCACATAATCCAACACATAAATAAAGTGAATACCGATTGAACCTGTATTCAATCCCCTCTTTCCCTTTATACATCCGTTGGAATCAAGTATGTTTGTTCTTAAAAAAATATGGAATAATATACTACAACGTACCTGGAACGACAGTAAGTATTGGTCGAACCTCCCGTCCTATGCTACGAAGTCATCAGGTATTAAATGACTGGTAATGTATTTTTGATATAAAAATGAAGTTTTTTAAAGTAAAACATATTTTTATTAGAAAATACTTACCAGTCATTTATAGAGTCCCACCTCCCAACCCCGCGTCGTCACCAATACTTAACGGTGAATGAAAAGTGACTACCCGCTCACGTGCGCGCCTGTACTTCCGGGCGGCCGTGTATGTCACGGATACGTGAGGGATATGCTAGCGTGGGCGTTTTTTTTGGATAATTAAGGTGTATAGAGATGATATATCAGGTATTAAATGACTGGTAAGTATTTTCTAATAAAAATATGTTTTACTTTAAAAAACTTCATATCAATATTATGTGTCACATGTAAAACTTTTGTCTGTAGCTTCAAGGTCAAGGTCACAGTGACAACAAATAGACATCAGTTGAACTTTTCTTGTCCGGACAATAACTTTTTCATCCATAGAGATATTTTCAAATAGCTTGGAACAGATATACACCATATCAAGACGCTATGTCATATGCACAATTTATGTGTTTAGCTTCCAGGTCAAGGTCACAGTGACAGAAAATATACTTTACTTGAACTTTTTTTGTTCAGACCATAACTTTACCATGCATATAGATATATTCAAATGATTTTTTTTGTGAATAATCAAATCTATAACATTCTATAAGCAAACAGAGCAGACCCTGATCAGACGGCTCCTACAGAAGCTGTCTGATCTGGGTCCGAGGTCATGAAACTTACTCAATTTGAGCATGTTAACATAATTATTACTATTGTAGTTACACACTTAGATTACAAGGCTAGGAAATTGGCTTGTTGCAAAGTAGATTTCAGTTACAAACTAAAAGTAAATTTTTTTTTTTCCAAACTTTGTCCTCAAGCTAACAGAGCTTTTTATCCCCCGCTTTTTCGAAGAAAAAAAGGGGGGTTATTAATTTCGGTTTGTCCGTCCGTCCGTCTGTCCGTCTGTCCGTCCGTCCGTCTGTCCGTCCGTCACACTTCGTTTCCGTGCAATAACTGCCGCAAATGTGAACCGTTTCTTTTCAAACTTGGTAACAAGGTTAAATGCCTTAACGGCTAGGCCAAGTTCGAATATCACTTTCGGCGGACTTTATTTGGTGGAGTTATGGCCCCTTATTTAACAAAATATGTTGTTTCTTGCCGTTTCCGTGCAATAACTGCCGCAAATGTGAACCGTTTCTTTTCAAACTTGGTAACAACGTTAAATGCCTTAAGGGCTAGGCCAAGTTCGAATATCACTTTCGGCGGACTTTATTTGGTGGAGTTATGGCCCCTTATTTAACAAAATATGTTGTTTCTTGCCGTTTCCGTGCAATAACTGCCACAAATGTGAACCTTTTTTTTTCAAACTTGGTAACAACGTTAAATGCCTTAAGGGCTAGGCCAAGTTCGATCGTCACTTTCGGCGGACTTTATTTGGTGGAGTTATGGCCCCTTATTTAACAAAAAATGTCGTTTCTTGCTGTTTCCGTGCAATAACTGCCACAAATGTGAACCTTTTTTTTTCAAACTTGGTAACAACGTTAAATGCCTTAAGGGCTAGGCCAAGTTCGATCATCCTTTTCGGCGGACTTTATTCGGTGGAGTTATGGCCCCTTATTTAACAAAAAATGTTGTTTCCGTGCAACAACTGCCACAAATGTGAACCGTTTTTTTTCAAAATTGGTTACAAGGTTAAATGCATTAAGGGCTAGGCCAAGTTCGATCGTCACTTTCGGTGGACTTTATTTAGTGGAGTTATGGCCCCTTATTTAACAAAAAATGTTGTTTCTTGCTGTTTCCGTGCAATAACTGCATCAAATGTGAACCGTTTTTTTTTTCAAACTTGATAACAAGGTTAAATGCCTTAAAGGCTAGGCCTAGTTCGATCGTCACTTTCGGCGGACTTTATTCGGTGGAGTTATGGCCCCTTATTTAACAAAAAAAGTTGTTTCTTGCTGTTTCCATGCAATAACTGCCACAAACTTGGTAACAACCTAGGCCAAGTTCGTTTAATTTACCCTGTAATAAATGTTCAATAAAAAGTCTACTGACATGTTTAAACCTAACCTCAACATTTTCCTACAATATTTCCTGCAAGCGGGGGATATAAATTTCATGAATTTGCTTGTTTAGTTTGAGCATCATGCTCAACTTTAGCATCATGCTCAAACTAAAAATGCTTCATAACAATGGCGACAAACTCCAAACATGGATTTTATTCTCATCGTTGGTTTGTAATTTCACCCTATTTTGCAATGAGCATATTTCATAAACTTGTAACTCAGGCATCTAACTTCAACAACAATATTTCTATTACATGCTCAAATTGAGTAAGTTTCATAACCTCGGGCCCTGGATCTAGTCTGTTTGCAAAGGCATAAACGCGTTACTATCAAGTAAAGGGTTAAGGCAGATCACTGATTATCACTGATTATCAACCTGGCATTAGGGATCCTAAAATGTGGCTGCTTACAACAAAAGGTTGCTTAATATCTGTTATCTATTATATGTTCTTAATAAATGAGGCCATCAACACACGATTGACTGTATTGAACTGATATTTGTTAGATAAAATTGTGATATATTTAATTGACAAAGTAATTATGATTATTCATCAATAGAAATATTCCCTGTTACTTGAATTACAAGCTTTGATTAACTATTAACAGAAAGATTTGACAGATCTGTTAATTCTTAATCAAACACCTTCCATTATAGAAAACCTGGTTTCATCTTTTCAGATTTTTGTTACAATATTTTCAAAGTTGTCTGCTGCAGATTTGTTGTATATGGGAAAGTGTTAAAATAGTTTGATTGATAAGACCTCACATCTAAGACTTGTTGATGATTTTCTGTATTTTTTTCAGGATAACTGTGCCGTTACCCCAATGACCTTGGGTAGAATCTCCTCTTACTACTATCTGACCCATGTCACCATGAGGACATTCCAGAGTGAATTCAAGCCAGAAAACACTCTACCAGAACTTATAGAAATACTCTCTGTAAGATTATCTTAACCTATATTGTTGATTGGAGTTTGAAACTGTTTTCAACAGTTTTTAGCTCACCTACCCACAAAGTGCTCAGAGGTGAGCTATTGTGATCACTCTCCGTCCGTTGTCCGTCATCCGTCGTCCATGATGATGATAGACAATTCCTTTAAATGACATATTTTCCTAAAATGCTCGGCTAATTTTGATAAAACTTCACAGGGATGTTCCTTGGGTGGTGCGCTTTATAAATTGTTCAAAGAAATAAATTCTATGCAATTATCTTGAAAAAAAATTGAAAATCTTCTTGTGTGAAACCAAAAGGCCGATAGCTTAGATATTAGGTGTGTAGCATTGTCTAGTAGTCCTTTACCAAGATTGTTCAAATTATTTCCCTAGGATCAAAATTTAACCAGCCCCGGGGGTCACCTGTTTTACATAGATATTTGATGAGTAGCATTTTTACATAGATATATAGGCAAAGACTTTAAAATCTTCTTATCCGAAATAGATCTATCAGTTTCCTTATTTCATATCAATTTGACAAAAGAGGGACACCATTGGTTGGGTTATTTTGTCTTATGGCAAGTGGAGCTATGCTTGACATTTGGCCTCTTGTATAAGGTGAGCGATCCAGGGCTATCAAGGCCCTCTTGTTTTAATTATGTCGCGGAAGCCAGTTCACCTTGTTTGTTTTTGTATCAGTACTTCACACACCATTCTCCCACATAGACTATTCTAAGCTCCTTAACACCTTCCCTCATATAGACGCTTTCTGATGCCTCTGCAGCAGACGGCTTTTTGAAAACATAGTAACAAAAGAAGAAATTGCACAAAACGTGCAATTTCTCCTTTTGTCACGATGTTTTCCACTTTTAGTCATAGGTTATCCATTCAATTATAGAGATTTTCTATTATTTGACAAAATATGTTCAAAGTCGTCTGCTGCAGAATTGTGGTGTGAAGGAAAGGGTTAATAGAAGATTAATAGAAGATGATTAATGCTCTTCACAATGAATTTTGTCAAGCATATGAAATAATGATTGATTGTTTGGAGTTTTACGCAGCTTTCAACATTCTTTCAGTCATCTAACGGCCTTTTCTATGTATAATACCAGTACTACTAGTCCATTTATCCTGACAGCAGCCATTATTTGTGTATAAAAAGCAATCAGAAATTTACAACAACATGTTTAGTTTGTGCTTGCTTGAGGGTTAAATGCAACAAAATCTGGATTATTCTAAAGATTTAGTTTTCTGCTTGAAAGTTTATATCCGGACAGAAGATAATTAGCAGATTAGGCTCTCCATAAAAAAAAAGTTGGTCAAGGTCACATTTCAAGGTTAAGGATTGAAAAATACAATTATGATGTAACTTTGAAAACTTTGTAGCTAAATACATGTACACGTCTGGAATGTATGTTAATCAGTAAATAATGCACACTATTAACATTTTCTATTAACCCTTTCCCATATATGTGCTTTTTGATGCCTCTTCATTAGACGACTTTCTGAAAACAATATGGCAAAAGGACAGTGCTCTTGATGAGCAATTTCTCTTTTTGTCACAATGTTTTCAACTTTATTCAATAATTGATCTTTCAGTTAAAGAGAGTTTCTATATTTTTTAATAATTGTTTGCAAAGTCGTCTGCTGCAGATTTGTTGTATGTGGGAAAGGGTTAACTTGAAGGTCAAGGTCATGGAAGTATTCCAGGTAAATTCATGAAACTTAGTATATACATTGAGGGCAAGAAGGAGAGTGTTATTCAACACATTCTACTGACTGGAAGGTCAATGTCACACAAGTCTTTTATTTTATGCAAATGTCCATTTCCTGCAATGTTTTCAAAAAATAGTCGGGTATGATGTGTCTTAATTGGGCTATATCGGGGAAATGGTTAAGTAAATCTGTGGTATAAGCATATTCACAAAACTAAGGCTGCATTGGGTGCAAGAAAAAAGCATGTTGAATTTCAAGGCAGAAGATAAGCTTGGCTAAACAGTTCCTTAACTATTTTTTATGCTTAACCCTTTCCCACATATAGGTGAATTCTGATGCCTCTGCTGCAGACGACTTTTAAAAACATTGTGGCAAATGGAGAAATTGCTCATCATGAGCAATTTCTCCATTTGCCAGAATGTTTTCATTCGATTCAATAATTTTACTTTTATTTGAAGAGGTTTTCCATATTTTAAAGGTCGTCTGCTGCAGATTGCCTATTTGTAAGAAAGGGTTAATTCATTCAGTATCTCAAAAAGAAGAATTTGAACAGCCTAGATTAGATTTTAACTACAGTGAAGTATTTGAAATTAATCCCTGGGTAAATGCTTTTTACCTGTTACTTGACCCTTTCCCACATACAGACAATTTCTGACGCCTGTGCAGCAGACAACTTTCTTCTTTTGCCACAATGTTTTCAACTGTTCAACAATTAGACTTTCATTTCATATTTTTCCTAGTGGTTCGCTGCATATTTGTTGTATGTGGGGGAGGGGTTAATATGCCATTTTAAGAGTAAAGTTGCAAACAAATGAAGAAAATGGTGTTTGAATCTAAACACAAATATTTCATTTGATGTTGCCGAGCACCAGTAGCTCAGTTTGAACCCCAGCTTGGCCCAGCTTGACAAAAGTCACTGTGACAAGCATCATTCTTCTTCCACCAATGAGCTAAAACTGTCTATGTGGAGTACTGGTGTGAGATAGCCAGGAAACACATGAGTAGGTGAGCTAACACTGTCTATGTGGAGTACTGGTGTGAGATAGCCAGGAAACACATGAGTAGGTGAGCTAACACTGTATTTGTAGGGTACTGGTGTGAGATAGCCAGAAAACACATGAGTAGGTGAGTCTGCTGCTGTGATATGACTGTTAAATCATTGAAAATAGCGTTAAACCCCAATCAATCAATCATTATTTTGTTTTTGCTATAACTGTATCACATTTTGTTTTCCATTATCATCTGCTTTTGATAATTTAGTTATAAGGGAAAGTGTTAACCCTTTCCCTCATACAACAATTCTGTAGCAGTGACTTTGAATGTATTTTGTCAAAACATAGAAAATCTCCATAATTGAATGGATAACCTATGACAAAAAGTGGAAAACATTGTAGCAAAAGGAGAAATTGCACGTTTTGTGCAATTTCTTCTTTTGTCACTATGTTTTCAAAAAGCCGTCTGCTGCAGAGGCGTCAGAAAGCGTCAATATGAAGGAAAGGGTTAACAAAACATTTCTTGAACCTGCATCTTTTAAATTAATCAATTTGTTAACTTGAGAACAACAAATCAAAACTTCCCTAGACATTTTTGTTAACCTTTTACCTGATGCTGATGTGTTTGGATGCCTCTGCAAAGTAGAACTTCAGGAATAAGGAGAAATTTCCCAAAACAAGCTTATTTCTCCTTTTCTCTAAATATTTCCAATTCTTTGTTAAAGCCAAATTCCAATTACCTTGAAATTGATTACTCTAAAATTGATCATACAATAAAAAATCATTTTCAAAAAAGTTCTGGATATATTATCAAGGGGAAAAACACTTTGAAACACACAAAAAAAACTACCTTTTCGCCTATCTATAGCTTCTATATTTCAACTGGTCCAAAGAAGAAAGGGTTGAATGCATGTTTTTCTAACAATGAAGCCATAGGGCAAAAGATTTTATACAGAGTTAATTTACCATAATGTTTTTATAGTTATTTATGTATAGGAAAAAAGAGGATTACCACAAATAATTACGTTATTAGTTTATAACTATCATAAGGGATAGAATTTCCTGCATCAATCTTTCAAAGGCAAATAAATTACATTTATTAAATGGACTTCTCCTTTCGCATCATTTTCCTGATATTTTATAAACATAGCTTATTGTTATAAGTTGTATTTAGCATAATCAGGGTTAAATAGTAGATATCAACATTGTCATATTTTTGGTCCCTGAAATATCCTTGAAACATTGTCATATTTTTGGTCCCTGAAATATCCTTGAATATATTAATATTATCATTGTCATATTTTTTGGTCCCTGAAATATCCTTGAATATATATCATCATTGTCATATTTTTGGTACCTGAAATATCCTTGAATATATCATCATTGTCATATTTTTGGTCCCTGAAATAGCCTTGAATATATCATGTTGTGATATTTTTGGCCCCTGAAATAGCCTTGAATATATCATGTTGTGATATTTTTGGTCCCTGAAATATTCTTGAATATATCATCATTGTGATATTTTTGGTCCCTGAAATATCCTTAAATATATCATCAATGATCATTGTCATATTTTTGGTCCCTGAAATATCATTGAATATATCATCATTGTGAACATTGTCATATTTTTGGTCCCTGAAATATCTTTGAATATATCAACATTGTCATATTTTTTGGTCCCTGAAATATCCTTGAATATATCAACATTGTCATATTTCTGGTCCCTGAAATATCCTGGATTATATCAACATTTTCATAGTTTTGGTCCCTGAAATATCCTTGAATTTCATTTTAAGGGAGGAGTGAGAATCCTGTTGGGATATCTTGATTCACATTTTGAGAAAATCAACATTCTGATTAATCTTAAACATAACTTTGTGCAAAGCATTTTGTAACAAGAAGCAAACTGTAGGGTTAAAAGCATTTTGTAACAAAAAGCAAACTGTAGGGTTAAAAGTGTTTTGTAACAAGAAGCAAACTGTATATAGGGTTAAAAGTGTTTTGCACTAAATCATCTTATCCTCTTGTTTTTATTTCTTAATTGAAAATGTTCTTTAATGCATTCCACATACAGACGCTATCTGACGCCTCTAAAAACATGATGAAAATATTGTGGTAAAAATAGAAATCGCTCATCATGAGCAATTTCTGTTTTTGTCACAATGTTTTCAACGGCTTTCAAGTTATAAATTAATTTATAGAGATTTTCCATGTTTTTGTCTAGTTGTTTTCAATGTAGTCTGCTGCAGAATTGTTGTATGTGAGAAAGGGTTAATTTTCTAACGCAGACAACATTTTAGAGTATCATTTTTAGCAAACCAATCTAACCCTTTCCCTAGAACCGAACATATTTTCTCCTCTTCCAAGAAATGTTTAATGTATCAATTATAGCACACCATCAGTTTGTAATCAGAAGTGTGATGAATGTTCAAATTACTTTGCATAATTGGTAATGATAGGGCAGTTTTAGCTACAACATGATACCCTATCAGTTGATAAAGATATCCTATGATTAAATTTTTATGTAGTGGAAACTATTTTATCAGTAACCAAAGTTAATTGATTAACCATCAGAAAACACATCTAATCCAACCTGAATTGAACTTAGGACTTCTTCTCCTGGAGGTGAAAGCAAAAGCAAGATCAGTAAAAACAAGAGAAAGTTGATGCAAGGCATCAATGTCGCCGGAAAAGACTGCATTGATTTATTTATGTATTTTTGACTTTCCTTAGTCCATACAAACATTAGGAACGTTGAAAAGAAAACATTTGCTTATAAATTTTATATTCATACCTATACATTAGGGTATCTATAAAAAATTAACGAAATGTGTACACATTTATCTTGGCTTAAATTTAATTTTGCTGTTGTTACTTATTTAAATCGTATTCATTCACATAATTTCAATGTTTGTCAATCTTATTCGAATCACAAGGTAAATATCCTGATATTGCTTTAAAGGGAGGTAATTTGAAGTAAACAAAAGTCTTCAAAAGGAGAAATATATCAGCATTACGGTTTACCGTCTACAGTTTAAATTGTTCTATTGTTTGTGGATTTAAAAATGTTCTTTTTTTCTTATTTCTACCTGTACAACGAAATATTGCGGCTTCTCTTTGACGCTTTGCGTCAAACATTCGTCTTGTACTTGTCTAAAATAAAACTCGCTTTTTCATATCGAAATACGCATGCGCGAAAATCATGTTAAAGGTCACGAAACTACACAACAGAATAGGGTCTATATTTAGCTTAGAAACAGTTCCTACTTTAGATATTCATGGATTAACATTATTAAATGAATTCTACACAAATCAAGACATCTCTTTGAACATGAAAACAACATTTAGTAAGTTAAAATTGCTATTAAAAGGAGAATTCGACGTACGTGATATTTATCTCGACATTGACACACAACGGTCTGCAGCAAGTCTAGCAGGGACCTCTTGTGTCTTCGTAAATAAGACAAAAAAACACAAATGCGAGTCAAAATAAAGAAACTGTAAATACCTAAAACATCGAAATATTTATTTCATTTTAGATGTGTCATTACTTAGTGTTTTTAAACAAACGCAATTGTAATATGTTCAAGACATCTAAATGTGTTTCTTTCTAATAATAATCCCCCCTCCCATGTGATTTCAGAAAAGCTATTAAAAATAGAAGTCGCGGGCTTCTGCCCGGCGACTAATAACAGTATAAGTATTCCTTTATATTAACAGCAACATTTCTTTCAAGTTTGATGTTTAGGATAATTTGATAGCACTTTCACTCATACAACAAATATACAGCAGATGACTTTAAAAACATTGAGGCAAAGACATCAAAAATCTCTGAATGAATAGAGTGGAAAATATTTTGATTTCAAAAGGCGTCTGCTGCAGATACATTACTGATTTAACCCTTTCCCTCTTACGACAATTCTGCAGCAGACGACTTTGAACATATTTTGTCAAAAAATAGAAAATCTCTATAATTGACTGGATGACCTATGGCTAAAAGTGGAAAACATTGTGGCAAAAGTCTGCTGCAGAGGCGTCAACGGTCGTCTGCTTTACAATCATCAATTATCAAACAAGATAACTGAAAGATTCATATTGATAAAAGACTTGAAAATATTGAAATAAAAGGTGAAATTGCTTGTTTTGAGCAATTTAACCTTTTATTGCAATGTTTTCAAAAGTCATGTTCAATGGCAGGTGTCAAATGTCTTCTGTGTGAAGTAATGGGTTAAAGAATACTTCTGTTCACCTTCTGTAGCAACTTATTGTATGTTTATGGAATAGACTTCTTCACTCTGCAACATAGAAAAAGTTAGTATGAATATAAAAAGTTTATTACAATTTGTTTTCACAGAATGCCTCTGAGTATGCAGAATTACCAGTCAGACATAATGAAGACGGGACAAACAGGTAACAATAATAATAATAATAATACGGCTGCACAGATGGGCATGTCCAGTCTCTCTGTGGACCTTCCCTGTAACAGACATCATAATACAATATCATTCATACAATAAAACATACCTTTAAAAAGCAATCAGGTTGATCAGAGGATGAAATAAATGGCATTAGCTAAAATTCTGCCAAAAAAATTGCACTTTACATAATTTAAGCACCGTTCAAAAGCTGCATCAGCCAATGAAGATCAAATTTCTATTCTTAATTAAATGCCAGCATGAACTGACGATACACATTGTCAGGCTTTGTTATGTCTAAGATGGATAGGTTTTAATGCAGCAATGGACCAGATGTCGGGTCTTTCAATCAAATTGTTTGTTAACGGATTCTAGCTCATGCCTCAAATATTATATCAATTTTATTGATGTGCCACACAACCTAGGTTCAGTTTTACTGTAAGAAATATAGATTAAACTGTTTTCCTGATTTTACATTTTTAGTCATCGTCTTTTGAAACATCTGAGGAAAAATGTGTTACCGGTGTATCTGGAACATTTCATCATTTTAAAGAGGGCTTTTCCATTATTTGAACAACCAATCAAATGAATCATTTTCAGAACTATTATTCACTGCTAGGTTTTCCTCTTTCGTTTAATCACATACATATTTACACACTCCCCTCCATTTGTGTTTGAATCCCAGCTCTGCCAATATTCTTCCAACTTTTGACAAAAGTCATTCTTGACAAGCGTTATTCGTCTTTCACCATGCAGTGTGCTAACAGTCTATGTGGAAAATCAACCAGTTGCGTGGAAAGACTTGTGTGGAGTACTGGTGAGAGAAAGCTAGGAAACACATGAGTAGGTGAACTGGCCACCGTGATATGACTGAACAACGGTTGAAAACGGTGTTAAGCGCCATTCAATCAATCAATTAACCTCTCCATTTTATATAAAACAAATATAGAGATACATTCAGTGTACATGATATTTATTTCTTATGTATCTGAACTCCAGTAGAGTTTCTCATTGTAAAATCTATTTCCTTATTATTTCTCGGATGATATATATTATTTCTCAGCTGATGTATATTATTTCTCGGATAATGTATATTATTTCTCAGCTGATGTATATTATTACTTGGATGGTGTATATTATTACTCAGATGATGTATATTATTTCTTAGATGATGTATATTATTTCTCATATGATGTATAATATTTTTCAGATGATGTATATTATTACTCAGATGATGTATATTATTTCTTAGATGATGTTTATTATTTCTCAGATGATGTATATTATTTCTCAGCTGATGTATATTATTTCCTCAGCTGATGTATATTATTTCTAGGCTGATGTATATTATTTCTCAGATGATGTATATTATTACTCAGATGATGTATATTATTTCTCAGCTGATGTATATTATTTCTAGGCTGATGTATATTATTTCTCAGATGATGTATATTATTACTCAGATGATGTATATTATTTCTCAGCTGATGTATATTATTTCTAGGCTGATGTATATTATTTCTCAGATGATGTATATTATTTCTCAGCTGATGTATATTAATTCTAGGCTGATGTATATTATTTCTCGGATGATATATATTATTACTCTGGTGATGTATATTATTTCTCAGATGATGTATATTATTTCCTCGGATGATGTATATTATTACTCAGATGATGTATATTATATATCAGATGATATATATTATTTCCTCGGATGATGTATATTATTTCTCGGCTGATGTATATTATTTCAGTGAACTAGCCAAGGAGCTTCCCCTGGAGGTGAACCCTCACACAATGGATTCTCCGCACACAAAGGCCAACCTTCTGCTTCAGGCCCACTTTAGTCAGACCCAGTTACCGTCAAGTGATTACAACACAGACACTAAATCTGTCCTCGATCAGGCTATCAGGATTTGTCAGGTAGTTCTGTTTTTGTTTTATTGAGGTCTTTCACGCCATTTCTAAGACTGTTTCGGTTACATCACCATGACAGTTTCTCACCCAGAATTCCCTGGGTGACAAATAAGTACTAGGTTAGAAAATGTGCCATGCTCAAGGATTCCTCACCATGACAACCACTAAAAGGATGCCCGGTCTCAATTCACCTCTGATTAGTCCTTTCCCTAATACAGCAGACCTGACACAGACCTGACACAGACCTGACACAGACCTGACACAGACACTTTGAAAACTTTTAATAAAAAACTTTAAAACTCTTTATGAATGAAAAAACAGTGATTGAATAAAATTGAAAATATTGTGGCAAAGGGAGAATTTGCTCATCATGAGAAATTCTGCCTTTTGCCGCAATGTTTTCAAAAGTTGTATGCTGAAGAGGCATCTGAAAGGGTCTGTATGTGGATAGGGGTTAACCACTTGACCATTTTGGTAATTCAGTGAATTCCTCTGAACTGTCTACCTGATTTGATACTTTTGGACTGATCTGATCTAAGATTATTGGGGGGAAAAGTATAATATATACACCTGTAATATCACTTTTTATAGGGAGGTAGAACATCATGGTTAATGGAGAAATTACCCATTTGGACAACTTGTTAACCCTTTCCCTCATACGACAATTCTGCAGCAGATGACTTTGAACATATTTTGTCAAAAAATGGAAAATCTCTATAATTGAATGGATAACGTAGGACTAAAAGTGGAAAACATTGTGGCAAAAGGAGAAATTGCTCGTCTTGAGTAATTTCTTCTTTTGTCACTATGTTTTCAAAAAGCTGTCTGCTGCAGAGGCATCAGAAAGCGTCTATATGAGGGAAAGGGTTAAACATTTGTAGACAATTTCTATAAATGGATTTTTTTGTTTTCAACATTATTTCATTTATATCGCAGCGACAGTTCACTTATTCATGTTCCCTAGGTAAACAAACCAGTACTAGGCTAGAAAATGTGTTTTGCCCAAGGGCACTACACCTAGACCATGGAGCTGTGACTGGGGATCAAATCTGGGAAGCCCGATTCCAAATCCCTGACGTTAACCACGAGGCCACGGAGGATTCCTTTCTATAAATGGAAGTGTAATTATTGAATAAATCAGAAAACATTAGATATATCAGGGTAAAGAATTTTAATGGGATGATTATTTGATTTCAGGCTATGTTAGATGTATCGGCAGACCAGGGTTGGTTGGTGACCTCCCTAAATATAACCCAACTATTACAGATGATAGTACAGGCACGATGGTGCAATGAATCTTCACTCCTCACACTGCCTCATATCACACCCTACCATGTCTCTTGCTTTAGGTAAATATAACACTTTCTTATGTATAACCCAACTACTACAGATGTTAGTACAGGCACGATGGTGCAATGATTCTTCACTCCTCACACTGCCTCATATAACACCTTACCATGTCTACTGTGTCAGATTAATATAACACATTCTTATGTATAACCAAGCTACTACAGATGATAGTTCAGGCACGATGGTAAATGTAACACATTCTTATGTAGAACCCAGCTACTACAGATGATAGTTCAGGCACGATGGTAAATATAACACATTCTTATGTATAACCCAGCTACTACAGATGATAGTTCAGTCTGTTCAGTCACGATGGTAAATATAACACATTCTTATGTATAACCCAGCTACTACAGATGATAGTTCAGCCTGTTCAGGAACAATGGTAAATATAACTCATTCTTATGTATAACCCAGCTACTACAGATGATAGTTCAGCCTGTTCAGGCACGATGGTAAATATAACACATTCTTATGTATAACCCAGCTACTACAGATGTTAGTACAGGCACGATGGTAAATATAACACATTCTTATTTATAACCCAGCTACTACAGATGTTAGTACAGGCATGATGGTAAATGTAACACATTCTTATGTATAACCCAGCTACTACAGATGTTAGTACAGGCACGATGGTAAATATAACACATTCTTATGTATAACACAGCTTCTACAGATGTTAGTACAGAGGCACGATGGTAAATATAACACAGTCTTATGTATAACCAATCAACTACAGATGTTAGTACAGGCACAATGGTAAATATAATGCATTCTTATGTATAACCAATCAACTACAGATGATAGTTCAAGGCATGATGGTAATATAACACATTCTTAAGTATAACATAAATACTATAGATGATAGTTCAGGCACGATGGTAAATATAACGCATTCTTATGTATAACATAGCTACTACAGATGTTAGTACAGGCACGATGGTAAATATAACACATTCTTATGTATAACCCAACTACTACAGATGTTAGTACAGGCATGATGGTAAATATAACACATTATTATACCCCCGGTTCCGAAGGAAAGGGGGGGTATACTGTTTTACCCATGTCCGTCCTTCCGTCCGTCCATCCGTCCGTAACACTTTCGTTTCCGGGCTATTTCTCTGCAACCGCTTTTTGGAATTTGATGAAACTTCATAGGAAGGATCACCACCAAGTGTAGATGCGCATATCGTGTTTGCGTTCCGGTTGGATTATTTTTCACGGAGTTATGGCCCTTTACCCCTATGTATGACTAAATTCATTTCCGGGCTATTTCTCTGCAACTGCATTTTGGAATTTGATGAAACTTCATAGGAAGGATCACCACCAAGTGTAGATGCGCATATCGTGTTTGCGTTCCGGTTGGATTATTTTTCACGGAGTTATGGCCCTTTACCCCTATGTATGACTAAATTCATTTCCGGGCTATTTCTCTGCAACTGCATTTTGGAATTTGATGAAACTTCATAGGAAGGATCACCACCAAGTGTAGATGCGCATATCGTGTTTGCGTTCCGGTTGGATTATTTTTCACGGAGTTATGGCCCTTTACCCCTATGTATGACTAAATTCATTTCCGGGCTATTTCTCTGCAACCGCTTTTTGGAATTTGATGAAACTTCATAGGAAGGATCACCACCAAGTGTAGATGCGCATATCATGTTTGCGTTCCGGTTGGATTATTTTTCACGGAGTTATGGCCCTTTACCCCACCATCAGGCTATGTATGACTAAATTCATTTCCGGGCTATTTCTCTGCAACCGTTTTTTGGAATTTTATGAAACTTCATAGGAAGGATCACCACCAAGTGTAGATGCGCATATCGTGTTTGCGTTCCGGTTGGATTATTTTTCACGGAGTTATGGCCCTTTACTCCACCATCAGGCTATGTATGACTAAATTCATTTCCGGGCTATTTCTCTGCAACCGCTTTTTGGAATTTTATGAAACTTCATAGGAAGGATCACCACCAAGTGTAGATGCGCATATCGTGTTTGCGTTCCGGTTGGATGATTTTTCACGGAGTTATGGCCCTTTACCCCACCATCACATATGTCTTTCAAAACATGAGCGGGGGTATCACTAGTGAGCAGTAGCTCACATATTTCTTGTTATGTATAACCCAACTACTACAGATGTTAGTACAGGCACGATGGTAAATGTAACACATTCTTAAGTATAACCCAACTACTACAGATGATAGTACAGGCACGATGGTAAATATAACACATTCTTATGTATAACCCAACTACTACAGATGTTAGTACAGGCACGATGGTGCAATGATTCTTCACTCCTCACACTGCCTCATATAACACGCTACCATGTCTACTGTGTCAAGTCACACAATTTTATCAAAATTCATGACTTTCTAATATGTAATTTTTGCACCAAACAGTTACATGTAGTTACAGTCCAAAGAAAAATTCAAAATGTTTTGAATCTTGTCCAAGAAGTCCAAGAAACTTACACCCCATACGAGGACAGACTATGATATGTTGTTGTTGAAGTGTTGTTTATAAAAAACAATCTAAGCTATTGCATGTATTTACAGGCCAAAGAAAAACCCAAGAAAGCAAGAATCTGGCTCTCGAGGGCCCATTGAAACTCTCCCAGAACTGATAGCCGTGTGTGATGACAGATTTGAAGTATTGATGTCCATGTTAGAGGAAGAATTGCAGAGACAGCAAATAGATCAGGTATCACTCACTGTATTCATTATACATGTTTGTCATAGATGTTTTAAAAATCTTTAACATTGGTTTGACTGTTTAACTGATTTAGGTGTCTTCCGCTATAGGGGATTATTGTAAAAATAATTATCAATATTGCTAAATATGAGTCATTTCTCCTATTCTTGCAACTTGTTAAACATTCCTTGCAATACCCTTTTTAGATCACCTAGAGCCAAAGGCTCAAGATGAGCTATTCTGATCACTTTTTGTCCGTCGTCATCCGTCATTAACTTTTAGCTTTAATCATCATCTCCTCCTGAACCACACGACCAATTTCATCCAAACTTCACAGGAATGTTCATTTGGTGGCCCTCTTTAAAAATTGTTCAAAGATTTAAATTCCATTGAGAACTTTGGTTGCTGCGGCACCTGAAAGGGGGCAAAATGTCCGAACTTTAAAAATCTTCTCCTCTGAATCTGCATGTCAGATTCCAATATAGTTTAGTAGAAATGTTCCTTTGGTGACCCTCTACAAAGATTGTTCAAGGCATACGGTTTGGTTGAAAAACATGGCAGCCAGGAGGCATCAGAAAAGGGGCAAAATTACAAAATTTGGAAATTCCATTGTTTTTAAGTCCTTGTCTGATACTAATTTAAATAATTGAATAGGAATCTTACTTCAGTAATCCTCTACTTAATTTGTTCAAGCCGTATTAATTGGTTTCAAAATCATAGCAACCTCGCGTCATCACAAAAGGGGTAAATTGAACTTTTAGCTACAAATGAAGACTCCTACCATTCCACTTGACCAATTTCAACGTTACTTCACAGGAATGTTCCTTTGATGGTCCTCTTTCAATATTGTTCAAAGACTAACATTCTGTGTAGAACTTTTTGCTGTGGCATCAGAAATTGAGAAAAATATGCAAACTTTAAAAACCTCCATCCAAGATAATTTGGCAGAAATGTTCTTTGAGTGACTCTCTACAAAAACTGTTCAAGCCATATTGATTTCGTTGACAAACAGGACAGCAAAGCGGCATCAGGAAAGGTGCAAAATTACAAAACTTTATTAAAGTTCTTGTTAGATTTCAAGATACAAATGGCTTTTACTGACAAACTATTTCTTTAACTGAGTGTCCACTCCTTGCAGTTTCATTTGAACTCCTGATCAAATTTTCACAGATATTTGCAGTTAATTATTTGCTTCTAATTTACTATCATTCAGGTGATCGATTTAGGGCCATCTTGGCCTTCTTGTTGGAAAAGCTATTGTTCAAAATGAGCAATTCCTCTTTAGCCACAACTGTTTCATCTCTATTCAATATAAATACTTTTAATTAATGAATATTTTCAATGATATTTTCTGATACAGATTAAATGTATGTGAAAATATTAATTGTTATAATTTATCTGACAACAAGGCATTTAAAGATGAGACCACTATTTTTTGTCATGACGGCTTGCAGTGAGCTCGACATAGCTGTCACAATGGCAGTTCAAAATATGTATGTGATTGAGTGCATGTAAGCTTGGGTCTGTGAGTCTGTCTGTCTGAACCTTTTCCGGCCACAAATGTTCACCATGATGAGAGGGCTAGTCAGGCACAAGGCCCAGGCCGGTACCTCAAATGTCAAGGTCACACTAAGAGTTCAAAGATCAAAATGAGAACTGTTTGATAGGACTGTACCTTGTGTGGGCCGCACCTTAACCATGCATCAAAAGATTTCTAAGAAACTTGGCACAAATGTTTACCATGATAAGGTGGCATGTCACGCTATCAGGTCAACTCTTTGTCAGTCTGTGTTGCAATTGCATGGAAGAGCACTATGTCTTTGACAAAACCTTTGGAGTGGGCTGGACATGTTGCCTGTAGGTATCTAGTCTTATTTAGCATGTTAACCTTTATCCACATTGGTTTCTACTTCATCTGTGATGTAATTGTTAATTTGTCAAAATATTCCCAGACCCTTCTATTCTATTTAAAAAAAACATCTTTGAAATTGTATTTGAAATATTGGATTGTCAATCTAAGCACTAACAGATGTGAATTTGTTCTTTTTGGCACCCCAGGACTGTGGTCCAGAAGAGTGAATTTTGTTGGCGTCATCGTTGACTTTTGTGGTGTAAGCAAAATGTTTAACCCTTTCCCTCATATAGACGCTTTCTGACGCCTCTGCAGCAGACGGCTTTTTGAAAACACAGTGACAAAAGAAGAAATTGCTCAAAATGAGCAATTTCTCCTTTTGCCACAATGTTTTCCACTTTTAGTCATAGGTTATCTATTCAATTATAGAGATTTTCTATTGTTTGACAAAATATGTTCAAAGTCGTCTGCTGCAGAATTGTCGTATGAGGGAAAGGGTTAACATTTGAGATTTGTCCTTTATCCATGACCAACACCGGTTTTATTTCAGATATACCAAGTTTTGTGTAAATTACCCCAGATTGGTGTCCGTTTTAGTCTGAAGGGTTGGTGGGAGGATGGTACTGGTACCCAGGAAGAGAGACCCGTCTCTATAGACCAACAAGGTATTACAGCTTTAACCCTTTTCCTCATATAGACGCTTTCTGACGCCTCTGCAGCAGACGTTTTTTAAAAACATAGTGACAAAAGTAGAAATTGCTCAAAACGAGCAATTTCTCCTTTTGCCACAATGTTTTCCACTTTTAGTGGAAATTATAGAATTTTTTTATTTTTTGACAAAATATGTTCACAGTCGTCTGCTGCAGAATTGTCGTATGAGGGAAAGGGTTAACATTGATTTGACTCTAACCCTGGTTTCAACAGTATTTCAGTTACAACACAGTGGCCAGTTGACCTACCAATTTGTTTCCTAACTTTCTCAAATGAGACCTCCACACAACATTCTTCTCAGGCAACGAGTTACCATATACTTTTAATCTCATTGATGTTTGATGAATGATATTAATCACAAAGACTTTCATATGTCATCAGAAAGAATGAATGGTCGATCTGGGATTCCAACTCTTGTATCTACAGCCTACTGGAAGTGGTGGAGCCTCCCTCCGCCTTGGGTGTGGGAGATTGCTCGGGTCATACCAAATACTTTAAAAATGGTAGTAATATGGCTACCCTCCGTGGTGCTCAAGGTTGCGCAGTTAGCATTACGACTGACTGGCTGGTGTCAGGATAAATGGACCAGAAGTATTGGTAACTTACCCAGGAAACCTGTGATATAACTGAAATATCTTTGAAAGTGGCGTATAACACCAAACAATCAATCAATTAACGATCTACAGCCTTCTTCTTTACTGACTGGGCTATCCTGACTGAACCCATGGATAAGTAACCTTAGGGTATTTATAATTTTTGACAATTTTTTTGGTAAACACCTGCATAAACATCCATGCAGTAATAAAGAATTAACCTTTTCCCACATACAACAGGTCCACAGCAGACAATATATGGAAACTGTCTATATATGAATGTCAAATTATTGAATAAAGTTGAAACCATTGCAATTTCTACTTTTGTCACAATGTTTTCAAGAGTCATCTGCTGCAGTGGCATCAGAAAGCGTCTGTATGTGGGTAAGGTTAGATGTAATTAACTCTTCCAATTGGATGGTTTCAGTTGTATAAGTACTTTGATTGTTTATACCAGGTGGGGTGATACCAGACAGCCAGTGGTTATGTGTTCATGCTGATCAAGACTATACTCTACAAGTCAACCTCTCCAGGCATAATAAAATGAGGGTAAATATTCCGTTTCAAATTTTGGATTTTTTCTCTGAAAGTATAATTATTAAATGAAGTAAAAAAAACATTAACATTTTTGCAAAAGAAGAAGTTGATCAATGAGCAATTTCTTTTTTTGCCACAATCTTTTCCAAAATCGTCTGCTGCAGATGTGTCTTAAGGCATCTATAAGCGAGAAATTGTTAATTAAACTGTGAAATGTTATCATCAGATTATTTGGATTAAAGTATGAAGAAAATTAACCATAGGGCATGTTTTATGCATCAAATATCTTATCCTGCTATTGAATATATGAGTGGATTTATGTATATTTAATAGATGTTTTTAAACCCTTTCCCTCATACGACATTTTGGCAGCAGACAACTTTGAACATATTTTCTCAAAAAATAGAAAACCTCTATAATTGAATGGACAACCTATGACTAAAAAGTGGAAAACATTGTTGCAAAAGGAGAATTTGCTTGTTTTGAGCTATTCCTTCTTTTGTCACTATGTTTTCAAAAAAGCCATCTGCAGCAGAGGCGTCAGGAAGCATCTATATGCATAAAAGGGTTCATATTTTGGAAACATTGTTTGAAGAGATAAAATAAATAATGAACAGCGATTTGTCTGTTCTGTGTTGCACCTAGCAATAAGCAATGAACATTTTACGTCCATTAAATCTTTTTCTTGATACAGAAGACAAATGATGACTTCCTAACAGAAAACTTGTGAATATGTTGTTGGAAAAGGAGAAAGTGATCATTTTGATTAATTTCTCTTTTTCTCACAATGTTTTACATTCTGTTTCGAAATCTTACTTTTTCAACAACATTTGTTATGGTTTTCTGTTGAGGCAAACAACTTTAAAAACGTCATGCCAAGTTTTCCCTTTACCACTTGCAGACACATTTTGACACATTTTGACACATTTGTAGCTGACAACTTGTAAAAACATTGTGACAAAAGAAGAAATTGCTCATAATGAGTAATTTCTCCTTTTGCAACAATGTTTTAATCTCTATTCAATAATAAGGATACTTTCTTTCAAAGAAATTATCCATATTTTTGCCTAGATATTTTTGAAGATAAATAAGTGAAATTAAGATTATAGATTCTCTTACTGAAATAGAAAGAGACAGTTATTACTAAAAGAGAGAAATGGCTTCAATGCCATACCCAGCTTTTGCTGTAGGCTAAAGTTATACATTATAATAAATCTATCTGGTTCTTGTAAGTCTTTCCCACATACAACAAACCTGCAGCAGATAACTTTGGAAACATCTACTCAATATACGGAAAATCTATAGAAATGAAGGTATTATTACTGAACAAAGTTGAAAACATTGTGGCAAAAGGAGAAATTGCTCGTTTTGAGCAATTTCTTCTTTTGTCAAAATGTTTTCAAAAGTTGTCTGCTGCAGAGGCGTCTGAAAGCATCTATGTATGGGAAAGGGTTAACATTTAAACTTTAGAAGGTTATAGAAGAATCTATTTTACTAAAGGCATGGGCAACTAGGAAAAGATAAATCTCCTTTGAAGTTTTAAGTTTTAGATTAATGACCCTGAAACAAAAATGTGAAGGTTTTTAACCCTTCCAATGATGCAGAGACTTTTGATCCCTTTGCAGCAGCAGACAAGTGAGACAACTTGTGAAAACGGTGTGGGAAAATAAAAAATTATTCCAATCAAGTAATTTCTCCATTTCAAACAATTTATTCAACTCTACCTCATATCAAAATTAAATTTGCCGTTTTCCTGATGTTGCAAATTTTTCTTCTTCAGAATTTAACCCTTTCCCACATGTAACAAATCAAATCTGCAGCAGACGACTGAAAGCATCTTTGCAAAAATCATGCAAACACTTTGTAAATTGCTCATTCTCCTTTTCCACAATAATTTAAAAAGTTATCAGCTGCTGATGCATCGAGATGCGTCTCCAAGTGGGAAAGGTTTTAAAGCAGCCGTCTCTGAAAATGTCATATCAGGAAAATGTTCAAGGCTGCATAGGTTGTTGAACAGAGTTTAAATTTATGCGTTTTTCTCCTTGATGATGGTGCATGCATGTACAGTTTATTGTTAGAAAATTATAATTTTATAGGCTGGAATTTGTTGGAGAAAGTAATAGATTATTATGAAATTATCCTGATACCGGATATGATACTTGTAAACTCTTCAAATTTTCAAACTTGATCTGTTAATTTTTTGAGACATTTGCTAGAAAAAAAATTGACACTTTGATTTTAAAATATTAAGTTTGATCTGGAGTTAAAAACCTTCTTGCCAATTTCATTTGTTAAACTTTCCCAACTGTAGACCCTTTTGACACATCCATAGTGAAAGATATCTACTCATAATGAGCAATTCCTCCATTTCCCACAATGTTTTAAACTTTATTCAATAATTGTTCTTTCATTTACAGAGATTTTCCATATTTTTGCCTAGATGTTTTCAAAGTTATCTGTTGCAGATTTGTTGTATATGGGAAAAGGTTAGGAATGTTTTTAAATATCCCCTGTTGCAGAGGAGTCGAAAGATGTCAGATTTTGCCCAGACTGGCATTGGCGACTATTGTGTTTCTTTGAACACTGTTGCATGGATTGTACTCTTTGTTTTAAGTTTTGGCAACAAACTGACAACCAGAGTATTGATGAACTCGGCGATCTGAGCACAATTTAATGCATCTGCAGCAGGCGACTTTTAAAAATATTGTGGCAAAAGGAAAATTTATTCATAATGAGCAATTGCGGCTAAAGTAGAAATTGCTCATTGGAACTATTTTCAACTCTATCAAGCGTTCATTTTAAGAATAGTTGTTTGCTTTGATGTTTTCAAGGGTGTAGTATACTTCAGATTTTCTGTATTTTGATGTCTTTACAGTAAGAAATTCATAAAATGTTTGTGTGAATAGAAAAATTGCTCAGAAATAGACAAAAATCAGTTGCTTTTCTAACATTGTATATACAAATTTATCTGTGCTACTGAAAATGTTTATAAAAATTGCCTGTGCCATTGAAAATGTTAAGAAAAATTGTCTGTTCAAGTAAAAATGCCAATAAGAGATAGAGATAATTAACCAATCAACGTTTGATACAGGAATTATATGCAGAGTGATTTAAATGCACATAAAAGAAACAAGTCATTAGGGGGTAAAATCACAAGGGATAAGATTTATCCTATCAAGTGTTCAATGGTAGATAAATTATTAAATTACATAAACATTCAATGAAAATGATGTCATTTCTCATCACTGACTAACGTTATACATGTAGTTGGATAAAAGCGGTTGTGCTTATGGCACTTTCATGACTCGAATATGTATAGCAATGTAAGTGGTGAAGTATTATACAATGCTAATCAGGACAACTGGTTATTTCCTATGGGAATTATTTCCTGCTAGGAAATTACTATAATCTCATCCCTATATATTTCTATAAATCTAATGATATGTGTCATTAATATTTTCATTCCTAATTCTCAGAGAACTGATAGTAAAGCGCACTCTCCTAAATTTCCAAAACCAAAAGATGAGGGCTGGTTCCTGATAATTGGTAACATAGAAAATAAAGAACTGGTGGCTTTGAAACGGGTACCATACATCAGAGGTAGGTGGAAGTTTTGTTGTTGGTAAAAAAGGCTATTGAAGGGTTTAAGTGTTATGATAAGTTGTGTTTCATCTACTACAATTAACCATTTCCCTCATATAGATGCTTTCTGACGCCTCTGCAGCAGACAGCTTTTTGAAAACACTGACAAAAGAAGAAATTGCTCAGAACGAGCAATTTCTCCTTTTGCCACAATGTTTACCACTTTTAGTCATAGGTTATCCATTCAATTATAGAGATTTTCCATTTTTTGACAAAATATGTTCAAAGTCGTCTGCTGCAGAATTGTTGTATGAGGGAAAGGGTTAATTAAACTTGAGGAAGCAATAAACCACCAGTTAAGGAGGTCATATAATGTAAGATGCTGCACAGTCTTGTCATTTATTGTAATTAAACCTTTCTTACATAGAACTAATCTGCAGCAGAAGACTTTGGAAACATCTAGGACAAAATAATCTCTATTAATGAACCTGTAGTTAATGGAAACAGATCAAAATCAGTATTAGCAATTTCTCCTTTTGTTTCATTATTTCAAAATTCATTAAACTTTTATGCATATGCATCTCATTTAAAAATCATACCATCGTTGATTTATTTTCTTTAGAGGGCCACAAAAACATGTAGTTGATGGCCTATAGTAATGGTCAAGTCTGTCTATGGCAAAAAACTTTTGACCCTTGGAAGATACATGTCATATTTGACAAAGGACAAGACTTTCTTAATAATACCAAATTGTATGATATTGTGACCTTGACATTGACCTTCATTTAAAAGAAATGTTGCCACCTTAGGGCATCTTGTTAGCCCATTCCCACATATAGGCGCTTTTTGATGCCTCTGCAGCAGATTACTTCTGAAAACATTGTGACAAATGGAAAAATTGCTCATAATGAGCAATTTTTCCTTTTGTCACAATGTTTTAGGTCTATTCAATAATCATACGTTCATTGACAGAGATTTTTCCATATTTTTGCCGAACTTTTTTCCAAGTAGTCTGCTGCAGATTTGCTGAGTGTGGGAAAGGATTACATTTTGGAATATATACGCTTTAAGGCAGGTCCAATGTTCAAATGTTCCTTTACATTAATTTTAAGAACAAAACAAGAATAACCTGATCCATAACATTGTCATTTTTAGGC
This sequence comes from Serripes groenlandicus, assembly GCA_031761405.1. Classification (NCBI taxonomy): domain Eukaryota; kingdom Metazoa; phylum Mollusca; class Bivalvia; order Cardiida; family Cardiidae; genus Serripes; species Serripes groenlandicus. Next base: position 6,318,045 of record JASEVX010000005.1, read on the forward strand.
AGGGTTTCTAAATATTTCACTTCCATTTCCTATCAGGGCGGTGTTCGGGGGTATTAATTAATCACATTCAGTGATAGCTCTAGTTAAGTTTTGGAATATATACTATTTCAGGCAGGTCCAATGTTCAGATGTCCCTTTACATGCCAGAGACTACAGGCCGGGTGATCTACACTGTGTACCTGATGAGTGATGCATACCTGGGCCTGGACCAGCAGTACGATCTACACTTCAACGTGATAGAACAGAGTCTAGAGACTCAAGTCAATACAGAACTGAAACAAGACCTGGAAGGCCTGAACTTTTAATTCTATGTTTAATCAATCTGAGAATCTGGACTCCATTGAGATGTAGATACCGATATTTCTGAGTCAAAACAGAACTGAAACAAGAACGGAAAGGCCTGAACTTTTAATTGTATTTAACGTTAAATCACCTGAAAGGTCTAGGCTTCATTTAGATGTATTAGTTGATACATGTAGATGTTAAATGAACCTGACGATCTAGACTTCATTAAGATGTAATTATTTTTTATCAGCTCAAGTCAACACAGAACTTAAAATAAGATCAAGATGGTCTTGCCTTTTGATTATACAGTCTTCTTGCGATAACTCAGATTTGAAGGGGACCCAGAATTTACCTTGAATTCTCAGCGTTCTGGAATAATTGTTGGATTTATTCTAAATTCGATCATGTACTGACAGCTTCCTTATTAGTTTATATTCAAATGTTCATTATGAAAATCAAATTAGTGATAAAATCCTCATCAAGAAAACAGCGCAGCAGCAGCTCTGATTGCTCATACTGCCTCACTGTTGATAAAAGCAGATCTGTGTCTGGAAATTGTTTAAGTTAAACAATACATTGTTTGTGTATATTAGAAATAAAGAGTCCACTTTGTGATGTTAAACTACATGATGGTCTGGACTTCATTTTAATGTATTTGGTGATAGATGTTAAATTATAATTGTTAAAATCAAAAGGAATGTCTTAACCCTTTCCCACATACAACAAATCTGCAGCAGACGACTTTAAAACAAGTTTTGCCCAAAAAGTATGAAATCTCCATAGATATGAGTTTAATTATTGAAGGTTTTCAAAAACATTAAGACTCTTTCTCATGCCTCTGCAGCAGATGACTTTTGAAAACATTGTGGCCAAAGGAGAAGTTGTCTGCTGCATGTTTATTGCATGGGGAAAAAGGTTTAATTTTGCATGTTTAAAGTCATTGATTGTTAACCCTTTCCCTCATATAGACGCTTTCTGACGCCTCTGCAGCAGACGGCTTTTTGAAAACATAGTAACAAAAGGAGAAATTGCACAAAACGTGCAATTTCTCCTTTTGTCACAATGTTTTCTACTTTTAGTCATAGCTTATCCATTCAATTATAGAGATTTTCCATTATTTAACAAAATATGTTCAAAGTCCTCTGCTGCAGAATTGTCTATGAGGGAAAGGGTTAAGTTAACCTGAATTGATTGACTTTTGAGTATGTTAAAGGATATATCATGTAGATATTAAATCAATCTCAAGGTCTTTAACCTTTGAATGTGTTTATAATAAATGATAAATGTTGCATTAAATGTTAACCTGATATGATAGTTGATATTTTAAGTGCAAGTTACTTTGAAAGCATCCTTTGAAAACATCAAAAAATCAAAAACAATCTGGAAAATTTTAAGTACAGTTTTTATACAGAATTGAAAACAAATTGAGATAATGGGGAGATTTTCCTTGTTTTGAGTAATAATTTCTGTTTGAATTTGTTTTGAAAAGTCCTTTAGTTCAGAGGTGTCTCATGTCATCTGTATGAGGTATGCCCAAGAAAAACTATGAAAAAATTATAGAAGTAAAACTTCAACATAAAATAATTTAATTAACAAGGTTTTGGGCTTTTGGCTTTCATCAGGTTGTATGTATACAATATGACATTAACAGGAAGTGACGTCAACGTCATTCAACGTCAACGGTGATAACAGCAAAATAAGCATACAATTTGGCGCAAAATAGTGTTATACAGGATCTACACAGATACACAGATACAAAGAAAAAAAATGTAATTTTGGAATGGAGGAACAAGATGAGTCAGGATGCACGAATAGTAACCTCAGGACTCTGCGCCCACCAAAGATCAGGATGTGTATGTACCTCCGTGTCGTCTGTTCAGGGTCAGCCTCTGTAGACGGATGTAGAAGGATGTTGAACAGAAACCATCTTTGAAAATATGAGGTGTACTTTGCGAAAAACCAACTGTAAGATGTTTGCGACCAGTGTAGATTCATATCATCCTGTGCATACCTGCAATCCGATCTGGCTTTGCAGTATTAGTCAATAAGTCCTAGAATGTTTCATGGAACTTCTGTTAAGCAGTATCCATTTGAATGTTTTGGAATCGCATGCAGGTCTTTACACATGTGTTATAATTACATAAATGTTGTTTATCCTGAAGCACTACTCATAATGAAAATTGATTGCAATTGTCATTATATACAAACCTCTGAAAATCAGTTTTAGTACATTACTCTCATGACTTTTCAAAGGTCATCTGCTTTACAATCATCAGACGAACAATTTCAACAATTTAGAAAACTGAAAGATTTATATTGATTAAGAGTTGAAAATATTGCAATAAAAGGTTAAATTACTTGTTTTGAGCAATTTCACCTTTTATTGCAATGTTTTCAAAAGTCATGTTCAATGGCAGGTGTCAAATGTCGTCTGTGTGATGTAATGGGCTAATTATGATACTAAATGAGAAAGTCTATACACGTATAATTGTTTGGAACTTGTAAGTTTTTTGACAAAAAATATAACTAGGATTGATTTTTGTAAAACGTTGTGATTGCCATTGGTGCATGTTCTGTAATTAAAGTTATTAAAGTTTGAAGGCTACCTTGTTTTATGAAGTTCCGATGCTTGTATCTCATGTCTTAACCCTTTCCAACATACAACAAATCTGCAGCAGACAACTTTGAAAATATCTAGATCTATCTGGAAAATCTCTTTAATTTAAAGTGTAAATATTGAAGAGAGTTAACAAAAATTGTGGTAAAAGAAGAAATATCTGATCATCAGTAATTTCTTCTTTTGCCGCAATATTTCCAAAATCATTTGCCACAGATTTTTCAAATTGCGCTCTTCAAGTGAGAAAGGGTTCAAGTCTACCATCCAAGTACATAGCCCACAAAAGGCAAATGTAAAGTTAAAACCTATTCGTTTAACATAGGTAATGAAGCAAGTTCTTTCAGCTTAAAACAATAGCTCTCAATGTTTGCTTCCATGATACCAGGGTCTTTCATATAGTACTATTTCAACCTGAACAAGTCCCGGATTTGTGGGGATATCCCAAAATTTACCACCGCTCTTACGTGAATGGAACAGGGGACTTTTGGCCCATCAATGTGCAAATGTCACCCACACATCCACTTGCTCTGTAAGTTATATTTGTTTCCTGTAGAACCTAATTACTCAAGTGTCGGATACAGACGACTAAGTGCCTCTACAGCAAACATTTTGGAAACGGTTTGTCTCTGTTGGACCGATTTCCGTCGAGTCCCAGTAGCTCAGTCGGTAACAACGCGGGCTGTCAATCTAGGGGTTGTGAGTTCGAATCCCGGCTCGGACAACTTTCTTTCCAACATTTGACAAAAGTCATTGCGACATGCGTCATTCGTCTTCTACCAATGGGCTAAGTCTATGTGGAAAAGCAGTCAGTTGCTTGGGAAGATTGTTGTGTGGAGTACTGGTGTGAAAAAAACAGGAAACACATGAGTAGGTGAACTGGCCGCCGTGATAGGACTGAGAAATTGTTAAAAACGGCGTTAAACCCCAATCAATCAATTAGACTGATTTCCAGTTGTAACAGTCCTTGACTTCAAGTGACTCAAAAAGCATATGTGTTATACCGGTACCTGTAACCATTAAGTGATCATTTCGCACTGAAATAATTTTGAGATACTTGCTACCTCCTTTTCCCACTCAAAAACCGGAAGGATATGCCAGAGATGTAAAGTATATGAAGTCTCGGGGTATGCACACACATACAAACCTCTCAATCATGCATGTACATGATGAAGTTTTGGACTCTCAAAAAGAGTTATTTTGATTGAAATTTTAGATAGAGTGTTCTTCTGATTGTCAACATTCACTTACTTCGACAGCTGATCTAAATGAAGTCTGCCCTACAGTGCACGTTACCTCTCTTTATCATACACCCGGCCGGGTAGCTCAATTGGTAGCGTATCTGACTCGTGATCTGGAGGTCACGGGTTCGATACCCGGTTGCGGCGACATTCTTTCGGGCGATGTTTTCCATTGCCTCTCACCTCTGATCTATGTGAGAAAGTAGTCAGTGGCTTCGAAAGAATGTTGTGTAAGTACTGGTGTGGGAAAGCCAGGAAAACATGGGTAGGTGCACTGACCGCCGTGATATGACCAAAGCTGTTGAAAGCGGCGTTAAACTCCAAACAAACAAACAAACTCTTTATCATACGGTGTATAGTTTGTAAGGGGAATAACCAATGCAATATTTGTGGTATTAACAGTTATCTCTCTTTGTTGTGTACACAGTACGCACTATTTAGAGTTGCGGGGTCTGACGTGAAACTTACACCTGTTCCCACATGTAGACGCATTTCGACACATTTGCAACAAACGACTCCTAAAACATTGTTGCAAAAGAAGAAATTACTCATAATGAGCAATTTAACCTTTTGCCACCACAATTAGATGTGTTCAACATATTCATAGAGAATATCCTTTATTTTGTCTTGATGTTTTTCGAAGTCTTTCGCACTGCAGTTTCATCCTAAATGTCCTTTTAACCTTTGATGTTGCACTGAAAGGTAATTAGAATGAGTCAAACGATCATGATTCATCGTTGGTATTATTGACTATTTATCAAAAGGTTAGTGATTGAATATGTTGGATAAACCTTTCTCCGATACGAGAACACTTATTAACCTTGTAGCAGACCAGTTTTAAAACATGTGGGACAAATATAAATTTCCCAAAACTTGCACACGATGGTCAAAACTATTCTTCCAATATTTCAGACGTTCAATGATTCAAAGCAGACGACACGAACTAATTTGGTTGACAGCACGCGATAGGGCAGCTTATGGGCTTTGCGACTAGCGCTGTTCGAAAAAAATAGTCGTAAAAGTATCGTAGTGGCCTCTAGAGAATTATTTAAAGCACATTTGCAGCAGACGACTTAAAAACATCTTGACAAAAACATGGAAACTCTATATTTGATGGATATGGAATAAAATTGAAGACATTGTGGCAAAGTAGGAATTTTGGCATTATAATTTTGTCACGTCATAATTTTCAAAAGTCGTCCGTTGTGAGGCGTCAGAAAACATCTATATGCTTGAAAGGGTTAAACGTTTTGTTTTAAATAAAACACGAAACATGTAAATATGCAGAACATACGTTTATTTACAACACGAGCATATAAGCTCATTGTGCATTTAGATGCAATTATATTGTAAATATCATTTTTCTAAAGGTAGGATGCTCGAGCCGATCATGGTGGCGTGTCCTTGAGCAATGAACATTTTCTAGCCTAATCCACGGGATTACTGACACGTATTAGTTACCCAGGGGTTAGCGTCGCGCTGATAGAACTGAAATACTGTTCAATGAATGTATGTTGTTTTATGGCGCATCGACAGCTAAGGTCATTTAGCGCGCAATTAAATTTAATTATTCATGATCCCTGGGTAAACAAACCAGTACTAGGCTAGAAAATGCCTTGCCCTAGGGCACTCCACCATGACCGTAGTGCCGCGACTGGGGATCGAACCCGGGACACCCGGTTTCGAAATCCCCGACGCCAACCACTCGACATCAGCGGATTCCTGAAATACTGTTGAAACACCAGTAAACAAACAAAAAACTCGTGAATGTCGCTTTTCATATGATGTGCCTTTAACATTGTAATCGGGTCGACGTAAAATATCAAATCCGACCCAGATTAATGTGCTGGATCTTTTCCAGCACACAGACGCATACTGCAGCAGACGACTTTTGAAATCAATGTGAGCAATTATTTTGTTTGCATCAATGTTTTTTCTAATATATCCAATGGTTATTAGTTTGGTTATAAACATGCTAATTTCATATTTTAGCTTCCGAGTTATTCGAATGCTGTAGATTTGTCGTCTGACACTTTTGCATACGCGTTACCAGTCCTTTAACCCCACTTTCCCACATACAGACGCCCCTGCAACATACAACTTTTGAAAATGTTGTGGAAAAAAAATAGAAATTGCTCATGGTGAGCAATATCTCATTAAGCAACAATATTTTCATTTCTATTTAAATAATTATAACCCCATTTAGAAAGATTTTCCATGTTTTAGCCCACATATTTTCAAAGTTGTCTACTGCATATAAGTGTATGCCGTGAGGAAGGGTAAATGTGGGGCTTTTTGCAACTTTCATAATTGTTTTCAGTCACAAAGTGTAATTAATTAACCCTTTCCCTCATATAGACGCTTTCTGACGCCTTTGCAGCAGACGGCTTTTTGGAAACATGTCGACAAAAGAAGAAATTGCTCCCAAACGAGAAATTGCTCCTTTCGTCACCTTGTTTTCAACTCTATTCAATTATTGTACTTTCATATAAAGGGAGTTTCATATTGTCTACGGGTAAGTTTTTAAAGTCGTCTGCTGCAGTTTTCTTGTATGTTGGAAAGGGTTAACCCTTTCCCTCATATAGACGCTTTCTGACGCCTCTGTAGCAGACGGCTTTTTGAAAACATAAGTGACAAAAGAAGAAATTGCACAAAACGTGCAATTTCTCCTTTTGTCACAATGTTTTCCACTTTAAGTAATAGGTTATCCATTCAATTATAGAGATTTTCCGTTATTTGACAAAATATGTTCAAAGTCGTCTGCTGCAGAATTGTGGTATGTTGGAAAGGGTTAAAGGTTCACATTGAAGAAACAATTCCTTTATCATAGTAACAAACCTGCCGTCAATCGAGGGGTTGTGAGTGAAAGCCCGGCTCGGCAATCTCTCTTACCGACGTTCGTCATCAAATAGGCTAACATTGTATGTGGGAAAGCAGCCAATTGCCTGGAAAGATTTTATCTAATAAGCAGACTGGTATGTGAACTGGCCGCCGTGATATGACCGAAACATTGTTGAAATTGGCGTTAAACCCTAACCAATCAATCAAACATATTGGTGTACGAAAGTTCAATGAATGACACCATGGGCCGTGTCCTACAAAAACCAACCATGTAAAATATATAAGCGAACAGTGTTGTGCCAAAGTAAACTGCGTCTTAGCGCAATTTCATCTGGTTCTGCAATTAGTGCGCCAATTAGTCACAAAACGTTCAAGATACTTCTGTAAATATCGTGCATTTGGATCAAGTAACTGTTGTGCACACAGATCTTTATCGACTTGCAATACATACGACATGGTTATTTACCCGGATCACGGCTCACGTATTTCTTATAATTGATTTATCTGTCGAATGTTTGTACCACTGTATCATACTTGTCCCCCGGGGCCACGTTCTGCCTTGTTGTGTGCTGTTGGGTAGAAGTCTTGTGTCAATTTGTTTATTCTTATTTGAACCCGAGTTTAAAATGCCTCAAAAGATGTGCTTTTAGCGAATATTTGGACCAACCACACAATATGCTCATCGATGTCCTCTCTACGAATCATTGACTCTTTTCCGAACAAAACGTTTTCAAAATGAAATTTGTTATAAATACTAAATTGAACTTGCATAGGATGCACGTGCACGACTACGGGTTGTTTACCTGTGTGCGTTCAGTTTGTTATTCAGCAATGTCGTTTGAAACTGTCCGATCAGCGAATCTAATGCCCGGTCAAAGTCTTCATAGTTCACTACCGAGTGAATCACTTAAGTATTTCATGGTCCGTATTTCCCAAAATGTCCGATTAAATATTCTAATTATAATTTAAAAAAACATTTGTATCGGCTATGAAATACATTATAATTGTTTAATAAATCAGAAATGTTCTTACTTTGAAATATAGACTATTTCTACGATTCTACAAGGTAACAATAAGATTGTAATCAGAATGATTGGTGGTGAATGTAGACTTCCTGGGAAATGGCTATGACCACAATAAGACAAGTATGACATTTACGATCAAATTAAATTAAGGCATAGACGTTTTGTGGTCATAAACGCTCTCCGTATATTTCCAGGATGATATTTCCAGGATGATTGTCTGACTAGACATGCGATCATGGACTAATCATAAACCACCTGCGATCATGGACTAATCATAAACCACCTGCGCTCATAGATGACGACTAAGGTGGACGTTCGCTGATCTCCAAGTCCCTAGGGTACACGTGTTCTTAACACGTGACCCAATGTGTTATACATGCGTAGTCCTTTGGTCGATTTTTTGTATGACCCGACTAAATTCATTTTGCATTACTAATAATGTCATACCCATGCGTAATTAGAAGAAATGTAAATCGACAGGTTTAATACTAGCCAAATTATACATTTGAAAATGATTTTGATAAGAACGAACAATGGAACATCTGTCGTGTAGATTAATTTGGTAACGGACATATACGTACACGTGTGCTAATGCGGGATTTTATGTGATTTAAGAAAAACAATAAATGATCAACAAGAAAAATGTTGAAAGTTATACTATTTTACCTTTTATTTGTTTGTTTACAAAACACAATCTCGGGAGTACTCCATTATGCTTCGACAGACATGGGTTCCATCATTGGTAAACTCGAGAAAACGTATTTTCAGGATAAAACATATCAGTATGTGACCTATTTGGGAGTTCCTTACGCAGAAGAATCTTTTGACTTTTGGCGATTCCGGAAGCCACGTGTACCGCGACGCTTCGAGCAGCCGTACAACGCCACGTACATTCGACCGTCGTGTTTACAAATTGGATATGGTAGGACCAGACAGAAAACCTCTGAGAACTGTTTATATTTAAATATCTACGCTCCAGCAGAAAGTACCATCAACCCAAGAAAGACTTTTCCCGTGCTGGTCTATTTTCATGGCGGAGATTTTAAAGTTGGATCTGCAAACGACGTGTCGCCGGAAGTGCTATCATCATACGGAAATATGGTATTCGTGGCAGTCAATTACAGACTGGGAATATTCGGATTTTTGTCCACCGGCGACGATCTTGCACGAGGTAACTTCGGACTTTGGGACCAGCATTTTGCTATAAAGTGGATACGATACAATATAGCATCATTTGGTGGTGACACGGACAGTATAACTCTGCTGGGTCAGACGGCTGGGGCGGCGAGTGCTTTATATCAAGGTTTATATCCGGGAAACCGTGGTCTATTTCAGAGAATTATTGCCGTTAATGGAAATAGCTTGAATCCGTGGGCGATAAACCTCCCTAATGCCAAGTTAATTGGGCACAAACTGGGATGTACTCATCCCGATGAATACGGCGTCATAAACAACGCTACGATGATCGACTGTATCAAGGACACAAAGAGTGACCGGCTCCTCGAGGTGGGTACTGAAATCGAGAATCTCGGACCTACAGTAGACGGAGAGTTTCTAACCCATCACCCGGCGATGTTGTTAGACACAAATAGGTTGTATAACACGGAGGCTCACGACTTTTTTCGCTCACTTGATATCATCATTGGTTTTACCGACCATAATGGTGATATGCTGTTGGAGGAGCTTTTTTCATCTCGATTGAACGAGTCAGACTTGCAGAATGTCTCGATAACAAGGAGCGATTTCAAGTATACGCTTATTCCGTCATTATTGCAGCCACTTTACGACACCCACAGTGCCGTGAACGACCGACAAGCGTCGTTTGTTTCTACTAGTCACGTGGAGCATGTGGTCACACACGAATTCACCAATTGGACTGATCCAAATTCGAGCGACTTCATGATGAAGGGTCTCCGAAATATATCTACGGAACTTAACTTCTTTATACCCACCATTCAGGTTGCAGATTCTCACCATGGATCGAACAGAAACGCTTCCACCTATCTGTTCAAATTTGATTACACGCCGCCATACGATGTATGGGATTCGCCATGGATCTCTCGAGTCGGAACTGGCGTTGAGACGTTGTTTATATTTGGACTGCCGGCCCGTATGACACAGGCACTGAAGTTACAGCGGAAGGACGTCACCCCTTGGGATCTTCTACTGGCAGAAAACACGATGAAATGGATCTCAAACTTTGTCAAGACTGGGTATGTATGTCTACTAGTATATGGATTATTTTAACTTTTCCCACATACATATGCATTTTGCCGCTTCTGTATTAGACGGCTTTTGAAAACATTGTGGGATCAAGAACAAAAAGAACAGTTGCTCTTCATGCGCAATTTCCCCCTTTTATTAAAATGTTTACAACTCTTTTCAATAATTATACTTTCATTTTTAGAATTTCCCATATTTTTATATATATGTTTTCAAAGTCGTCTGCTGCAGATTTGAAGTATGTAGGAAAGGGTTGTTATTTCTCGGGAAGTCTGCTTTTAAAGCATGGGAGACGAACTACTACATCTGCAAGGTAATATGAGCCGTCCCGCTAGAAAACAAACAGTGTGGACTGCGTAAAGTATCGACCCGGATCAGCCTAAGCATGCCGCGCAGGCTTACCCGGATAGAGACGGAATGTATCGGCCCGGGTCAGTCTGCGCGGACTGTGCAGGCTGATCTGGGTCGATATATTACGCAGAGGCCATAATGTTGGTTTTCTCGCGGGACGGCTCAATTTTAACAGTACTAGGATACAAAGTCGGGAATTTAATGTTGATATAGAGTGTCAGTCGAAAACATTGTGGGATTTGAAAACTAGAAAATACAATAAGTACAAGTTTTAAATACCTATCTTTAATGCACACGGAAAATATTTGGAGAAACTAAATTTTACTATAATACAGGATTGATATAAGCATGAATTGTGCCACGAAACTCGTATGTTTGTAATATACTCATGTATAACAGACTTAATAAACCTGTCAATAAGTACCAGTTTTAAATAGAGGATATTTGTTTGTTTCAGTGAAAGATCGATTTTTAATTCATCGAGTGAAGAAAAAAGAAATATTCTCACGAGTGGCTTTGCCACTCGTAAGTAGTAATTTTTTTTCTTCACGAGATGAAATAAAAATCGATCTTTCACTGAAAAAAACAACTTTTCTTTTTATTTTAGGCCATAAAAGGTCTTTTTTGTATATTTTATCCCGTACAGTGCCTCCAGATTTTCCCTGTTGTAAGCCCCACCGTTTTTACACAGTTTGTGTTACTACCTGGAAAAAATAGTCCAGTATTTTCTGTGGAGATTAACGTGAAAATAATTTGAAGACATTACATAAAGTTATCATTTTAATTTACATTTTATTATTTAGAGGTATATTATCTAATAAAATATAAGTAAACTCTATAATTAAAAAAAAGAAAATCATGAAAAAAAATAGTTCCGGCAAAAAATGGTAATTTTACTGTTTGAAAAGTGGTAATTTCACTGTTTGAAAATGGTAATTTCACTGTTTGAAAAAGTGGATTACCAGTTTCTATTTCACTGAGATATCTCTATAATCCATCGATAGGCATAAAATAAATAGAGGATAATTGTTTGTTTCAGTGTATTATCGAAATTTCTTTCATCGAGTGAAAAGCAAAGGTGATATTTTCAAGAGTGGCGTAGCCACGAGTGAAAATATAACCCTTTGCTTTTCACGAGATGAAAGAAATTTCGATAATACACTGAAACAAATAATTATTCTATTTATTTTATGCTTCAAATAAAGATTTTTGAAAGTACGGAGGTGTAAAAAGTCGATGACTTGGTAATGCATTCCCCGTTGAGAGCCCCAAACCGATTTACACTAGCGTAGTAATCTCCAGGTGCAGAATTAAAAACAATGCGGCGGCCATTGAAATTGTTAAGCAGGTCTCGCTAAAAAAAAAAGTGTCTATTTTAACCATTTCTTTTAAATGTAAAGGATATTAATTATTTCAATTGTCAAATAATCACGGAGATTTCTTGGATGGAAGTCTTTTGCGAAGGAAATTATGTTTTATATCGCTTATCGGCGAAGAAAAAAACCCAAGTCAAAACGGGTCGACTTGATCGACCAAGATGGCTAGATCTTTATTGATAATGAAAACAAGCGACGTTCATTATTCATATATCATAGGAATATGCCTACTCTAAAGCTCTATTCTTACGATCACGATACATCTGGGCCCGTATTCACCAAACTTTTTATTTTGGACTTGAGACTAAATCCAAATCCAAATCCCAAGTTCGGTTTTTGGATTCCCCAAGATTAAGCCGAAGTCGTATTCACCAACGCATTTTAAAACGGTCTCAATTTAGTCCAGTTTGTAAATGTCGTAAGCGGCCGCGCACCGACCTATCTTTAATGCATACGGAAAATATTTGGAGAAACTAAATTATACTATAATACAGGATTGATATAAGCATGAAACGTGCCACGAAACTCGTATGTTTGTAATATACTCATGTATAACACACTTAAACCTGTCAATGTGTGTTTCCTTTCTTCAGAAATAACTAGAATATGCATAACAGCGAACCAGTAAATGTCTTATTCGTCATATTTAAAAAAAGAAATACAAGATTAGAAAACAACTTTTTTAAATAATTGTATCAAATTCAACTTAAATTTTTATTTTCATTTTTCAAATATGTGACTTAAGTATCCTTGTCGATGGATCTATTTTCACCTCATGCGGTTCATATGTTTTCTGGTATATTAAAATGAGAAATATATTTCCAGGAATCCAAACCAGCCATTGGCATTGCTTGGTAACACAACAACACCTGCTTGGAACGTTACAACTGGAACCTGGTCTAAAAGAGCCTTTGAAAAGGAACCAGTGACATGGCCTCGGTATGACGATCGACGAACGTTCTTAACGTTTTCTACAAACATGACGTCACGATCTATCGGACACCTGCCTGGGGAACCCCAGACGTCATTTTGGTTGATTTTGATTCCTGCTCTGTTGCGAGATACATTTATACCAGTGCCTTTTGGAGTACCGCCAGGGGTACCAGAGGAAATAGAACCTTTTCTAACGGGAATGGATTTACCAAGTACGGTATCGGCTAGAGGTGTCATCCTTGGTCTTGTCGCTATATCAGGCGGACTGCTCATCAGTATCATTGCCATTGTTTGTTATGTGTGTAAGGTATTTTGTTGATTAGCAGACAGAGAATGGGGTTGTACACAAATACCAATTAATTTTCATTACAAGTGGAGGAAATTCTATCACCTCGACAAAGTTCAATTCATATTTGCCGACAATCATGAATGAATATATGATCAAACTGTGAGGTTTTTTAATTGTGGATTCGAACACAAGATGGCCTCCAGGTTTTGCCAAGGTACTTTGCAACATATTTAATTCAATAAAACAGAGTTACACGGACTTCGTACCGTGAGTTTTACCAGTGGTAAAACTCACGGTACGAAGTCCGTGTAACTCTGTTTTATACTGTCCAGATACCTCACTGTCCGTCAACCTTTCGAAGAGCCATATATGTAACCACAGACAGGGCGTAGCTTGTCTGAAAGTAATGTGTGTGTCAGGTTCCTTAGCGGGGTACGATACGGACTTACACTGCCTATACGAAGCCACGCCCCTGTCTGACGAAACACACGTAATAAAGCACCACAAGAAGATTCCCTGAACCGTTTCTGTAATTCCAAAATGGATTGTTACAATACTCATTATCGCCAGATACATGTATTTCAAATATGACTTGTAAGTATTCTATGTGTAATGTTAATTACGTGGAAATATGTGGAAATTAGTAAACGATGTCTCTTTAACCGTTTCCAACATGCAGGGGTATGATTTGTCGTAGAATTTATTATGCACATTCCCATCTTTGGTACATTGGAAGAGATACATACAGTGAAGGAATAAAACATTCTTGCTTTGCGTACATTGCAAGAAATACTGATAGTGAAGGAATAGCACGTTCTCGTTTACACTTTAGTAAACGTAGCTGTTAACCAGCTGCGGACAAACATGTTACATCTAGAAATTTAGAAGTGATATTTGGATACAGACCTGTAAACATTGTAAGAAAGCAATGTTTTATTAACGTTTGATACATCCGCCATGACCGAGTTGTGAGCCTTGGGAATATGAATCCAGATGTCTCCGCTAGTTTGATCCTCGATCACGGCTGTCATGATCGAGTGTCCTTGGGCAAGGCACAGTTTCTTTTACAGTACCGGGTTATCACATAGGATTCATGGATAGGTGTTCTGTCGTCGGGAGGAATCCGCTGTGGTCGAGCGGTTAGCGTCGGGGATTTGAAATCGGGTGTCCCGGGTTCGATCCCTAACCGCGGCACTACGGTCAAGGTGGAGTGCCCTTGGGCAAGGCACATTTTCTAGCCTATTACTGGTTTGCTTACCCAGGGATCGTGAATAAGTCAACTGTCGCCGTGATATAACTGAAATAATGTTGAAAGCGGCGTAAAACCCCAATAAAACAAAACAAATCTGTCGTCGGGCTGTAACTGAAGTACTGTCGAAAACGACGTAAAACTCAATCAATACAACACATGACAAATGTTTCTAGCTGTATTTAGAAAGCCTTGTATCACCGGTGCTGGTATTAAGTAAAGACTAAAAGTCGTGATAAAAAAAATTGATGTGTTCTGTTTGAGAATAGATTTATCTATCGTAGCCCAGTAACGGACGTTAACAAGATAATTGGGGACACTTCAACCGTTTCCAACTATCAAACGCAGTCTGAAAATATTGTGACAAAAGGAACGTGCTAATGGCGAGAAACAGTATCCCCTTTTACCACATTATTTTTAAATCTATTTAATAATTATACGTTCGTTTATAGAGATTGTGCATATTTTTGCCTCAATGTATTCAAGGTCTCGTGATGCAGATTTGTTGTACGTTAAGTTAATTATGTCCCTTATATGGCATCTGCTCCCGCCCTTCTTTGAACACTTGTTGATTAGCTTACATTGTATTAACGATATAAAGTGCTTTACTGACTTTCTTCCCTTTGGAAGACCTAATATGCAAAGATTATTGTACAGTTGATTAAATCTAAATCTGTGACTTGTTGAGTCTTTATTTCTATACCAATAATTGAATCCATGAAATAGAAAAAAGCTTCTAACAAGGTTTCTACCGCTATACTAAGCCGATGTGACATATTTTATGTCGCACTATACTATTGTAATAAAGGGTCGGGAATATTCGGAATATTTGGAGAAAACGCTAGCTTTGGCCCCTCCTGTCTTCTCCCCCTACAGTAAAAATGTTGTCAAAAGAAAAAATATTAAACACGTCTGAAGTTATTCGGTATAGTTGCATTATGGTATTCTTCACACATTCCAATCCCTTTTCAGTTATAGATTTCAGTTTGGACTCCATTGACATTCTATTTGACCCTAGATCTATAATTACAATCCCTCTCTGCTGTTGACAATTATGAGAAAATTCGATATTCCCTATATATATATATCCTTTATAAAAACGGTAATTACAGATCCAAATTGTCTAACATATGGTTTATTTCCCCATTTTATTTCTAAACCAATCAATCAATTATTATTACATATTATATTATTATATTATAGATTATTGTACAGATGATTACGTCTAAATCTGTGACTTGTTGAGTCTTTATCTATATACCAATACTTGAATCCATGAAATAGAAAAAAGCTTCTAACAAGGTTTCTACTGCTATACTAAGCCGATATGACATATTTTATGTCGTACTGTTGTAATAAAGGGTCGGGAATATTCGGAATATTTTGAGAAAACGCTAGCTTTGAGCCCCCCCCCCCCCCCCCCCCCCCCTGTCTTCTCCCCCTACAGTAAAAATGTTGTCAAAAGAAAAAATATTAAACACGTCTGAAGTTGTTCGGTATAGGTTTGCATTATGGTATTCTTCACACATTCCAATCCCTTTTCAGTTATATATTTCGGTTTGGACTCCATTGACATTCTATTTGACCCTAGATCTATAATTACAATCCCTTTCTGCTGTTGACAATTATGAGAAAATTCGATATTCCCTATATATATATATCCTTTATAAAAACGGAAGGTACAGATCCACATTTTCTAAGATATGTCTGTTTCCCCCCCATTTTATTTCTAAACCAATCAATCAACAAAACTAACAAAGGTTTTTAAACAAGAACTAGTGTATTTCGTTCCATCCTCTAATTCTCCGACATTTACTGAAGTCGTCTGTTTTAAGTCTTATAGATTAGAGGCAAAATTCGTCTGCTTCTTTCGGGAGAGAAACGATTCTGGTTCTCTTCGCACGAAGGATAGCCGCTAACAATTGAATACGGCAGCCCGATCAATATATCGGTCATATTATTGATTATTTCCTCTCGTGAATCTGTTAGGTATGGCTCAGTGTGTTGTTCCATGGGAGAATTCCAAAACGTAATACAAACGGATGCAAAAGATATGCATATGTTGACTCCTATATCGGAAACGCTCATTACTATATTACCTGGCTACATCGGGTTCGTTGGCATCGGTGGTTAATCAGTGAACTGGCGTATTTATATTCAAGTATGATATCACGAAAACAACATACTTTGTGTTATGCTTAGTGCAGTGGGGATTTTATCGCGTCGCCTGCTATGACAGAAGGAACAATTTTTCTTGCTGGAAACGTGTAGAAGTATTATGTGAATGTGGGATTTAACCGTTTACCTGATATGGAACATTTAAAATCGTCTTCTTAGAAAACTACTGAAGAATTTAGTGTAACATAAACAAAATTGAAATAGAATTTCAATATTGAGTTGATAACAATGTGGGAAAATGGGAATGTGATCAATTTGACCAATTTCCTCTGTTTTCCTACAGTGCATTCATAAGTCGTCTGCTGTATACGGAACCCGAAGTCGGCTATATCGGGTATTCAAGGATAATCAGTTGTAAATTGTGTAACGTAAGATTCCGGAGGTTCTCCATTTAAGCAGACGGTAATTAATGAGTAAATGAAAATGGATGTAACGTACTCGTTTACTGGCCCGTCGCTCGGGAACAATGCACGTGCGTTTTTATCGCAATTTTCGGATGTGTTCAGTGCTTTTGGGAAGTACATAGCTCCGTCCTATAAACACGACAGATGTGAGAGGTGAGTATGGTTTACGACAGGGACACTATATAGTGTCCCTGGTTACGGTTACAGCAGGGACACTATATAGTGTCCCTGGTTACGGTTACGATTTATTCAACATATGTGGAAAGTCTCCGCGGTCTAAAACTGGGATTAACCTTTACACATATAACAAATCTTCAGCAGACGACTTTGAAAACAATTGGTCAACTATATGAGCAATCTCTATAAGTTAAAGTATACTATTTGAATAGAGTTGAAAACATCTAACAACAAAGAAAAATGCTCAGCATGAGAATTTTTTTCCTTTTGTCACAATGTTTTCAAAAGTCGTATGATTCATAGGAATCAGAAAGAGTTAGAGAACCGTGAGAAAATCTAAGGTTTGCATTGTGGCAAAGGGAAATTTTACTCGCTTCGAACAATTTCGCCCTTTTCCCATAATGTTACCGGAAGTTGTCTGTTGCAAAGTGACTAATGTATAAGGGAAATGGTTAAAGAAGAATAATAGGATTAAATCTAAATATCAAAACCATTCCAGAACATACCCCTGTTTCTGTATACACATTTTTTTTAAAAATGCCCCAAAATGCAGCTGCGGCGATACACATCTGCGTAATGTATCGACCAGATCAGCCTGCGCTGTCCGCGCAGACTGATCCGGCCGACACATTCCGTCTAAGGGGTTGATAGATAGAGCAGTGATTTCTGAAAAAGAAAATCCACAGGAGGCGAAAAGTGTTAATCCGGGTACGCCTGCGTGGCATGCTAAGCTGATCCGGGTCGATACTTTACGCAGAGTCCACAGTGTTGATTTTCTCACGAGACGGCCTATACATTGAGTATTGCCAAGCTACGCCCCTGGTAATAAGGATAGTTCCAGATCACCCTGCGCATCCGCGTTGTCTAATCTGGCTCTGTACTAGTCGCGTATCAGTCAAAAAAGCACTGAAGAAGTCTCTGACATACAGTGTATATTTAGATTAGATAGTATGGTAGGTGAAATTTGATCGTTTTCAACACATGCCAAAACAGTTCTTAAGTTGTTGTTAGTACTACACGGCCCAATTACTGTAAGTTACATGGTGAAACGATGGAATATTTCTCAAAATATGATTCCTGTGTTCTCAATGTGGTGTGGAATGTTTTCATGTTTACCTTAATAACGATTTCTCTGATATCAACGATCTAACACGCGTTATGCAGCAGACAGGGGAATATCAAAAACATTGTGAGCAATTTAGCACAATGTTCAAAATGCGCAATCTTCCTTTCCCACAATGCCTAAAACTCTTTATCAAAATATTTTGAAATGTCTACACAAGTAACACTATTTCCTAAGACGAAGTTAAAGCTATAATATCGAGTAAAGGATTTACAGTGAACAATGTGTTAGCCGTTCCGCAAGAAAACCAACATTGTGGACTCTGCGTAAAGTATCGACTCGGATCAGCCTTAGCATGTCGCGTAGGCTAACCCGGGCAGACACTTTTCGCCTCCTGTGGATTTTCTGTTTCAGGAATCCTTACTCTATACCTCTGTTCCCTTGAGAAGGAATGTGTCGGCCCGGATTAGTCTGCACGGACTGCGCAGGCTGATCTGGGTGGATACATTAAGCAGAGACCATAATGTTGGTTTTCTCGCGGGATGGCTCAATTATACACAAAAAGTTACCGGGTTAACGTTGTACATTGAGTGACGGGAATTACGGTACAAGATAATTGTTTTAACTGATGTGATAATTTAAATCTCAAACACACTGTTCCACCGCAGAAGAGACCGAAAAGCTCATTAAGAAATATTTTTAGTGTGCCAAAAGTTATAAACATTTGTCATTTTTCGACATTGTTTCTTAAAAGACATTACCGAATTAGAAATGCTTTAACCCTTTTTCTTGTACGAATATGTAGAAAACGAATTGTGAAAACATTAAGGGAACAACTTTTCCTGTAAATTGTCAGCTGTGTATCATACAATTCTGTATTCTATATTCTGTATCAAACGTGCGCTTTACAACAACAAAATGTCAACGACAAAGATAACAGTTTTTCGCAAACAAATAGATGTAAGTGAGACATACGGTGTAACCACAAGGTGTAACCACAAGTTGTAACCACGCTAATTGAAATGTCAGAAAATCGTCAAGTTTTCAATAAACCAATAACTCAATCACTTAGCCGATAACTTTCCTATAAATCAATCACACAGCATCCCGATCAATGGATGAATCGATTAACACTTTACCTTGCATGCTATGTTAGAGTCGTCTGCTTTGAAAACATCACAGGGTAAAAGTAGCACATGTACTCGTTTCGAAGCAGAGTTGAATACAATTTGTTGAAAGGAGCAAATGTTCCTTTTCCGATAAATGATTGTTAACGTCCTATTAGTTTTGTGTTTTAAATCCATATTTCGGATACTTCCACCAAAAGTATATTTTTTACTTGATGAGCAATTTCCCCTTTGCAACAATGTTTTCCTATTTTTGCAATGATGTTTTCAAAGTCGTCTTTGTGACGGTTCCTGGTTATTTAGAATCCTAACCCAAAGGAAATAAAACCCCAATGACCCCGCACGTCAGCGAAGTTGTTTTTAAGTCGTTCAAATGTCAATGTCATGGTCACTAGATCAAACATTTTTTATTTCAAAATAAAACACTTGACACAAAAAACGGCCTACGTATAAGTCATCATCGACGGGTCATGTAATGGAAAATAATCAGTTTTTGTCATAGACAGATAGGGTAATTACGTTATGCCATAGAATCTTCAGACGGACAGGGCATTGCCATCGAAACTTTAATCCCGAAGGCATAATAAAACAAAAGGGCCATGATGGTTCTATATCGCTCACCTGATTTAATATAAATGCAATACAAGAGAAAGTTGATGCAACGGAAATCCATACTGCAGTTATGCATAACACTTACATTAGTTATCAACTGAGGGGCATATTGGAACATCAGGGATGTATCAATAATAAGTCACATTAGGCCTACTTCTACGTCGAAATATTATAAAGTGCTGTACTCTCATTATTGCCGGATTGAGTATAGTTATGGAGTTATTAATCAGTATGACATTTTGCTGCATCAACTGTGTTTATATATTTCCTATGTAAAACATGGGGCCCTGGAAAGGGGCCAATTTTTACCCCATGTACAATATGTCAACAACAGTGATAGGGTACCATCAGGGGCGTAGTTTTGCAATAATCAATGTGTAGGCCGTCTCGTGAGAAAATCAACATTGTGGACTCTGCGTAAAGTATCGACCCGGGTCAGCCTAAGCATGCCACGCAGGCCTACCCGGATAGACACTTTTCGCCTACTGTGGATTTTCTGTTTCAGGAATAACTACTCTATACATATATCCCCCCTAAGACGGAATGTGTCGGCCGGATCAGTCTTCGCGGACAGCGCAGGCTGATCTGGTCGATACATTACGCAGATGTCTATCGCCGCAGCTGCATTTTGGGGCAGTTTGAGAAAAAATATGTAGGCACGTGCCTACAGTGCCTAAAGGGAGCTACGCCCCTGACCACTACTTGGTGCTACATACCAAAATAACTAAGCTCTGACACATAATAGATTTTAAACTTTTACTGCATAACATATGGAGAAACAACCTCCCATGGCGACCATGTTTTGAACGAATTTTACGCCATTTGAAGGGTAATGTGTTCTGAATTATTTTCAAATCAGGTCTGTACTTTCGGAAAATAAGTTCTTTAAACGATTTTACTATAATGGATGGGAATCATTTGAAAACCTTGGAAGAGATGCACGCAAGAAATATGTTGGGCAAATCGGGCCAATGACAAACTTGCAGCTATCAGACAAGAAGCTTTTTAAGTTTGTTTCCTTTCCGTTGTCACGGCAACCAGCGATGTCAATGGGATTGAATTATGTTGAACAATTTGGAAAGAGGACTACTTAAGAACATTCCTGTGAAATAATTTTGTAATTGGTCCATTGGTTTTAGGGGATAAGTTGTTTGAAGTTGTTTCTAGGAAAATTTGCACGGACGGGGACAGACGACTCCAGACGGTGAGTGATCAATAAATAATCCGAAATGGTTTGACAGCCCGAGAACTAGATCTATATATATATATATATACAATTAAAAGACGAGTCGAACTATTGGACAATTTACTCGAATAGTTAATTACTTTGACACCGTTTAGACTGGTTGACAAATTGTTATGTTATTTACAAAAACTGACATGTAAATAACTGAAACACCGACTATTTTAAACGTCATCTGATTTCTCGTAAACAAACAAAAATGACAAGCAGCAGTATCGATTGTCAACATGGATATGGAGCAGTATGCAATTTATTTTTTATGTCGTATCGTAGACTTATATGTTTACTATCACTTACTTTTTTTCTTGTCAATTGTCATTCTGGTTCGCAGTTCAGGGAGTTGTTCCCACTAGCAAAGCAATAGCAGACGCTCTTTTAAACTGTTTTCTATCTAAAATGACCATTAAAGATGAAGTTTCAGTTTTCAGTTGATGTAGCTTTGCATCCATGCTATCTCATCCAAAAATTAACTGTATGCCATATGCCTCCGGAAAGCTTTTTACACTAATTGGCAACAAGTGCAGACCAAGACCAAACTGTGTGCACGGCTGTGCAGGTTGATTTGGATCTTCACTAATCACTTTTTGCTATAACCCTTAGAGCTGTCATAGCTACATCAACAGTAGGGGTAGGTAGGAGAGTATGTCAGGGTATGTGATTCTGATGCATGATGTATTTCAATGTATTTCTCCTGAATTATTGTCATCAGAAGACTGATAAATCAGTGAACACTATTTTTAGGAGATCTGACCTTGTTGGGTATGCCAGTTAAATGTGCAGGGTGTATTACCTACATGTACCCTGTTGATTCCTACATGTTTTGGGTATTTTTAAACATACATTGCTTTTTGTTCAACTGAACCAATGAATGATGAAGTTAGAATGTAAATTTACTCTTTCCTACATACAACAAATCGGCAGCAAATGGCTTAAATAATATTTAGGTAAAATATGGAAACACTATGCAAGGGCGTAACCAGAGAAGAATGTTTTATACACACTATCCTGTTTTTTTACAATTTACAGTGTTCAGGACTTGAACAGACGTTTGGTTGTGGAATTTTCTGTACGTATTGTGCGTAATGGGCGGTACGCCCTTGCTATGAAAGTATAATTATCAACTAGAGTTGAAAACATTGTTACATCAGCTCAGGCATTCTGATCGCTAATAGGTTCTAGGTGTCTCTATCATGTATGTGTTATTCTATTTCAGGTCAGTTCAGATGCGACTGTATGCCCTTAATAAGAGGCAGTTTGTTCTAGTCTTTCTACTCTTTTTTGTGTGTTATGGAATCACCATTCTTGTTGGGGTGGCAGGTAAGGATAAAATCTGATCAGAGCTCTAGATATATAAGGGGTGCATTTCATGGTCTAATTCTTTTATTTTACCTCCAAACCCTATTTGGTTGGTACTCAGAAGATTAATCTTGGTGGGATGATTCTTTTGAGTACCTACTCTAGGGGGTTATTTATAGCTGAACAGAAGCATACATAAATTAAGCTTTCTGATGCCCCTGCAGCGAAAAAACTTTGCAAATATTGAAGCAAAAGGAGAAATTGCTCATGATGAGCAATTTCTCCTTTTGATGCAATGTTTTCAACTTTATTCAATATTTTTTCTTTCATTTAAAGACAGTTTCATTATTTTTGTCTAAATGTCTTAAAAGTCATCTACTGCAGATTTGTTTTATGTGGGGAAAGTTTAACTAAGATTTAGAAATTGAATTCAGAATGTAAAACCCTCATTGAAACCTTATTTCATTAGTGGCAATTTTGGATAAGAACAACATTTGAGCTCAAAGAGCTCAAGGTGAGCTTTTTTGATTGTCATGTGTCTGTATTTTATGTTGGATCTTTTGGGTTTAAAAAAGATCACTGGCAAGGTCACAAATCTCACTAGTGACAACATATCTGAAACTTCATGCAGTATTTGCAATTTCACTTATAATATTTGTTACTGATATTTTGGGGTCAGTATGTAAATTATGTCCCATACCTTTGACTCTGAAGCATGTTTTCTAGTACTGGTTTGTCCCTAAAGGATCCTGAATGAGGGTTCTCTCAACAGACTGAAATGCCATTGAAAAAAAAGAAAAACATGAATTAAAAAAATATTAAATATCTATGAGACAGCTTGAAATATGGGTCATCCAGGCAGGATGGAGTTTATTTTTTTGGGAAATGAAGCAATTGATTATATTTAGAAATGTTTACTTTACCAACAAAATTGACTGCTGTAGAGACATCGAATGTGTTCTGTATCAGGGAGATACATATAGGATCCATCATGAGTTTTCTTTGGAGATCAAGATTTCTTAGTGTGTTTTAATGAAAAATATTGACAACATCAAAACAAAGACCGAATAACATATTCTTCATAAGAACTTGTGATACACCGCATAAAAAGTAGTCCTCATCATTTTTGAATAAGAAGAAAAAAAACAACAATGTTTTAAACAATTAAGACTCGTTATTTATTCAAAATAACGTATTATTGCATTTTTCAATGTGTAAAATTTAACAACTTAACAATAAACATAATAAAGATAAAGGTCAAAATGACGTCATCAGTAGTCGCGTGTATGACGTGTATTTGATATCACACATGTTGGATATCGTTTATCCGTGATTTGTTCTCAACTTGAAAATAAGGGTATTTATGTGATAATTAATCCTCTCCCTCATCTGATGCTTCTGTGAAATTGAAGATTTGTTGATTAAGTATTGATGAGTGTTCTACCCCTTGTCATGGAGGTATGTCTTGAATTTATTATTTTCAGTTTTTAGCTCACCTGAGCTATTTTGCCTTATATGGCTATGGCTATAATGAAAATTAAACAATCTTCTCCTACGAAAGTGTCAGGCCGATTTTCAAATAATTTTGTAGAAATGTTCTTTAAGTGACCCACTATCAGATTTCTTCAAGCCATGTTGATTGGTCGAAAAACATGGCCGCCAGTGGGCAGGGCTATTTTGTCTTATATGGCTATAGTGAAAACTTAAAAAATCTTCTTCTCCCAAACTGGTTAGCAGATTTTCAAATAATTTTGTAGAAATGTTCCTTGGATGACCCTCTATCAGATTCCTTCAGGCCATGTTGATTGGTCGAAAAACATGGCCGCCAGAGGGCGGGGCTATTTTGCCTTATATGGCTATAATGAAAACTTAAAAGATCTTCTTTTCCGAAAATGTCAGGCCGATTTTCAAATAATTTTGTAGAAATGTTCCTTAAGTCAGATTCCTTCAAGCCATGTTGATTGGTCGAAAAATATGGCCGCCAGTGGGCAGGGCTATTTTGCATTATATGGTTATAGTTAAAAAATCTTCTCCTCCAAAAGTGTCAGGCCGTTTTTCAAATAATTTGTAGAAATGTTCCTAGGGTGACCCTCTATCAGATTCCTTCAAGCCAAGTTGATTTGTCAGAAACTATGGCCGCCAGGGGGCGTCCTTATATAGCTAAAGTGAAGGAAAAAAAATCAGGTGAGCGATCTAGGGCCATCATGGCCCTCTTGTTTAGATACATGTACATGTCTTTTTACATGTTTACATAGCATACAAGTTTTAACACATCATATCAGGTATATGGTTAAGAAATAACCTACAATAAAATTAGATTACCTCAATGAAACTAAGGTAATGAATGTCTATAAAAGTAAAACAGGCCAATCAAACACTGACAAAGAGCCCTATTGAACTGTAGTGCGTCATGTAATTGAGACGTGTTTGTTAGACCTGCATATTTTAAATAATTAATGAATGTTTCATTTCAGGGCCACCAATTATTGATACAGTCACACAGAATTTATCAGCCATGGCGCAGCAAGAGGACAATATTGATATGAAGGTAAGCTCCTTAAGAACTCTCTCTTTTGTGTTGCCTGTCCTGGTAGGGAGACGCTTAACCCTTTCCCATATACAGACACTTTCTGACACCTCTGCAGCAGACGACAAGCAATTTCTCCTTTTGCCACAGTATGTTCAACTGTTTTCAATTATCATACCATTATTTATAGAGATTTTTCACATTTTTACCAAGATGTTTTCAAAGTCGTCTGTTGCAGATTTGCTGTATGTGGAAATAAGGGTTTAAGATCTCCATTCACTCTCTCTCTCTCCATGCATTTGTCAATCATGTTTTCATATCGGCAGGAGACAATATAGCTCCTTAGAACTATTTTTGTTAAGTAATTGAATAAGCAGTCCATCAATAAAACCAACATTGTGGACTCTGCGTAAAGTTTCCTGTGGATTTTCTGTTTCAGCAATCATTACTTTTACCTCTATCCCCCTGAGATGGAATGTGTTGGCCCGTATCAGCCTGGGCAGACTGTGCAGGCTGATCTGGGGCGATACATTAGGCAGAGTCCATAATGTTGGTTTTCTCGTGGAACGGCTCCAATATGAATGAACACTTGCTTATTTAATCCTTTTCCACACACACAAATCTGCAGCAGATGTGACTTTGAAAAACATTTGGCAAGAATATGGAAAACCTCTCTAAATGAAAGTATATTGAATAGAGTTGAACAAATATTATGGCAAATCAAGAAATTGCTCCTGATGAGCAATTTCTCCTTTTACCACAATGTTTTTAAAAGATGTCTCCTGCAGTCAAAAAGCGTCTCACTGTCTGTATGTGAGAAAGGGGTAATGGACTAAAGGTTTTTGTATTTCACTTCCAGACAGGTCCATTTCCGTTAAAGTCTCCTCCTCTGTCCACCTTCCATCAACAATTCTGGTTGATTGCTAAAATCATAACAGATAATACACAAGGTGAGTTCACTGTTTTAATCACTGGAATTTTATGTTTTATTGTGATATAATAGTACATCTGTTTTTATGCTGTTGTTTACTGACTTTTAACCCTTTTCAACATGCAGATACACACCTGTAGCAGATGACTTTAGAAAGCATTGATGCAAAAGGAGAAATTGCTTACAGGTGCATATTTTCCTTTGTCACAATGTTTGCAGATCAATTCAATAGTTATACATTCAATTAAAGAGATGTAACCTAATATTAGGATAAATGTTTTTTAAGTCATCTGTTGCATATTTGTTGTATGTGAGAACGAATTTAAAAGTAGTAGATCTATTTTCTTCTTTTATTACAGGAACAAAAATAGAACAATCTTTTACAGTGAGTGTTTTCATTGGTGGAATTAAAGGTGAAGATGAGAGTATCCTCCAATCAAATAACCCCAAACTTAGTGGCGAAACACATAATAGGACCCGACTTCTTTCTTGTAAACAGGTAGGAAATACAATCATGGCTCATAATAAATGATATCAGAATATAAACTGTTATTTTGTGTTATGCAGGTAAACTTGGACCAATCTGGACTTATAGAGTCTGTCCATTCCCTTTCAAAGTCGACACATGCCTACAATGCTTCGTCTCATGGGTCAAAGTTGCAAGCACATGTGTACTTTACATGTGGGCGTGTTCTCAAACTACAAATCAGCAGCAGACATTAGGGAACGGTCTTAAACACAAAAGGACAAATTACACTTTCACTAGACTACTGACAGTTCTGTATGCCATTTTATGAGAATACCAGTTGTGTATGGGCAGACAGTAGGGCAGTGTCCACTAATCTGGTCTGATCTCCATTCACTATTTACCCTTTCCCACATATAACAAATCTGCAGCAGTTATAGTCCCTTGATGGGTGTACCTGTATATATATATTGTGGCAGTATAGCATTTTTGTTATTCATCACTATAAATATTTTCTTTCCACATATTAACACTCACAATTTGGCACATGTGACAATATTAGTTATAAGTCAATTAGACTAGGTGCTGGTACAACTTGAATACATAAATAAAATAAATAAAAAAATGTAATGTATATTTGTATTCATTGTTTAGTTGTGGACTGTACGATAATTAAATAGTTTGCACTTTTTGGAAGATTTTTTCTTGCTCTTAACCAAAACAAACAACTATTGTTTTGGGGGAAATTCGAGAGCTTTTGTCATCACCTGGCTACTTTACTTCTAACCTTCTAAAGCTGTAGCTTTGAAACTTTGAATAATATTTATCATCATTGGGTGACTTTGACTTGGGTATCTTAGTTTTATGCTTAGCTTCACATTTTTCTTAAACCATGAAATGGTGCTGTCACACTATTGCGTATCATACTAGTGTATGCCAGCATATGAAAAATATAACTCATACACTGGTATATGCTGACATACGCTAGGGGTACATTAGGCATATGTTGTATATGTTTCAAGCATGGTCGCATAAGGTGGCATACAGCGAGGCGGATTTTTTTCTTTTTTAAGTATGCCTAAAAAATGGACGTATGGTTTATATGCAAAGCAGACGCAAGGCATACACTGATAACGCTAGCATATTGATAGCGCATGAGTAACATACTTTTAACGTATGTCTGACGTATCTGCAATGTATATAGACATCTTGGCGTATGTCTGCTGGTTGAGTAACGTAAACATAATGTTCAACTAGCGTGTGATTGGTGTATATCAAGTGTATCCCCTGCGTATTGCCAGCGTTTTGATGAAGTATATATATATGGCTTTTGCAATAATGCTGCAATGTGGAAAGGCAGCAGCTTATGTGGGGACTTTGTCATGTGATAGCGGTATACTAGACATGCGCAGTTCATACACTACTCATTCCCTAGCCATGCGCAGACTACGCCATCATAAGATGCTTTAGTAATGCCAGTTCAATACTGTATCTTGCATTTTAGTGAGTTGTTGCCATTCTCCTTAATGTAATAAAACCAGATGAGCTTTGAAACCTTCTTGCAGTGCTCTTGTTTCCAGAGTTTATAGTCATTATTGATGAATGACCAAATACGTAACCAATGTTGTTTTGTTATTATCTAGGAATGTGATGACCTCATTCTGTTACATCTTGGTTACCTTGACTACACATATTACATCATCAACATCAACTTTCATGGACTAGAAAAGCAAACACATTTCAACATAAAAAATATTATGTTTTATGTAAGTACTTTATATCACATTTCAACATAAAAAATATCATGTTTTATGTATTAAAGTACTTAATATCACAATTCAACATAAAGAAGATCATGTTTTATGTAAGTACTTTATATCACATTTCAACATTTAAAAAAAAAAAATGTCATGTTTTATGTAAGTGCTTTATATCACATTTCAACATAAAGAATATCAAGTTTTATGTAAGTACTTAAATCACATTTCAACATAAAGAATATCATGTTTTATGTAAGTACTTTATATCACATTTCAACATAAATAATATCATGTTTTATGTAAGTACTTTATATCACATTTCACCATAAAGAATATCATGTTTTATGTAAGTACTTTATCCCTTTCCCTCATATAGACGCTTTCTGATGCCTCTGTAGCAGACAGCTTTTTGAAAACATAGTGACAAAAGAACAAATTGTTGAAAATAAGCAATTTCTCCTTTTGCCACAATGTTTTCCACTTTTAGTCATAGATTATCCATTCAATTATAGAGATTTTCCATTTTTTGACTAAATATGTTCAAAGTCGTCTGCTTCATATTCGTTGTATGAGGGAAAGGGTTAAATAACATTTCAACATAAAGAATATCATGTTTATGTAAGTACTTTATATTTTCATGCAAATGTCCTTCTATGAATTGTTGTGTATTTGAACAATTGCGCGGTGCTCCATGAAAACCAACCTTAGTGTAATTTTTACAAATGTCTTAGATCTAAATAGACCTTGTTTATCAGAAGGAGATTTCAATTATAAATTAATTATTAATAATTACTTTTTCCACAAGAGTATAATTGGTTATCTAGAATACTGATTTTGAATTGATATGATTTTGGGTTACATGTCTCACATGTTTTAGAATTTTCTCTTTATTTAGAATTTTAGATAATGGAATAACATTAGGATAATCATTGTAGAAAGGTTTAAAGTTCCATTGAGATCCAACAGTCTGCAATAATATAAATACATTAACTATTGATTAATCTGTTTTAACCCTTTCCCTCATACGACAATTCTGCAGCAGACGACTTTGAACATAGAAAATCTCTATAATTGAATGGATAATCTATGACTAAAAGTGGAAAACATAGTGGCAAATGGAGAAATTGCTCGTTTTGAGTCAAAAAGCCGTCTGCTGCAGAGGCGTCAGTACGTCTATATGAGGGAAAGGGTTAATTATGTGAGTTATTTAGCTCTATAGAGCACTATGTGCACTAAGTAAGCTAACAGTTAAGTTACAGTATACAGTTTTTGTCATATTGCAGTTCAAAAGTTATAACACTTCGTTTACCAAGTTGGAGATATGGATGAGGTTCTCATACCTAGTCATCACCTTTCTAGTTACAGTAAGTTTTGTTGTTTCATCATTTTCTTCTTTTAATGAAAATCAATTTGCACAAATGTTCCTTGGGGGATCCTCTTCTAAGATTGTTCAAATTATTTTGATCCGTTTAAAAACATGGCAGCCAGGGGCCGGGGCTTGTTTTCCTTATATGTCATATATCGAAAACTCAAAAAAATCTTCTTGTACTGGCCCGATTTGTAAATAATTTGGCACAATTGTTTCTTGGGTGACCCTCTACCAAGGTTGTTCAATTTATTCTGATCCGTTGAAAAACAAGGCCACCAGGGGGTTTGCTTGTTTTCCTTATATGTATAGACTAAAAACTTTGAAAACTATTGAAGTTCTATTAAATCAGGTGAGCGATATAGGGCCTTCATGGCCATTTTGTTTTATAAATGGACTTGTCAAGCTTTGCATTTGGAAGAGTCAATAGCTAATTCTAGGAATATCAAGATGAAATGTCGAATAGAGCAGTCAGCACAGTATAGAGCCTGGTCAGCTGGTGCTGGTGCAGATGTGCCAGCTGGCCTTGCATTGTACTGGAGACACAGGGTTCATACAATCGTTTCCAGCAGTCAATTGATTAATTAACTGTCTCTGAGGACTTTTGAAGCCTCTCAGAGACTGCAGCAGATGCCACTTGAAAATGTTGTGGCAAAAGGAGCTATTTATCCTTTTCCAACGTTTTCAGTTCTGTATTGAGAATTTTCAAATTTCCTGATAATTTTCCCCCCTCATATGATTGAGACATCATACAGGAGGTTGAAGGTTAGAATCCCAGTGGTAACATTGATGTCCCTTTCGATATGGGCAATTGGTGAGCCACCAGCCAGTTAGATAAAGGTAACAAATGTCTGTCTGCCTTATGCCTTACAAAAAGGCTAGGATTTATAAAGTGAACATGCTCAGGATAAATTTACTTTTGATTCAGAAATTGCATGCCCGTTAATCAGATGACACTTCTATAAATAAACACTTTACTTTTATTTTCAGTGTTGGTTTGCTCATTCCCTGAGAAAGTTTTCATTACGAGACTGGTCTATGGAACAGAAATGGATGTCCTTGCTTCTTCCGTTATTGTTGTTATACAATGGTAAGAATTATTATCAATTGATCCATGTCATGTGATAAACGACCTTAAAGAAGAAACATTCGCACAGTCTGATCAGTGTCTTCTCAGTTCGCCATCTAGTCAGTATATACATTATGGAAGCCTCTGAAGAATTTGAGAACATGTATGGCAAAATCAGGTCAATAAATATTTTTTTGCCAAACTTGCACTTTTTTTCAAAAGGCCCATTTTTGTGTGATATATTGTCTAATTATACTACCCTATTTAGCAACCCATCAGAAATGGCCCAGTTTTACTCACAGGGCTTAATTCTCAACAATCTCCAAATCAAACATGCTCACTACATGCGTATATCCTGTAAACATCTCTATTCACATAGTCAATTCAGTCAGCGAGAGACAGACAAGCATTTCAAGGCAAAAACAGGCTTTTCATACCAACTTTTTGACTGTAAATCAGTTCAGCCACAGTTGCATTTAGTAATTTATTACCTCATTGTTTTTCAGATCCCATATTTCCTCTGACTTTTCTAGTGGATAGTTGGGTACCAGGTATGCTGGATGGATGTTTCCAAGCTTCATTTCTCTGTGCCTTATTACTCTTCTGGCTCTGTTTATACCATGGGGTTAGACAGGTATGTATGGATACTGAGATGTTAATTCAACCCTTTCCCACATACAACAATCTTTAAAAACATCTTAGCAAAAAAATGGAAACTTTTTTTAAAAGTATAATTTTTAAATTTACCTGCTGCAGATGAATCAAAATGCAGCTATATTTGGGAAATAATTGTATCGCTTCTTCAAAGATAGCCAAGAATCTGCCATGGAAGAGTGGATTGCACATTTTTACACATCTGAAGTAGACAACTTTTGAAAATGTTGTGGGGACAGGAGAAATTGTTCTACTTTTGCTACAATATTTTTGACTATTCAATATTTTAGTGCTCAATGGATACAAATTTGTCTGCAACAGATTTGGTGTGTGTGTAATAGGATTTATATTTTACCACATCGTAAGATGAACTGCTCGCTCTGATATACAGTCGAATCTGTACTAAAGACCACCGGGTATAACCAACCCCCTGGTGTAAGCCACCACATGTATAAGGTAGTATACATAAGACCCAACAAACCGAAACATACATTTGTACCTCAATAAGAGACCATCTGTCTTAAGAGACCACTTACAGCATTTCCCTTGGGTGGTCTCTTAATACAAGTTTGACTGTAACTGAAATAATGTTGAAAAATAATTCTGAAATATTTTGAAAATGGTGTTAAACTCAATCATTCATAGGACATGACTTGTATGTTTTATAGACTGACCGAAGATTCATAAGGTTTTACCTACCAAAGATGTTAATAGTTGGGTTGATATGGATATCTGCTGTCATACTGGCTTCGTGGCAGGAATACAATGAACTACAGGATCCAACCTACTACTATAGGCTAGACACAAGTAATTTTATGGTATGTAGTTAGTCTTTTCTTGTATGTGTATTTCTTGACAATGATACTCTGATCTTTTTGTTAAAGTGTTACTAGAACTGCAGTGATTTTTAGCTCACATGAGCATGAAGTGCTCAATGTGAGCATTTCTGATCTCTTAACCCTTTCCCTGATACGACAATTCTGCATCAGACGACTTTGAACATATTTTGTCAAAACATAGAAAATGTCCATAATTGAATGGATAACCTATGACAAAAAGTGGAAAACATTGTGGCAAAAGGAGAAATTGCACGTTTCTTCTTTTGTCACTATGTTTTCAAAAAGCCGTCTGCTGCAGAGGCGTCAGAAAGCGTCTATATGAGGGAAAGGGTTAACATACATCGTCGTGTTGTTCATTAACATTAGTTCAAACAACATCTTCTCCTATACCGCTTGGTCAATTACATTTAAACTTTGCATAAATGATCATGAAATAGTCCTCTGCCAAAATATCTAAAACTAATGTTATGGTTGCCATTGCAACAGAGAGGAATATATTCTAAAATCTTTTCCTCTGAAACTGGTGGTCAGAATTTTACATAATTTGGTACAAATGATCATCTGGTGACCATGCATTGAAATAGCTAAAATGAAGACTATCCTTCCAAAAATAAGCCCCACAATGCTTTGAGCTCTTTATCAAAATTGTGTCTACTTATTTTCTCAGATGTTTTTATAGTGTATGCCCATAAATATGCCATATCAGTTATGTTGTTAATATTTTGTGTTTTCTTTCCAGGGTTTTAAAGTATTTTTCTTTGTTGTTGGAGGCGTATATTTGTTGTATTTGCTATATTTATTAGTGAGAGCATATGCAGAGTTGAGATCAATGCCATATTTTGGTAAGTTCTTTTGATGCTTCTATCTGTAATGTTGCTGGATTATTATGTTCTCCGGTAATTCTGAATTTAAGAATATTTGACAAAATATATATATAGGATCTGACATGAGTTGTCATTTCATATAAAGTTTTATTAAACGAGTTCAAGAAATTTGTTATTAAACGAGCCTTTGGCGAGCTTAATAACAAATTTCTTGGACGAGATTAATTAAACGTTATGAAATGACAACGAATGTCAGATTCTTTTTATCACATGACGAAACACAAAAAGAAAATATTTTTTTCGCTGTCAGAAAATAGTCCCAACATGTAATACTTAATAAACTGTTAACTTATCACACAAAAAATTATTTTTATGACCGATAATGGTCCCTTTACCTTGCCTATCTATCGTGATGTTTGTGTTTACCGGATACACATTCTCAGCCATTTTGTAAACATTCGCGGATGAATACTAAAATAGTGATTCGGTCATGTTATATTACGAGTGTAATATAAAGAAAAAAGTAATGGGTATATTAGATCGGATACAAGTATTGTCATGTGATAAAATCATTCAACCCTTTACCATATACAACATCAGGGAAATTATAGAAAGTCACTGTCAACAATACATTTATAATTATTTAATAGAGTTAAAAACATTGTGGCAAAAGGTGAAATTGTTAATTAATATCTTGCTCTCTTTCGTCACAATGTTTTTAAAAGCAGTCTTCTGTAGATGTGTCAAAGTATATCTTAATATCACTGTGGGAAAGATTTTCAACCTTAAACGGTTTACCTGATATGCTAATCTAGAGTTGTCTACTAAGAAATAGCCTGCAATATCTGGGTATTGGTAGTACCGGGTTGATTTACAAATACAGTGGGGAAAAGATAAACTGCTCATTTTAAGCAATTTCCACTTTTACCATAATGTTTTATTAAGACGATGCCTGCTGTAGAGTAGTAACAAATTGTATAGGTTTAATTGATAAACCTGTATAATGGATTTATTATTTTCAATTCTAATCAACTTAATTATCTACTTTTTTGTTACAGATTTACGCCTGAAATTCATGACCTTATTGATGTTGATTGTGTTATCAATAAGTATCACGATTACTGTGCTACGATACGGCCGTGCAGTGCTACAGGATAATTTTGTGGCTGAACTCTCCACGCATTACCAAAACTCAACAGAATTTGTCTCATTTTATGGGCTACTCAACATCTATATGTATACTATGGCTTTTGTATATTCACCCTCTCACAATGCAGTATTCGGTTAGTTTATATATGTTATTCAATCTTATTCAACCCCCCTTTGCCACATACAATGAATCCACGGCAGACGACTGAAAATATCTAGCAAATTTTACTTTTGCTACAATGCTTTCAAAAGTTGTCTGCTGCAGATGTGTCTAAATGCATCTGTAACTAGGAAACGGTTAAATTAAACCTTTTCACAAATGCAGATCGATTTATCTGCAGCAGATTACTTTTGCCACTAATTTCAATTCATTATGAGCATTTTTTTCCTTTTCACAATGTAGACGATATTTGCATTAATTGGTCATACATTTAGTTCTGTTTCGCAAATTAACTTCAGAATAGCAACACATATACCTTGTGATCAGGATAATGGAACATAACTCTAGCCTGCCTATTTTTGGAGTTATCACCCTTTTTATTATACCCCCAGATACATAGTATATGGGGGCTATATAGAAGTCGCCCTTGTCGGTCGGTCAGTCGGTCTGTCCGTTGGTCTGTAGACACTATTTCTCAGCAACCCTTGATCAGAATTCAATATAACTTCATAAGAAGGATTGATACCAAGCCTAGTTGTGCATATTGTCGGCGTGTTGCACTGGAATTATTTTTGAATGAGGTATGGCCCCTTGAATTTTTCATACATAGTTGGTCTGTAGACATTTCTTGTGTTATGGTCCCTTGAATTTCTCATACATATGTATATTGTCAGGCACCAGCTGGGGGTATTCATCACCTTCAGTGATATTTCTAGTTCTATTATTTAATGCGGCCATTAACTTAACTTCTGTTTGGCAGATTTACTTCTTAATTGCAACACTTCTATGTTGTGATCAAGAGAATTAAACAATATAACTGTAACTGTACCTGCTCATTCTTGAAGACTTTACTCCCCTTTTTTCTTCTTTCTTCTTCTTATTTTGTTGCCATTTTCTCAATTAATTTCCAATGTATATAATTTATATTTTTTGTTTATAGAAACTCATTTTAAAGATAATCCAGGACTGTCCATGTTGAATGACTCTGATGAAGAAGTGCATTATGGGTAAGTATATGGGGCTTCATGTTTAACAGGCTGTAACTACATCTTTTTAAAAGATATAAAATACAAAATGCAAAATGGTTTTAAAAAAAAAAGGACCAAGGAAAATATAAATATGTTTGATGTTCTCAAATAATTATCAAAAAAAGTACCGGTAGTCTCTAGTGTAATTGCTCTGCAGAAAAAAAAAAACTGATAATATCACTGGAGTAAACAGAAAGGATTCTAATAAGCAAAATGTCCTTTTCTCTTTTACCCTATCCTACATACAACAATAATACCAAACTAAATGAATTTATATTACAGAAATACAATTTATGAATAAAGTTGAAAACTGGCAGAAGGAGATATTGCTCATTGGGATTAATTTCCTCTTTTTCACACAATGTTTTCAAAATAAGTCTGCTGCAGATATATCAAAATGTGTCTACATCTTGGAAACGGTTGAAGTGAGGAAAATCTTCTTTTCTCTTTCATATGATTAAAAAGTCCACTTGTAGAATAACGAGATTGTTTTTACGATTACAGATCGGATAACGAGAGTATAGGACTGACACGAGTACGGTCCAATGGTGTGGGGAAAATGGACAGTGAAGAGGAGACCTTTCTCAGATAACCCTTTTCTCACATACAATAAATCTGCAGTAGACAACTTTGAAATCATCTGGTTAAAAAAATATGGTACATCTCTTTAAATGAAAGTTCAATCAATGAACAGACTTGAAAACATTGTGGCAAAAGGAGATCATGAGAAATTTCTACTTTTGTCACAATGTTTTCATAAGTCATCTGCTGCAGAGGTGTCAGAATGCATCTATATGAGGGAAAGGATCCATGATACAGTTTAGTATATGGGAGATCGGTTGTATTTCATATGTAATGGAGATTTATGGAAACACAATGGAACGAGAAAGGTGTATTTCATATGTAACGGAGATTTATGGAATCACAATGGAATGAGAAAGTTTTATTTCTTTGTAGGAAATATCCTATATGGCATGTTATGAGTTGCTAAGATTTTTATGAAATTATATTATATATTATGTCACAACTAAAGATGTGATGTAGTCCATTCATACACTGCATACTTTATAAAATGTTATGCCACAAAAAAATCATCATGGATAGTATATGCCCATCGAATTTTTGATATGGGAATTCTATCCCTCCTGATAGTTTCACTCAATCATCAAACTCATGCTGACATACTCGTTCGTAATACATGCTCGTACATCACTCAGAATAGAATTGCTATATAAACAGTTCTGTGATAGATAAACTCTATATAGTGTGGTCAGTGTGCAATGTTACATATTCATGTTGGGGAATTACTGAGTGTAAAATGCTTATCCCTTTCCCACATACAACAAATCTGCAGCATGCAACTTTACATATTGGCAAAATTGTCAACAATTTCTATAAATGAGTTGTAATCATGGTAGCACAAATGGAATACATTAAATTATGAGCAATCTCTTCATTTGCCACTATTTGTTTATGTCGTTTGTTATGATGTGTTTGATTAAAGTTAAAGTGTGACAGTTAATGGCAGAAGTTGATTTACATTGAAATAAAGAAGGATTTGTTTTAGTAGTACCAGTATTAACTGAAATAAATTGTAAATGATATGATGTGTATATAATATTTATTATGTGCTAGATAGAGATTTAATATATAGAAATATACATAACAGTTTTATGCTTTCCCACATACAGAAAACTCTGCAGCAGACAACTTTGAAAACATATTTGCAAAAATGTGAAAAGTCTCTTAAAAATAAAAGTACAATAACTGGATAAAGTTGGTAACACTGGCGAAATGAGAAATTGCTCATTTTGAGCAGAGGCGTCAGAAAGAGTCTGTATGTGGGAAAGGGTTAATGAAATGTATAATTTATTTGTGAGGGAAAAAACTGCAATACGGTTATATAGGTGGTAGTGAAATGTGATACTGGTATGGCATGTTTTAATGTTTATCTGATACAGACTACTTTTAACCCTTTCCCTCATATAGACGCTTTCTGACGCCTCTGCAGCAGACGGCTTTTTGAAAACATAGTGACAAAAGAAGAAATTGCACAAAACGTGCAATTTCTCCTTTTGTCACAATGTTTTTCCACTTTTTGTCATAGGTGATATTAGAAAAGTTTGTGTGAGAAGGGAAACATGGCTCAAAATGAACAATGTCTCCTTTATCCACATTGCTTCCTGCTTTAGATAGTATTTTTCTGTGTTCTGTCTTGAAAGTTCTAGTCTAACTCTACACCTGATATAGACGCTTTATAATACCTCTGCATCAAACAGCTTTTTAAAAAACACAGTGGGAAAAGGAAACTCAGAGGTCTAGATAAAGATGAGTAAACAGGTCTTGCTTCCGCGCTTTTTTTCTTAGCACTCCTTAAAACCTTTGTTGTGGTTGCTCGAAAAACCCATCTTACTGAGACGATTCTTTTGAGTGGCCACAACATAGGATTTTGAGATCAAATAAGGATTTTAGAGCCCCTTATCTAGAGCTCTGAAAAATTGCTCAAATTGAAGAAATATCTTCTTTTCCAAACATGCTATCAAAAACTGTCTGGTGCAAATGCATATAAAATCCTCTGTATTCTGAGTAGGGTTAACCATTTCCCTCATACAACAATTCTGCAGCAGACGACTTTGAACATATTTTGTCAAAAAATAGAAAATCTCTATAATTGAATGGATAACCTATGACAAAAAGTGGAAAACATTGTGGCAAAAGGAGAAATTGCACGTTTTGTGCTATTTCTTCTTTTGTCACTATGTTTTCAAATAGCCGTCTGCTGCAGAGGAGTCAGAAAGCATCTATATGAGGGAAAGGGTTAAAATAAATACAAAATCAATTGAGTGATTATTACTGAATTTGGATATGAATGACAAAAACATTAAATCAAAATCAGAAAGCACTCGCACTATAAAGATAATTCAAAGAGTGTATAAGATAAATTTCCATGACATTTTGACATTTGTATATAAATTTATTCACCTTCAGTATATTTTTTGTTTGTTTTGATGTCTCTTAAATGCTGAACGATATTTAACCCTTTCCCACTTACAACAATTCTTTGGCAGATGACATAACAAAAACATTGAGACAAAAATATGAGGAATTTCTATAAATGAATGTCTTACTATTGAATTGAGTTAAAAAATTATGGCAAAAGAAGAAATTGCTCATGATGACCAAATTCTTCTTATGTCACAATGATTTCGAAGGTGGTCTTCTGCAGAAGCTTATGTTGGAAAGGATTAAATTTCTAATTTTGGTTTGGAAAATTGTCATTTACCGGTACTGTTTATTAGAAGAAAGAAATTATGTATACTATTTATTCTAGTCAGAAATTATTTTTATGTCCTTGTAATTGAAGGTTAACCCTTTCCAACCTGTAGACGCATTTTATCCCTTTCCCTCATATAGACGCTTTCTGACGCCTCTGCAGCAGACGGCTTTTTGAAAACATAGTAACAAAAGAAGAAATTGCACAAAACGTGCAATTTCTCCTTTTGCCACAATGTTTTCCACTTTTTGCTATAGATTATCCATTCAATTATGGAGACTTTCTATGTTTTGACAAAATACGTTCAAAGTCGTCTGCTGCAGAATTGCCGTATGAGGGAAAGGGTTAATGCAGTACCAGCAAACGACTTTTGAAAACAGTGTGGCCAAAGATGAAATTGCTGATGATGAGCAATTTCCCCTTTGGCCACAATGTTTTCAACTTTATTTAACAATTAAGCTATCTTTTATGGGAGATTTTTCATGTTTTTGTCACAATGTTTTCAAAGTCGTCTGCTGCAGATTTGCTCTAAGTGGGAAAGGGATAATGGACACATTGTTATTGCCTTGTCTGTCTGAGGCAAAGTTTATATAATTGGCGATATCTTTTAACCCGTTTTTAGATCTGGCTTTCATGTACAATGTATCGTATGTGTATTCTTTATGAGAACGCCTATGTAATGATACTGAAAGGTTTGATCATCTGACCTCTACATTGATGTTTTACCTAATTTTTAAAAAAATATCTGTGTTGCTGTGGGTATTGTTGTTTTAGAAACACATCCGTGGGTTTTAATCATTGGGTCATCAAGTTTATACTCATTCATTGACATTATTTATACTGTAAATAATCACATGGGGATTTCTCCTTGCTTATAGGTGACCAAATGCCAATATTGTTAGAATAATGATAATGTATTATTACTTGTTAAATTTTGTTGTGAGGGTGTATTGTATATGTTGGTGCTATACACATATAAGATTCCCATGTTAAAAAAATCCTGAATTTCTTTTCTTCAGATGCCTTTAAACATAGCTGAAAAATGAGAAATTGCTCAAATTAAGCAATTTGGCCTTTTTCCACAATGTTTCTCACTCTTTTAAAGCATGATTATAATTTTCTAGGTAAGCAGACAACTTTTGGAAAAGTTTGAAAGAGATCCCATTTTCTTTTATTTTGTCTGTTTTTAACCCTTTCCCTCCTCATATAGACGCTTTCTGACGCCTCTGCAGCAGACGGCTTTTTGAAAACATAGTGACAAAAGAAGAAATTGCACAAAACGTGCAATTTCTCCTTTTGCCACAATGTTTTCCACTTTTTGTCATAGGTTGTCCATTCAATTATGGAGATTTTCTATGTTTTGACAAAATACGTTCAAAGTCGTCTGCTGCAGAATTGTTGTATGGGGAAAAGGGTTAAACTCAAATTAATCAATTTATTACATGTTCAGAATATTCTTTAAAATTTTATTTCTTCAATAGTAGGTCTCTCTGGCCATGGAAACAAATAGAAATAAAGACACTTGTTCTTTCATATCCATGTGATTCAGGTGAGAAACACAGGATCCTCTAGTTGTAATTATCCATGACTCTTTGTTAATTTTGTTTATTTACAATTCATGCATCAATTATATTCACAATCGATGTGTTTTTTTTCCAGATAGCTCTCAGCTTAAAGTTAATGATTTTCATAATATTATGGCAATAGGAGACACTGCCCCCCTTTGGCCACATTGTTTTCAACTGGCTTAATAGATGTACATTCATTTATAGAAATTTTACATTATCTTCAGTATAAATAAAAAAGACATTTGTGTCTGAATATAAATTCTCAGTTTACCCAGTGTCTCTGCAATCACTGGCTTGAATACAACGGAACTATATAAATCTTGACTTGTATTGTTATCATTAGTTTTTATAATATTTATATTAAAAAAAAGGGAATTGCACATGAGCAGTTTCTCCTTTTCCTTCAAAAATTGAAAGTCCCACATCTATTTGCCCACCTCATCCATAATTTTCAATATGAAAGTGTAGGATTTTATAATATTGTTTTATATTTTGTTTTAACAGAGGTTATTTGTGGATATTTACAAACACCTCTGATAGAGCATTCCCATTTCCACCATATAGACGCTTTCCGACGCCTCTGCAGCAGACAGCTTTTTGAAAACAGCGACAAAAGAAGAAATTGCTCAGAACGAGCATAGGTTATCCATTCAGTTATAGATATTCTATTTTTGGCAAAATATGTTCAAAGTCGTCTGCTGCAGATTTGTTGTATGAGGGAAAGGGTTACACTTGTTTAGATGGTATCTAGTTACTGGTAATAATAAATTGGAACAGTTACCTTGTACTAGTAGTTTTTATACATCCTTTATAAGTTGACTAGGACTAGCCATCTTATGGTCTTGATATCAAACATCAGTTCATGCCATACATTCTTTAATTGCGACTTGCATCATTCCAAGGGAGGCTTGTTGCCTGGGAAGAATGTTGTGTAAAGTATTGGTACGAGAAACCCACAGATGCTGGATGCTATGATATAACTGCAATACTGTTGGAAATGGCGTTACGGCTCTAATCAATCGGTTTTTACACCATAAGCTCTCAACAGTTCAACTTGCAAGGTTGTATAGATTGTATAGATTGTTTGGTGTTAAACACCGCTTTCGACAATTTACAGTTATATCATGACATTTCTTAGTTAAGTTACCAGTACTACTGGTTAATTTATCCCGACACCAGCCAGTCAGTCGTAATGCTAACCCCGTTACCCCGAGTGCCAAGAAGGGCAACCATTACTACGAGTCTTTGGTATGACCCAGCCTGGGATCGAACCTACAACCTCTACAACACTTGGCAGTCCTTATCTGCATTGAAAACATCTTAGGAGGAAATGGTACCAGTAATACATGTATCTAGAAAATTGAAAGTAATAGGAGAGTGGAGTAAGAGTGCCAAACTGTTACAAAACATGCTCACACCTTTCCACACAAGATACATCTGCAGCAGACGATTCTGAAAATATCTAGATAAAAGAATGGAAATTACAATTTCTCCTTTTCTACTGACTGTAAAATATTAAGCATGAATCAACCATTAAACGATTCAAGTTTGTGTCCAAATCACCATAGCTCGTCTTTAGCAATCAGGAAAGTTTTACCACATAACAGATGCTTTCTGATAATTCTGCAGAAGTTTGCTTTTGAAACATTATGGCTTAAGGAAAAATTGCTCTTAATAATTTCAACTCTATTTAATGAATAAAGTTTCATTTATAGGTGTGCCATATTTTTAACTGGACATTTTCGAAATCCTCTGATGTGGGATAGAAAGAAGAAAGAAAGTAACGAATCAATTTTTTTCACATAAATGCAAAGATTGGTTTTATTTTTCTAAATTCAGAACGTTTTTTGTTTTGTATGATGTTAATACCTATACTACAATATGAACAACAATAATAATATAAAGATGATCTCATATGAAGGATGAATAATGATGTATAAGAATATAACAATCAATGAATCAACACAATGAAGTCATACCATTTAAACACTCATAAGACCCTTTCCATGATATAAACCTTCAGTTCTAATACCCCTTTTCCACATACCACAAATCTGCAGCAGACGAAATTGAAAACATTTAGTCAAAAATATGGAAACTCTATAAATGAAAATAAAACTACTGAAAAAAGTTGAAAACATTGTGGCAAAAGAAGAAATTGATTGTTTTGAGCAATTTCTCCTTTTGTCACAATGTTTTCAAAAGTCGTCTGCTGCAGATGCGTCTATAGGTGGGAAAGGGTTACACAAACAACGTTCAAACTTGTCCATTGACAAATTCAACCCCTAAAAAATCCAAAATAGTAGAAGATATTATCAAAATATTGAGGATAACTACAAGAAAAGTTAGCCATACAGGCAATATCAATCTTTTTAATGTCCTATTCTATGAAGTTTCTTTCTCCTCTGTAAATAAAGACTTCACTGGTTTAACTTTAAAGTCAGTCATAGTTTATCCCTTTTTGACTCATACAACAACTTTGAAAGTATTTAGTCACAAATATGGATACTCTCTATAAATGAAATAACAATTATTGAAGAAAGTTGAAAACATTGTGGCTAACGAAGAAATTCCTAACAATTTCTCCTTTTGTCACAACATTTTCAAAAGTCTGC
This sequence comes from Serripes groenlandicus, assembly GCA_031761405.1. Taxonomy (NCBI): domain Eukaryota; kingdom Metazoa; phylum Mollusca; class Bivalvia; order Cardiida; family Cardiidae; genus Serripes; species Serripes groenlandicus. The sequence continues at coordinate 6,360,802 of JASEVX010000005.1, forward strand.
TGCAGAGGCGTCAGAAAAGGTTACATGTAGTCAAGTTAAACATTTAAGATTTTAAAACATGGAAAAGGTTTATTGTATCCAGTAAAGGCTGATACACACTGATATATCCCAGATTTAACCCCTTACCCGATACTGACATATTAAGATGAGAACTGCAGCATTGAAAACATTGTGACAAAAGGAAAAATTACTGAAAACAGACTATTTCTTCTTTTTCCATATTGTTTTCACATCCTTTTATACTATACATTAGATTTATTTTCAAGATATTATTACTTTTCGTTTTCCTCCGATGTTTACAAAGAGGATGGCTGTAAAATACCATATCAGGTAAACGGTTAATAAGCAACAGACATCAATAGATGCTATGTAAAGCTTTATAACAGATAATGGATGCAAAATAATTCAAATAATATAACTGAATATAAATGCAAAATCGAGAAGGGAAAGTTGGTTAAGATAGGTATATCATTCAATAAAGTATCTCCACCTTTCCCCGACATATATTTACGACTTGTTCAGGCCACAGAATGACTTAATTAATACATTGAGGGTAAAGTAGAAATTACTCAAGATGAGACTTTTTTCCTTTCCCAACTCGGGTGTCAAAATTAAACTCCCTAAGTTTTCCAATATGACATTTTATCTTCAGCAGATGAATAAATAGTTCACATCAGGTAACCAACTAAGAAGCATTTTTAGTTTTACATAGAAATGTACACCCTGCACTTCTCAAATTTAGACCAGTGTTTAGCACAAGGCCATTATTTCACATGAGTTTTTCTTGTATTGTTCCAAGAAATCCAGGACAATTTGAAAAGCACTAAATTTACCTCAATCCTTATACAATCCACAGCAGACAACTTGGAAACATTGTTGAAAGTTCTCCTTTATTTAACTACTCTTTAAATATTTCATTTTTAGAAAAATATAGAAGTGAAAATAAGGTAGTTAGAAAACATGTTGCAAGAAAATGATTAAAAATTGAACCAACCAGTTACTTATTTTTGCCCTATTTATAAAATCAAATGTGACCATTCTCAATATATAGGACCCAATCACAAGCTCCGTTTAACATGAATTCATTTAAAGAAGGAGCAACACATTTTTATCTTTCTGCCTGTAAAAACAATGCAATCTGCTCTACATATGCAGTGTATTACTCTGAATTATAATAAGTAAAATAAAACCTAAGCCCATTCCCACATACAACAAATCTGCAGCAGAAAACTTTAAAAACATCCCAGCAAAACCATGGAAAATCTCCATCAATGAAAGTATGATAATTGAATAATGTTCAATAGAGTGTGGAAAAAGGAAAAATTGCTAATGATGAGTAATTCGTCCTCTTGCCACAATGTTAAAAACAATATCTGCTGCAGATGCCTCATAATGCACCTGCAGGTGGGAAAGGGAGAAAATAAAACAAATTGACAGGGTACTACATCCCTTGATACTGAAAACTTTGATAATTTGCGGTACACAACTTTTCCTAAAAAGTTTTCTACTCCATATCAATATTTTGCGTCCAGTTTGCTCGTTACATTTTTTGAAAGGGCAACCCCATGAATCACAGATCAGGAAATGGGTTATCCAAGAAACACATGTCAGCCAATAACCAATTATTATAGTTAAACCAATCTAGTCAGAGCATGAAATACCGAGGACAAACCATCCTAAAGTGATTCCTAAGTTTATACTCGCCATACAGGCAAGCAACACGAAAAACAACTTCAGAAGGTTCTGCAGCTGACAATTGGAAACTTTGGCGGAAATGGACATTTGTTCATACTAAGCCATTTTTCTCTTCCGAAAATAACACCCACATGCATCTTCATCCAATAATAATGTTTGAAAGTAAAACAGATAATTATGTCACCAAAGAAAGGATCAAATAAATATTTCAATGTGAGTGCTCGAATCTTTAAATTGTATAACAATTGGCAGTATTTTCAAACAACCCTTGACATCAAAATATTGAAAAAGTCTGCGAACTTGATCTGTTTCATGTTTCTATTGCACTTTCCTATCTACAAATAATACAAAATTCAAAAACAAAGGATTTCGAAGAAAGAACTATGCCTTCATCTCAAGAGAAGTCTGATTGGTCTTACATTATTTTAATAACCCTCTTCCCACCTTAAGACGCATCTGCACCAGATCTCTTTTGAAAACATCATGACAAAAGGGGAAATTGCTTAAAACAAGCAATCTCTCCTTTTGCCACAATGTTTTCAAACCTTTTTCAGTAATCATACCTACAATTAAAGAGATTTTCCATGTTTTAAAGTAGACATTTTCAAAATCGTCTGTTACAATTATGTTAAATGAGGAAAAGGGTTAAGGATATAGAGGCCTAGATAAGGGTACATCAAACAGGTTGATTAGCCATCATCCATCTTATATCTCAAACAGAAACTTAATCCTTTCCCACATACAACAAATATGCAGCAGAAGACTTTAAAACATCCAGGTAAATATGGAAATTCTCTATTAATGAAAGTTAAATTATTGAATCGAGTGTAAAACATTGTGACAAAAATGGAAATTGCTCATGATAAGCCTATCTGTTTCGAAAGTCATCTGCTGCACATGTATCATACTGTAACTGCAAGTGGGAACAGTGGGAGAGGGTTAAATAGATGCATCCAGCAGCCATTGCTTCTCTAATTGATTAGAATTCCGGAATAACCAGCAAGGTTTATGGTATGGCTCCCAGGTTGTGGAGAATCTATAGCTGTATTAGTATCACAACATGATTCAGCCAAGTTAGAAAGATGTAGCAGGAGAACTACTTATCGTAACAAAATCTCTTTAACCCTTTCCCTCATACAGACGCTTTCTGACACCTCTGCAGCAGAAGACTTTTGAACACATTGTGGCAAAAAAAGAAATTGTCCATAATGAGCAATTTCTTCTTTTGCCTAGATATTTTCCAACTCTTTTCAATAATCAATCTTTCTTACACATAGATATTTCACATTTTTGCCAAGATATTTTTTAAAGTCATCTGTTGCAGAATTGTTGCATGTGAGGAAAGTGTTAATATCTATGAGAAAAGACAACCAAAGATGCATTGTGCAAAAACACAAGCTAAATATACAGTTGTAAAGACTACAGTGCAACTAAAGAGTACTAATAAATTAACAATCTTTGCGATCATAATTCATTTACCGAATAAGATATATCAACATGTCTGCTTCGAAAATATCTGAGGAACAGTTGTACCATACGATTTGAAATATTTCTCTGATAAATTTATTTTACAGAGTGGCAAAAGGAGAAATTGCTCATAAAGAGCATTTCCTTCTATTCCCATGATGTTTTTTGTATATGATAAAGGGTCAAGATCTGCTGTAAATGCCAAATTTAGTTTTTCAGTGTTTGCCTTGGTATCATGAAAAATCTGATCTCAATAAGACAGGTTCAGTTGTGACACACATTCTCTACTTGTTGACATACATACATAAACAATTGTGGATTTACACTAAAGATATAGATCAAAATAAATAATGAAATATATTTTACACATTTACAATAAGTCTTTTTCTGCAGCATCATTTTTACATAATTACACATTGAAAATAGAATTTATCACACTCCACCCAATTAAAAGATAGCAAATTCAATGCCCAATACCTTTATAAAAAGCAAGAAACTTGAAGTCGAATTCAGAGGATTTACAAAGTAGCTGAAAAATAATTGGTCCCTTTCTCATATACAGACGCATTTCTTTACATCTGCAGCTAAAAGTGTTTGAAAAACTTCTTCTTTTGACACAATGTTTTACTCTTCAATAATTATATTTATTTTCAATTTTGCATATTTAATGTATGTGAGAAAGGTTTAAGTGAAAATCATTTTATTTTCTAACAACTAGCTCATGTAAATAATTGTCATTAGGAATGAATTGATCCATCTTATTTCGGTAGAGTAGTAAAACATGAACACAAGCGGCACACAGACATCTTAACCCATAGTATATTCTAGACTCTTCAACAGTGTTGGCAAGTGAAGGATGCAAAATCTGGATTAATGAGAGCACAATTTTATAACAGTACAGGAAATATGAGAATACCAAAATTTGTTCACTACTATAAGTTTTTCTAAATTATCGAACATGGTATGGGTTTAAATGTATAGATTATTTATAGCACAAGCAATAGTTATAAGCTAAATATCCCATTTCTTTTTCCTCAATTTTTACTCCAAATATTAATAGTCACCGTCTTCTTAAATAAGACTCATACTAAACCCTTTCCCTCATACGACAATTCTGCAGCAGATGACTTTGAACATATTTTGTCAAAAAATAGAAAATCTCCATAATTGAATAGATAACCGATGACTAAAAGTGGAAAACATTGTGGAAAAAAGAGAAATTACTTGTTTTGAGCAATTTCTTATTTTGTCACTATGTTTTCAAAAAGCTGTCTGCTGCAAAGGCATCAGTAAGCGTCTATAAGAGGGAAAGGGTTAAACATGCCACTCGCCAATCATTCACAGAATCATTCAAGAAGCCTCAGACACCCATTTGGATCAGATGGCAATTAAAATGTAGTCAGTGTTTTATCAATAGCTTAAGGATTGTGTACCTGGAGCATTGCTTGGGCAGTAAGTGGTTACTTGACATATAATTCATGAAATTTCTCAAAAATATATCCAGAAAAAACATATTATCTCGCCCTTTTTTTTGTTACTTTGTAACAGTGTTATTCAAGTCTTTTTGCAACTTAAACCCATATGGTTGATTTAAATGAAAAAGATTACATAAACAATTTATTTGGTCAGCATTTTTATCATTGAAATCTCCTTTAATACAAAAAAAGTTATGCCATTCTAGTGAGTTTCAACTTTGTTTATATAAATCAAAATGTATCCCCCCATAAAAAGAATAATTTGTTTTTAATTCATTCAGAAAGCAGTTGATATATTTACGTATATATTTGTTATCACAAATGATAAGCCACATAAAAGTATTTAAATATTTACCAGATAAAGTATTTTATCTGTTTTCTGTCTTTAAAAACATTTCAAGAACATTTCAAGAACAAAAATAACATTTGATAACAGTTAATTTAAGACACCTCTTCATCAGAAGGCTTTCAAAATTGTTATAAAGAGGGAAATTGCTCAGAACAAGCAACTACCTCAGATTATTTCAAAGAGAAAACTAAAAGAATATCATATCAGGTCAACAATATGTTTTCTTAAGTTGTCTGCACAAGAGATGTATGTCTACAGTTATTTTGATGATGAAAGGGTAACTCCATTCATTTCAGTCATCTAAAGTTGATCATAATTAAAAATGTTGAAAAAGGATAAATAGCTCATAACTGGGCCATTTACCCCTTTCGTCCATGTGAAAAGCTCAAAATTTGCTGCAGTTGCGCTGACACTTTTGAAATAACAAATATATATTCATTTAATAGTTTACTGTTTCCATTCAAACATTTTTTAAACGAGGTAACAAATGCTCAACCAAACAGAAAGTTTTTTTTTTTATCTCACATCATTTTTCTGTTGCTTATATAAAGCTTGCCTACCAATTAACTCTTTCCCTCAAACCACAATTCTGCAGCAGACGACTTTGAACATATTTTGTCAAAAATGGAAATAATGGATAACCTGTGACTAAGAGTGGAAAACATGTCATAAGGAGAAATTGCTCGTTTTGAGCAATCTTTTCTTTTGTCACTATGTTTTCAAAAAGCTGTCTGCTGCAGAGGCATCAGAAAGCGTCTATATGAGGGAAAGGGTTAAGTAAATATTATTATTATGAAATGCCATTAAAAAAGGTCATGCAACACAAGGTTTTGGCAAGGCTGTATGGATGCTAAGCTTTTTAAAAGCAATGCCTAGGATAAGTTTGTTTGAGTGGGGTTTTACGCTGCTTTCAACATTATTTCATTTAGATCACGCCTTCAGTTCACTTATTCATGATCCCTGGGTAAACAAACCAGTACTAAGGCTAGAAAATGTGCCTTGCCCAAGGGCACTCCACCATGACCATCATGACGTGACTGGAGATCAACAAACCTGAGACACCTGGTTTCAAATCCCCGAAGCTAACCACTCGACCAGGGCGGATTCCTGCCTAGGATAAGGAGCTGTACTCTAGTATTTTTTATCCTACAATAACCTATGCTATGGATTCTCAATATAATTGTCTCACTGACTTCATTCTTGACTTAAGTACCTTAACATAAGGTTTAGGGATCACATGAAGATTAACACTTTCCCACCTGTAGACGCATTTGCAGCAGACGACTTTTTAAAACATTGTGACATAAGGTGAAATTGCTCAAAATGAGCAATATCTCCTTTCGCCACAATGTTTTCAACTTTTTTCAGTAATTATACCTACAATTATAGAGATTTTCCATATTTTTTAGTATACATTTTCAAAGTCGTCTGCTGCAGAATTGCTGTATGTGGGAAAGGGTTAAAGAAGATGATGTATGTCCTTCATGAAGACCTCGGTTCACACTTATTTGATTTAGACCCTTTTTGCTTGATATGGCTTGTACATAGATATCTGATATATGTAGAACTTGTAGAACTTTCTCACAGACAGTTATGATTTAAGAGAATGAATGTTGATCTTGTAGAATCTCGTATGGACAGATAGTGGTTCAATGTTGATCTGGTTGAATCTCGTATGGACAGTGAAGCTGTAAGATGTTCAATGTTGATCTGGTTGAATCTCGTATGGACAGAGAAGATGTTAGATGTTCAATGTTGATCTTGAAGGATCTCATACAGACAGTTGGCAAGAGCAGTAGATGATTCAACAGCACTCATACATGTAAAGCTGATTACACGCTCGTGTTTCTTTAGTAAACTGAAATGAGGAAGGGTATTAATATGAATGAATGTCTATGGTGCATCGATGGGGTATAAATTTATTGAACAAGTGACATCCTTGATCCTCAGTCTTATAACTGCTACATCTTCTTATATCGACAAAAGAATAACGAAAAATAAGTCTCTTTTCGAAAAACCAACAACACCTTACTGTTATTATGACAAGTGTAGTGATATCAGCCTACACATCCCTATTATCTGATGCAATGCATTTACAACCAGTGTAGATCCAGATCTGCCAGTGCATATTCACAGCCTGTTCTGGCACTGCACTGTTTCTCAGTTTGTCAGGGCAGGTTTTAAGAAACTGCTGTGAAGCAGTATCCGTTTAGATCCTTAACATGGATGTGAAGGCAAGTCTATTCTACATGTGTAATAATTACACTACATTTGGTTTTGTCAGAGCATAGCTCAATAATGATCATACAACTCATCCTTGTTTTATTCTTTGATAGCATAATGTTGTTGTTTTTTAATGTTCTTATAATATGACTTCAAACACTATTTAACCCTTTCCTACATATAGATGCTTTCTGACACCTCTGAAGCAGACAGCTTTTTGAGAACATAGTGACAAAAGAAGAAATTATTCAAAACAAGCAACATTCAATTATAGAGATTTTCTATTTTTTGACAAAATATGTTCAAAGTCGTCTGCTGCAGAATTGTCGTATGATGGAAAGGGTTAAAATCAGTGTGTTCCAAAGGAAGCACATGTCACTAGCATAAAGACCATGATTAGTGATCCTATGTGTCTATTTAACTTTTAGCCTGGCACTATGGTACCACATGAGCTGTCACATGATAAGCCAAATGAGTCAAAATATTGCTATGACACATTACCCTTTCCCTCTTATAGACGCTTTCTGATGCCTCTGCAGCAGACAGCTTTTTGAAAACATAGTGACAAAAGAAGAAATTGCACAAAACGTGCAATTTCTCCTTTTGACACAATGTTTTCCACTTTTAGTCATAGGTTATCCATTCAACTATAGAGATTTTCCATTTTTTGACAAAATATGTTCAAAGTCGTCTGCTGCAGAATTGTTGTATAAGGGAAAGGGTTAATGTTACAGTTCTTACCCGAGATACAAAGCAGACAACACCAAAGCGTTTTATCAGATACACAGTTCAGTTTATAAAATAGTTCAACACAAAGTGATTAACTTACCTTCTACCGGCAGGAGAGTATTTTGCCAGGTTGCGCAAGATTAGAGCTGAGGTGAGTCGAATATGTTTGGTCACTGGGCCCTCTCTTCCTTCCTGCAGTTAGAACATAGTATACATATGAGACCTGCTCTGGATTAACCGAACTTACTGTATACATATTACAAGTGTAGTGCCAGGGCCTCCACATCCATGATTTCGGATTCAAATGGAGAATGTGTGAAACAACTGTATTGAAATCAGTTGTAAATAATGGCGAAAAGTGGAGAAACAGTAAAAACTGCATCGCTCTACACTAGTTTTATATAGCCTATGGGTGGATTTCTTAGAGCATTGGACATACAGATATATTACAAAAGCCATAAACACTTTCCCACCTGCAGACGCATTCTGACGCAATAGCAGCAGACAACTTTTGAAAACATTGTGGCCAAAGGTGAAATTGCTCATGATGAGCAATTTCTCCTTTGGCCACAATATTTTCAACTTTATTTAACAATAAAGCTATCTTTTATGGAGATTTTTCCGGTTTTGTCATCATGTTTTCAAAGTCGTCTGCTGCAGATTTGTTGTATGTGGGAAAGGGTTAACACAGATTTTACAGATTTTGACTCCTCTCTAGTCAACAACTTTTGAACATTGCACTAAAGCTATAATTCAAACTTTTCACTCGGATGTTTTTAAACCAGACAACTAAAACTTGTCCTGTCGGTTAAACTAAAAATAGCCAAGACGGAAGTATTTTTAACAAATGTATACAAATGTACAATCTGTATAAACCTATAAACAGAACAGAATATAGATTTTCGAGGCAGATTTGTTGAAAAATAAATTATGAGGGATGAGCATTTTCCATGTTCCATAAGGTTTTCAACTGTATTACAAGTTATACTTTCAACTAACGAGATGTTGTAAGTTTGCCTCTGATATATCATAAAGAAGACATTATAATGTCAGTTTAACTTACCAAGAATTCTTGATATGGTGCTTTGGGAAGAAATCTCCGAATGGCTTGTGTGGCAGCATCATTTGGGTACACCATGGCAGGAATGGTCGGGGCCGGTACTTGTTGACCAGTCTGGAATGCCTGCAATCTTCTCTGGGCTGCCAGTCGTAATGATGTGTCAGAACAGTGATGATCCTAACAAAGTATAAACAAACCAAATTGTTGAAATTATAACCCTGCTAAAAAGGGGGATAACTCTTAACATTCAACATTCTTAGTAGTGGCGGTTAAGGTTTCTATAAAGTTTGAATAAAATCTCTCCAACTATGCCGTATGTCTGGACAGATGGCCATAGACCACCTTCACAGTGGAAAAGTAACAAGAAATTGTTTACAAGGGTGTTGCATTATGCACCCACCAGGATAGAAATCATAATTTAACCCACTTGCATTTATCTTGAATATATTTCATAGTGACTGTAATTTCTTCCATAATATGCAGTATTTAACAAAACTTAACAATTGTAAGAAATTGAATTGATGTGGAGAAAAATTTGGTTCAAGTCATCTAAATAGTAATGTAACATTACTGCAACACAGAATTTTATGTATACTTTACAAAACTGTAGACAGCGTGTAAAGTTTCAACATTATTTCAGTAATTATACCTCCAGTTATGGAGGTTTTCTGTGTTTTTGTCTAGATATTTTCAGTCATCTGCTGCAGATTTGTTTGTACATGTGGGAAAGGGTTAAAGCAGACATGGTTAACATGATACCGACCTTTGAGCAAAAATGTACATAATTACATTATTATCGGGTACATATGTGTTTCGACAATTTGTGTTATGAAAATACACATGGCGAGATAAATAATTGATATTTATTTATTTATTGGGGTTTTATGCTGCCTTCAACATTATTTCAGTCATTATTTCAGTTCAGGATAAGGATAACATTGTCAACAATTGTTAGCTTTAGTCCATCTACCTACCTGCACATGTGTGAATAGAGACCATCTTTTTCTCACCAAACTCTCACAGCCTTCCCATTTACACAGGCCATCATATTCAGTTTTTAAATGAACTGTACAAACATGGCAAAATACACTCTTCGTATTGTCAAAGCATCTGTAATTAAGAAACAAAAAAACTTCTAAATCCAACAATCATGAAATTAACCCTTCACCCGATTCAGATGACATTGAAGTCTCTGCAGCAAACATTTATTTATATAACTTGAGTGAGACAACAGTCACTTATTTCTCCCTTTTTCAAACAATGTTAATAGATAGCTCTGTATCAAAGGTGTTATTTCAGTTTCTTGACTGTAAAAATGTTTACATAAAACACCGAAACTTCATTATAAGGTTATCAAAATGGCCTATTATTTTGTAAAGGGTCGAATGTGGATCATTTCGGTCACTCATCTTGAAATCAGAGGAATTTTGGTAGACATTTAGCCAATTGCTTAAGAGGTGATATTTTAAATAAAGAAATGACTGGCATAGAGACACGACAGAAACGGGGTGATCACTAAAAGCTCACCTTTAGGTAAGCTAAAAATTCAAGATCACTTCCCTGTTTCTATTTTGTTTGTTTACATTAGATTTCTTCCTTTTCCTTTACTTCATGAATTTGTCCTAATTTACTTGGCATTTTATCCTTCTTTCCCCGATATCAACTACTTCAGATGCCTCTATAGCAGAAAACTTCATGAAAACATCATGGGAAGAGAAAACTTGCTCAAAACAATATCCTGTTATCCTGCAATGGTTTGCTTAACAATTAAAACAAAAAGTGAACTTACTGCCGACATTGAGACCATTCACACATATATTCTGGCACTGGGGCAGAGCTAGTAGCTGGTGACGTTGCAGACGATGGGCGCGAGTCTGTGGACCCACTTCCACCAGATTTACTACGACTTCGTTTCTTTGCTTTTGATTTCTTCGGTTCACCAGATCGCGGACTAGTTTGAGATTTGTTTCCATCTTTTGTACTTAGTTTTGTTTGAGATGATCCAGCACTGGAATGCTTTTCACTCACTACAATACTAAGGTCCGATGTAGCTATAGATGAGGTGGTACTGTCACAACTAAGCTCGTTGTCCCGAGCAGTGTCCGGGGTAGGGATATGTCTCGAACTACACACATTCATCTGATTGGATGATGATGATTTAGATGAGGTAATGAGAGGACTGTTTGTAAATGTAATGGGTATTGTGTTATTATTGATTTGAACAGTCATGATATTGCCATACACAGAGCTGGGTATGATTTGTTTCACTACTGCAGTAACACTTGATGGAGTTGTATCAGGAATGTCATAATCACTGGGCTGAATGTCATTTTCAAAGATACTCTGGGCTAGTATGTCACTTGTATTGGTTTTACTAATGGACTGATCAAGGGAGTCTTCAGGACTTTTATTAATCCCTGTATCCATTATGCTTTGTGCAAGAATATCTTGTGTTTTATCTAGTTTTGCATCTATATTACAATTATCACTATCAAGCTTGACACTTATTCCACTAACCTGTACATTTTCTTCAGAAGCAACTTCCAGAACTTTGGAGACAGTTTTTGTGTGATTTACAATTCCATTAATTTTAGTGACTTTGTCCAATGGTCTGGACAAATCAATCTTAATATTTTCATCACTTAAAATTCCATTGACTAGTTTAGTAGCTTCATCATTGTCCAATCCACCGTTGGGGGAAGGCACTGAATGCTCAGGAGAACTAACATTTCCATTCACAAGGGGTTTATTGTCACTAACAATTCCATTATGAGATAAATGATTGGTATTCTGTAATGATTTAGCAGTAACAGATGCTGGCAGAGATGATGATAAAGACGAAACAGTGGTTGATGATGAGATTAATGAACTGGAAACTCCATTTTGTGTGATTGTGGTTGTTTTTGTAGAGTTTTGTTGAGATTCTGAAGTAACACTATCACGACTATCCTCACACAATGAGCTAACAGTCTGAACTGAACCTGGGTTTTCTTGTTGAGAATATACTAACTTGACATTCTCTTCTGAACTAGTATCATCCCCTGTTACATGAAATTCCACATCTTTAAGTAGATTTTCTACAGCCATCCTCGCTTCAAAGTCCTGTTCAAATACACCATTTTCTGAAATAATAGGCACAACAATAGGAGTTTCTGCTCTAAACTTGGCAATAATTTCCGCATCAGATTCATGTTTATGTTCACTTTTATTTACCCCATCCTCCATAATCTGCTTCTTGTCTTCAATGCCCTCTATGTGATCATTACAATAGCCATTCTGCAAGCCTACAGTTTGTTCAGATATATCATTATTCTGTTTAATGGTTCTGTTGCCTAGATCAACATCACATTTATCACCTTGTGTTCCTGTTACAAGTTCATCTACTGCAGATGCAGCTTCATTGTAAATCTCTCCAGTAGATTCATCCAATTTTACTGGCTGATACTTTTGTTCAAACATTAACTCGTTGCCATCATTTTCTATCATAACTGGTTCTTCCTCAGTTTCCATACTTTCCGACTCTTCCATGATGGAACCAACAGCACATTCAATTTCTGCTTCTTCAAAAGACACATCCATTTGTGATGTATTATTATTATTAACAGCTTCATCATTGGACGGTTTGATAGAATCTTTATAAAGCTGATTGCCTTCAATCATGACACCACTTACATTGTTTGTACTAGATAGTGTAACATTACCTTGTGACATTTCTCCTGAGGAATGTATGTTATTCTGACTAGCACTTGCAATTGATGCAATACCACAGTTGATTGTTCCTTGGTTTATTGGTTGAGATGTTGATATGAAACGAGATGTGTTTAAAGCTTCAACAGATGACACATGAGAACTTGCTTGTTGTGCAACTTGGAACTGTGCTGTGTTCGCAATAACTTGTGTTTGGGGAACAATCTGGGGCTGCTGCATGATGGCAGTCTGGGGTACCATTTGTTGGGAAGTAACAAATGGTTGTTGCGTCATCATTTGTTGTTGCGGATTTACAAACTGTTGCTGTGTAACTATTTGATGGGTACCAAGACTAGACTGCATTGGACTTTGTACATACATATCCCCTGGCTGCATGACAAATGTCTGCACTTGGGATGTTGTTTGTGGTTGGAATATCGCCTGGACTGTTTGGGAAGAAGTTCCTGGATTTGTGTACTGTATGTAAGTGGTTTGTTGGACATTTTGTGGAAAGGTTGTGGTTTGGTATTGCACTGTTTGTCCATCGCCTCCACCACCCATATCAACATTCACCATCCCTTGTACTGGCTGCTGAATTATCACATTGCCAGCCCGGATCTTTTGAGCGAGCAATGTTTTCACCATAACTTTAGCTTCTGAGTTTTGTGTATCAACACTTTGATAGACTATTTCTTGAGGATATGTAGCATACTGGATATTTTGTACAAGTCTGGTTTGCTGCTGTGATGGGGTTGCTTGTGCAATCTTAGGTACAATGTTAGGAAGATTTCCAGTGTTCAGTTCAGGTCTTGGTAATATTGGAGCGTTTTTCTTGCTGGACTTTTTCTTCGAGTTACCTTTTGATTTGGTTTGGTTCTGTGGCGTTGTTACTATTGTGGTATTAATATGTTGTGGTGCCCCTGTGCTAGATCCTTGGGCTGATATTCCTCCTGACACTGTGTAGGTTGGTACAGTAACGGTCCCGAGTGGTCGGACTGTCATACCTGGTGTTGATACAGCCATACTCATGGGTTGGATTGACATACCTGTAGGGTAAACAGTAGGATTTGATGGTAAAGGTCGTGGTGATGGAGTTGCCAACCTTTGTATGAGATTTGGTGAATGTATTGCACTGTAAGGGGACCGTATGGCAGAAACAGGGGTGGTAGGAATAGCTAAACTACGAGATCGTGGAGGAACTGAAAATAAAACACAAAACACACAAAACTAAAAAACAACATCAAAACATAATTTCATCAACCATTCCTCTGATATGATATTTGAAAGTTGTCTGCTTTGAAAAGATTTTGAGAGAAATTTGCAGCATCAGAAAATTAAAAGAATGCCTACTAGAGTTGTAACATTGTAGGAACAAGAAAAATTGCTTGTTTTGAGCAATTTCTCCTTTTCTCACAATGTTTCCAAGTTGCAAAAATCAGGGAAACGGATATAAAAAAAAAGAAGAAGAATCCAAAATGAAAAAACAACATTCATAAAATTATACAACATCAAAAGTTTCGGTTACCTACATTGATCATAATCATCAGATTCATTGCCTTTACCAGACAACATGTTTGAAAACCAACAATAAAACAAAACTACCCTGATCATGACAGATTAGTTTTTGATCAATCGACAAATTGGTCCATGTTATCCTCAATTTTCAGACCACAGAGTTTCCAAGATCTTGACGACAGGAATCAGCTTTGGGTTTATCAAAGTGAATACATGTACATGTAAATTAAGGCACAAGTCCAATTTACTCATGAATAATTTTCTTCTCTTCTGAGTATTAATGTCGCAATGTAAAGTCAAATAAATCAGAACTCAAAATCAATATATATACATGCATACATTTTTTCCAGTACATGCAAAATCAACACATTCTCATTAACTTTTTCCCTCAGAAAGAACTTTTGACGCTCCAGCAGAAGACAACTTTTGAAATATAATACATGGAATCAGAGCTGTAAATAAGGGGCGTTTTGCATGTTCTAAAATCTTTTTTTGACCCTCTTACCCTATCTTGTGGGTACTCAAAAGAATCGTCTCAGTGAAACGATTCTTTTGAGAACCAAACATAGGGTTTGCTTTAATAATAATAGAGAAATTCTGGGTTAAAGAGCTGAATACCCCTCCTTATCTGGACCTCTGATGGAATAGCAAAAAAAATTACATGACGTTCGAGGTTATAATTATCCTATGGAAGAGAATCACTGGACAATCTTTATATTGTCATTCTGATACTAATTGCGAAAAAATGAAAGCGAAAATGATGGAAAATAGGGGAAACCCCCACTGTTCTACTAGACACAATACTCAGTTTCATAAAAACGTGTTAGTGATCAACAAAAACTAAATTTGGCCAAAGTGTATATTTTCTTTGGCCCTTTCAATTATAAATACAGATGACTTTGGTTTAAAATAAATACAAAACAATATATTCTATCTACAGAAAAACAGTAACATGCAAGCCAATCCTCCAGTGAGAGGGGTTCATCAGTGCAATACATAAACCAGCTCATATAGTGCATATTGATAACTATAATAACAGGATTGTGTAAACACAACTTAATAATCTGAAAAGTTAGACCCATATATAAAACAACATAAGCTTGTGTAAACTGCAAATTGAATACTTTTGTAGGAAATAAGGGAAATTCTAAACAAATAGATTTTATATTTTTAGATTGAGTTGAATACACTGTCAGGGAAAAGAAGCTTATGTTTGAGAATTTCTTCTCAAATTGTTTTCAAATGCTTCTGCATCATCAAATGTAGGAAAGGAAAATTGATCAGCCCAGAATGAACCTTTCTGTCAGAGCTTTTAAAAGCAAATAATTTTCTTTACTTAAAAAACATTTCCGATGACAAAGTTTGTCAACAGCACAACTCCATATTAACTTTTCTTTACCTTGACCAGCTATAGAAAATGGAAGCTGATTCTCTCTTCTACTGACCCCTTCAACACACATCTTTCTGCTCCCTCCGGTCTCTGTGTGAATGATGTTTCTTGATCGAGGGAATACCTCCCTGTTAAATATAAAATCACAGAGTCAAAGTCAGGTCATTAAAAAAACATATCTATTATATCCTACTTAAATAAGAAAACTACTAGTAAATTACTTGTTTTTGAAAACAGTGTTTAACCCTTTCCCTCATACAACAATTCAGCAGCAGACAACTTTGAACATATTTTGTCAAGAAATGGAAAATCTCTTTCATTGAATGGATAACCTATGACTAAAAGTGGAAAACATTGTGGCAAAAGGAGAAATTTCTTTTTTGTCCCTTTGCTTTCAAAAAGCTGTCTGCTGCAGAGGCGTCAGAAAGCGTCTATAAGAGGAAAAGGGTTAAAGCACTTTCAACACTTGCTTCAAGATCATAAACATCCTTGCTGTCTGGACATACAAATTACATCATAGCTTTGTCCAGAGAAATTTGCCAACACTACCACTTAACAGTTTCATAATGCCTATCGGTTAGGTTTAATCTAATGTCAATCTATTCAACTTGAGGATCAAACTAACAAATTACAGATGAACAGATAGATGAAGAGAGGGATAACTCTGTAGATAGATGAAGAGAGGGATAACTCTGTAGTCTCCACCAGTGAACAAGTTAACCCTTTCCCACATTAGCTGCAGACAACTTTGAAAACTAAAAAAATATTGGCAAAATTATGGAAAATCTCTATAGGGGACAGTTTAATTCAATATTGAAAAGAGTTGAAAACTTTGAGGCAAATGGAGACATAGTTCATTATGTGCAATTTCTCCGTTTGTCTCAATGAATTCAAAAGTCTGCGTGAAAGGGTTCAAGAACTAATAATAATAAAACTAAATCCAACTTACTTTAAAGCTTTTTGAAAGTTCTGTGAAGACAAAGCCTCAGTCAACTGAAACTTCTTGCAAAAGTTGAGATATTCTGAATATATTGGAATATGCGATACAATACTACCAACTTTCTGCTCAAATGTAGCTTGCAGCCTGCAATCGAAATGAAACATGTTAAATGATCATTGTTATAACAGTATGAGCCTTGCCATCGTCAAAATTTATCCAATTTTTTTTGAAATGCATTGCAATAACGATTAAATTGCCAACTTGTATATTGATATTTTGTCAAAACAGTTCTCCCCATCTTTCCTGAATGTTTGTAAGACTAACTAGTACATGATCCTTATCAGATTCCTGAAGCTCAGTTTCTGTGAGAAACGGTCCATATGATTAACTTTATAAGAATTTTTACTTCAAATCTCAGTCTCTCAAAGAATTGTCTTTTGATATCTTTGTAGCATAATGTTTGTTAAGAGAAATGAAAATTTATCTTGCAAAAAGCATAATCCTTCTTGTACAAATACTTGAAACGCAATTATCCTCTCTTGAATCCCAATGTAATACTAGTGTTCAATGGAACACATGTGTTCCCATTAAATAAATCTAAGTGTGAAGTTTGGACGGCAGGTAATTACTCACTGTGTTATCTTGCCAAGGCAGTCAAACAACAATTATTTTTGAAACCAAGCTGAACTTAATCCACAACATTCAATTGTGTGTTAAATATATTATATACTAGACTTTACATCTCGGTTGATGGACTACGATTTCAATCTAAGCAAAGTCAAAATACTTTCTATTGACTAGAAAAATCATGATCAATTGTATAATCAATTAAAACTCCTTCCTCTGAAAGTCATTAGGTACAAAGAAAGATGTTTATTGCCTATTAATGGGAGGCAGAAGAAAATCAGGAAACACTTGTATACAGAAACTAATTTAAAGACTTAAATAATGCTGAAAATGTTGTTTACTCAAATTAATCAATCTTTTAATTCTGACAGACTAACTCAATAAGATAAATGAAACTTACCAATTGCAAGTGGTTATTTCCATTTCTGATGAAGATGGAGGTGGTTTTGGAAGAGTCTTGGTGGTGGTTGATTGCTGGTCTCCATCTGCAAATAAACAAACATGATTCATATTGTCCCTTAAGGATTTTTCACAAGACGTTTGACCCCTCTGCAACAGAGAGCATTTCAAAGATGGCGTAAACAAATATTTTGCTCATAATGAGAATCTTTCCTGTTTGACACCATGATTTCAACTCTGTATAAAAATTAACCTATTTATTAGTGGGATGATACATTTTTTTTCTGAAATAGTCTCAAGGCAGACGACAATTAAAACAAAGGCTCTTTTCAGTCTGATAAAAAGCTTAAATTTCCGAAAAAGGAGACAATCTTATTTCAAAGAGATGAACCTGCTCTTGTTTTTACATCAAATATGCCCGTTTTGTTTTTTAAAAAATATTATTAAACAGAATATGGTTCTTCCAATGAAAGTTTGCAAATTACAAAACTTAGCAAATGGCTCACGATAATCTAAATTGTTATGAAAACCTTAAAACCGAAGATCACGATGACCTTCATCTATTGTTGTTGTAAAAGATTTCATTTAACGAAGCAGAACAGTGTGAACAGTTTTGGTAGACCACTACCTAGGGAATAGCTCTGTGGAATTAGTATGAAATTGGTAGATTTTGAATGAGATGTCGTTTAACAATTTCTATATCTATTATTTCTGGCAGTCATTCTTGTGTAATGGAGCATAATGGTTTGAAACTTCCCTTTGAAATAATTTTGAAAACGGTCCATTGGTTTAGGTGAAATTGTTCAGAAAAGGAGAATAAAAAGATATAGCCATTGATGGATGGTGAATCATCACAATAGCTCACACAAGCACTCTAAGATCCGGAGAGCTAGAAAGTCACAAGTTAATTGTTGTTGATTTTTCACGCAGTATGATATATTAAAATTGACTTACTTTTGCTCTGGTTTGCTTGCTGTTTTGACTGGCCACTGTTAGGACCTACCCCACCGGGCATTCCTTCCTTAGCACCTCCAGTTATTTGGGAAGGGGGGCAGTACTCTACCACTTTAATGCCCACCAGTGAATTGGGTCCATAGGACTGGGCTTCCACTGTGATTAGGGATACAAGAGTATCTGAAATAAATAAATATAACATTTTATATCAAGAACACAAAGGACAAGAATAGACGACATTATGCACAAGATGTGTATCAATCACTAGCAGTTCTATTCACATGACATGGCAAGGCAGAGGGTAAGGTAAAGTAACAGAAATCCAACATTGTGGCCTCTGCGTAATGTATAGACCCAGATCAGCCTAAGCATGCCGCGCAGGCTAACCCGGATATACACTTTTCGTCCCCTTTTGGGTTTTCTGTTTCAGTAATCATTACTCTATACCTCTATCCCCCTGAGATGAAATGTGTCAGCCCAGATCAGTCTGCGCAGACTGATCTGGGTCAATACATTATGCAGAGGCCATAATGTTGGTTTTCTCAGGGGACGGCTCATATTTTGTATGAAAGACATATAAAGGAAACAATTTGATTGCCAAACCATTACTAACAGCAACCAAGCCTCTGTATTACTTTATCTTAAAACCTTGAATTTCTAACACTCAGTTGACCAGATAAGGGGCGTTTTTCATATTTTAAAATCATTATTTGCATGCCCTTCAAACCTTTGTTGTGGATACTTAATTTTTTTTGTCTCATTAAGGTAAAAATAAATAAACGTGGGTAATAATTTAGTAATAATAGATATATTTTGAGACATAGCTCAGTTTACTTCTTCCTATCTTGGCTTTAGTTCATCCAAATCAGAGAATATAGTGTTCATCCCAAACTTACCCACAGAATTAGAAACTTCAGCTATTTTACTGTTAGTTTCCTCTCCCAACTCCGACAGCTGATACATGGCTTCCAGGCTTGAGACAATCAACTGTATGTCCTGTATAGTTAAATACTTGGCTATCTCTTCATAAATATACAGGTCCAATTTCTCTGACAAGACATACTCATTTTCTTCTCGACGTGCAAGCTTGCTCACCATTTCTAAACCTAAAATGAAAAATATCTTGTATACAAAACATTTAAAACTTATCCTAATATTAATGACAATCAGGATGGTAATCAAATCAATAGACCTCTCTTTCTTGTATATTCACACCGGTTATTTCTTTGAAAAATATAAATAACAGGACTAACAACCTTCACTTAATCAAACTTCTTGAGGGTTAAGTAAAAGCTTATCTATTAAATGTAAAGCAAGTTTTTAACAATAAGTTGATATAGTGACTGTCACATGTCTCTATCCTAGCAAACGGTCTGACAGCGCTGTAGCAGACCTGTTCAAAACAATGTAGTAAAAGTGTTATAAACAAACCTGTAACAACTGAGAACTTGTCTGATGCAGTAATACACTGTACAAGAAGACTGAGAATTGTTTTCGACTTGAATGAATCAACAGGATCCAGAATAAACTGGGCAGCCAGATTTCCAATGGTATCTAATGCCAATTGCCGTAATGTCCCATAATTCGAGTAAGTACACAACAGTAGAAACCTGAAACAAAACATCCAGATATTAAACACTGGTTACCAAGAGTGCTCAAATGGACACACATGTCCCCATGCCAATCACAAATGACTCTAACCAATTAAGTAAAAGCACAACAGAAAGATGGATCGACCGAAGAATGAGAAATGATCCCTGGATCTTATCCTGCCTTATATTTGAATATAACCTTTTCTGTACAATAAATAAATAGCATGCAAGGTACACATGCAATTTAGTTACCCAGAAATTTATGTAGGAAAATGTGTGAGAAAAGATACATAAGATTAGGTTTGCAATGTTTAGATGATTAGTTTGAGGATAGGCAAGTAGATTTTATATATTAAAGATGTCATTTACCTGAATACAAGATCATTACTTGCTAGATATTTCATGTTATTTCCTTCAAATGAGAGGTTTCTTAATATAATGGCAACCTAGAAATGATAAAAAGAACAATTTTAAGAGCATACAATAAAGTGGATTCCGTCTATAACTGGAAACCTGATAAAGTACAGCTTATTTGAACATGATAAAAAATAGCATCATGAAAAAAAAAAATCTTAGATGCAAAAATATTTTTGACAATGTATGTAAAAGACCTTATTGTTATACTATACAAAGACAATTAACAAATTCTCAAAAGTGAGAAATGTTTATTTAAAACACAAAAAATGTTTGCTCTATTACAACAGATATCTGTTACATTAGCAAACAGTTGAAAAACCAGCTATCAAATTGCAACTTTTTGACTGACAACTACAGAATGACCAACATGATAGGTATAGCTTAATACACATCAGACTAAAAATGCTTCACAAATGATTATTCTAATATTAACAAATCAATATTTCTTCAAATAATGCAGAATTGAAGCAACATCAGTTTTCCACCATTTTTTTATCTTACGGATAAGGTGGGGTCTTATGAAAGAAGAAAGAGTATTTTCTTTCATTAAACAGCGAAAAATATACCTGGGTTATTCGGATGCCTTCTTTGTCTTTAACACCTAGATCTGGGCCAAGACTTAATATCCCTCTGCCAACAAGATTTCCTGTAAGAATCAAATAATAAATAAAGGGACAATGCCAATAAAAGTGAAAAGTCAAATGATATCTTACCATAGTGACTGCTCAATTTGAAGGGACAAACTGGCTGATGAAGTGCCAAACATTACATGCTTCGTAGTTGACATGACAATTGCGTACATGCCACTTATGAAATTTCATCACAAATAGACCCACTGGTTACAGAAGAGTTGATTAAGTCAAAAGTCAACAGACGCACACACAGTGGACAATTGCCATGATAAGGCTGGACTGACTTTCAGTTAGAGGAGCTAAAAGAATTCAAATAAAACTTTTTCATCTAGGGATGACTGATGTTTTCGAACGCATACCATCCTATAAAAGTATGAGGTGCAAAGTTAATTTCTACTTACTCTTACAATCTTTTCTCTGACAGCCTAATAATTTTTTACCATCCTCATTATCAACAGTGTCATACCAGAACTGAAATATAGTAACCATAAAACATAAATTGATTTTGCTGCTATGAGATATTCAATAAAAAAAATCTAAATTTTACCCAATCAATTTCCTTCAAATTATTTATGAATATGAAGCTTTTACCTGTATAAGCAAAGCCTTAAATGTTTAACCCTTTTCAACATACAACAAATCTGAAGCAGATGAGTATAAATACTGCATTGAAAACATTGTGTCAAAAGGAGAAATTGATTATCTGCTGAAATTGTGATTAACTATTTCTCATTTTACCATTGTCAGAAGAATGGAAACAAGAGCGCCGCGAAGTGAATGCCAATGATTGTGGGTTTTTTCTTAAGTCGAAAAAGGGGCATTATTGAATAATTATCAAAGCCAGATGTGACTTTGTATAGACATGTGTATTGTTCCTAGGAACATGTGTACCAAGTTTCATTTGAGAATGTTGAACGCTTTTTGAGTTATAAGGTAAGGTTCAAGTTTTGTGACGCCGCCAAGGGTTTCACAATAGCTCAGACTTTTTTTCCTTTGAAAAACAGACAAGCAAATAAGAATAACCCTTTCCCTCATACGACAATTCTGCAGCAGACGACTTTGAACGTATTTTGTCAAAACATAGAAAATCTCCATAATTGAATGGATTACATATGACAAAAAGTGGAAAACATTGTGGCAAAAGGAGAAATTGCACGTTTTGTGCAATTTCTTCTTTTGTCACTATGTTTTCAAAAGGCTGTCTGCTACAGAGGCATCAGAAAGTGTCTATATGAGGGAAAGGGATAAACAATAGAGTATGAAGTTTGATAACCCAAACAATGCTTGAAAGCCGTGTTGGCTAAAGGAAAGATTATTCAGAGTTCTACTTTTCATTAATTCTATACTTTAATTTTTCCATGTATTCAACTCATGTTCTCAATTTCGAAGAGTCAATGAATACAAACTAGGTAATCCTAGTTGAAATAGGTCTGTCAAAGGGCATTAAAGAAGGATCATGTGTTCAGATGGAACAAACTGACTTACCCGAATAAAGTCCCTATCAGACTGTTTTCTCCACTCATTCTCATAAAGTCTCTCCAAGGATCCAGGACCTATGAAAATGTATCAAATGTTTCTAGTATCAGTATTATACATTACAATTAATGCAAGAGGACCATGATGGTATTGAGGGACATTAGTGATAATTATATTATCTACCTTGTCAGATAAAGACCAAGGAAGACCAAATAGTTGGTAGGTCCTTTAAGTTGGAATCCTTTGTCTTTATCGCTATTTCTCAATGAGATATTGCATTTACTCTGTACACATTAATCATAAATGTGTTAATTAAAGTGATGATTCAAAAGAGAAAATTTACATAGCAGTGTTTAAAGAAAACAAATGTGGAATTACTAATCAATCTAATAACAGTTGGCCAAGAAAATGCAATTATAAGTGCACCATCCAGTGCAAAGAAACCAATGATAAAAACAGGAAACCAAATGATAGGACCTAGCTAGATGTAGAGAGTATTAAAGGGAGATAACTGACCGATGTCTCTCTATATAGGCTTCGATTTTTCGGAAAATATTGGAATAATTTGAACAATCATGGTAGAGGGTTACCTAAGGAGCCTCTGTGACTAAAAAGATTTGTAAATTCTCAATGTAATACTCAAAGAAGTTAAAGATATATGGCAACAGACAGATGAAGGTCAATGCCAAACCAATAAATATCCACTCAGACTTCATTGTGGGTATAATTTAATCATACTATAATTAGATAATGCGACATCAATGAGGTCCAGAATAATATAACGAAAATTAATAAGTTTTTACACCTACCCTCTTTAAAAACTCCAATATGTCCTAGTAAGAGATCTGTCAGTATGGTACATTTATCCAGACGAAGTGTGTGTTTGCTCTCGTTTGACAAGAGTGTGCATACATTGACCACAAAATCCACCTCATTTGGCATGCCTGACAGTAAGGCCTTCTCCAGTTTATCGTAGTCACTGATATTGGCGTATTTTGTTGCCAGTCCATAGCCTGCTCTAAGGTTCACTGAAATTACAATCAAATAAACCCTGTTACCCATTTCCTTTTTAAACAAATTTGCAGCACATGACTTTAAAAAATATTGGTTAAATTCTAAAATTCAATATTTAATCATTAATAGATATGAAAACATTTTGGCAAAAGGAACAAGAGGCGCATGAGGGCCTATGCTCTACTGGTATGGTTCTTTGGTCATTTTCAATCCAGAGCATGTATGTATGGTGAAGATCAGAGAGTAAATGGAGGCTCTTTTGTGTTCACAAGCTGTATTATAGCAATTTTTACAATTTCATGGGCCATAATCCAGTCTTGGCGGATCTGGCTGATTTTCAAAAGGAACCAAGCTCTCATCAATATTTAACTACTATCTAAGTTTGGTGAAGATCAGATAGTAAATAGAGCATCTATTGTGTTCACATGCTCAATTATAGCAATTTGAACAATTTCAAGGGCCATAATCCAGTCTTGCATAGGCGGATCTGGCTGGTTTTCGAAAGGAACCGAGCTCTCATGGATATCTAACTACTGTATAAGTTTGGTTGAGATACAATCAAAAGTTAAGACTGTATCGTGTAAACAAGCTCTTTTATAGCAAGTTTGACCATTTCAAGGGCCATAATCCAGTCATGCATGGGTGGATCTGGCTGGTTTTCGAAAGGAACCGAGCTCTCATGAATATCTAACTACTGTATAAGTTTGGTTGAGATACAATCAAAAGTGAAGACTGTATCGTGTTAACAAGCTCTTTTATAGCAATTTTGACCATTTCAAGGGCCATAATCCAGTCATGCATGGGCGGATCTGGCTGGTTTTCGAAAGGAACCGAGCTCTCATGGATATCTAACTACTGTATAAGTTTGGTTGAGATACAATCAAAAGTAAAGACTGTATCGTGTTAACAAGAAATTGTTTACGGACGGACGGACGACGGACAAATCGCCACGACATAAGCCCTTCTGGCCTTTGGCCAGTCGAGCTAAAAATTAAGTCTAAAAGTTGCATCCAGTATGTCAAATTGTGTCTGTTTTGGAGAATGAATGAACATTTTGAGACAAAATGAGAAATTGCTCTTACCAAATATCTTCTTTTCCGCCCCACAATGTTTCCAAAAGCTGTCTAGGGTGGTATTACATGGAATGTTTCATTTTGCTTCTGAGCATTTAAAACTTTCTCTGACAAACAAACAGTGAAAAAAGAGAAATTGCTCTAAATTTGCGAATTTGCCTTTTTCAAAGATGTTATAAAATTTGGTTTGATGCAAATGTGTCTGAGATTGTCTGTATCAGGGAAAAGAATAATTGATTTACCCTATTCCAGCTATATGTGACAATACGCAACATAAACTAAAAGTTCATTTGTATAAAATATCAACCAAACGTGTCTGCGAGATAATGTCTGTACCAGGAAAAGGAATAATTTATTAACTATTCTCCTACTGTATGTGACAATAAACAACATAAACACAACTTGCTATACATGATGTGCAAGAACATTTGTAAACGATGTAGAACAAGACCATCCTACACATTTGTGCAGTCTAATCTTGGTCTACAATCCTTGCTACATGTAATAATTTATTAATCTTTAGCAAGGACAACACCATAAATATGCAAGGTTCTTTAAAACATGAAGGATGTTGGTACAAATTGCAGGAGTTAAGCAAGATAAGGGTTACTTATGATGACCAAACAGCTGTTTTCAAATGAATATAATAAGATCCATACACAACCTGGTGTAGTGCTTAAAGTTTCCTCCCCAACTAGTGGGAGACCAGGGTTCAATCCCAGGTCAGGTCATACCAAACACTTGACAAAGGTGGAAGTGGCTTTACTTTTTTACCCTCAGGGTGGTTGTTGGGATAGAATTAGGACTGATGCGCTGGTGTCAGGACAAACTCACCAGCAGTGCTGGCAATATATCCAGGGAACTCAGAGATATGATTGAAATCTGCTGATAGCAGTGATTAACACCACACATGTATACAGATATACAACATACAAACAGACATGTACAGAAAAAAGCTTCCCCCAAATTTTTCTGGGAGCTTCAAACTAGATGGCCCTAAATCAATCACCTGAGTGACAGTATTGAGCAAATGTGTAAATGCTTATATTGGAGGAAATTAGATCAAGAGCAAACAATCAATATGGCTTGGCATCCCCCTTTCTGATGACGCAGCAAGTTCTCCATAGAATGTATATCTTTAAACAATTTTGAAAAGAGGAATACCAAATAATTTTTCCTGTGAAGTTTGGTCCAGTGGTTTAGGAGTTATTTCTTTTGACGCTGTTTAAAGCTAAAAGTTTACCAACACGACAGACAGAGAGTGATCAAAATTGATCACCTTAAGCCATTGGCTCAGGTGACCTAAAAAGGTTACTGGTTATGACATAGCTAACAAGATAATTTGGCCTACCAGCAATTTCATGTTGTGGTTGATTGTATGATAGTGGTACATTATACTGTGGTCCACACAGCTTCTTTCGGATAGGGCCATCGTCATCCCTTCTTTCTGAGGACTTGGGATCTTCGCCAAGAAAGTTGATTTGTTCAAACACATTTAAATGCCTGTAAAATAAGAATGGAACCATAGAGTAAAGGCTTCAAATAAAAGAAAAATAGGTTATCCATTCAATTATAGAGATTTTCTCTTTTTGGACAAAATATGTTGTCGTCTGCTGCAGAATTGTCGTATGAGGGAAAGGGTTAAATAAATTGCACATGGGTAAGGATTAACAATATTCTAAATACCCCTTCAGCATAATACTAGCTTAGTTTAGGTTACTTGATACAAAAGATCCAATGTCAGATATCTAATGCATAACTTGGTTACCTTATATAAATATATTTCAGGGACTGATCAGCATTCAGGCAGGAGTTTGGATAGGAAAACTCCTTTAAAATCTTTTCCCATCTGTTTTTCTCCGATACCTGAAAAAATACATAAACAAAAATACTATTTAAACACTTTACTACATACACAGACACTTTTTTGACGCCTCTGCAAATTCTGGTGAAATTGCTCATAGGGAGAAATTTCTCCTTTTGCCACAATGTTTTCAATTCTTTTTTAAGAATTGATCTTTCCTTTTTTGTCAAGATATTTTCGAAGTCATCTGCTGTTGATTTGTTGTATGTATGTGAGAATGGCTTAAAGTAACCATAGATTCAAGAAATTCCTCGGTGTAATTTCCATTGCAATCTATAGCCCTGTAGTGAAGTTTTGTTGAAATTGGCCCAGTAGTTTAGAAGATGTCATTTAAAGAAACTCTTGATAGTAAATATCCTATCTTAATCCATTTACACGGCAGACTAGACTCTTGCAGGCAACCTATTACTGTCTTTCCAAGGTAACCATTCTGTCTGAAAATGATTTGACAAAAGGTACACCAAATTACATTCAAGACAACTGGAAAGGGCTATAAACAACCCTTTAACCAGCAATATGAGTCTTGGAAGTTGGAGACACTTCTTACATCATTGTGAGCATTTTGTGCAAGGTTATGTCAATCAATCAATGGTGGAAAAGAACATCAGACAAATGGACATGCACACAGTGTAATCATATACATGCCAATTGTGTAATCTTCTTGAGCACATTAAAAGACAGTCCAGTTATGACATGTCCTTTTAGCTAGGGCTTTCAGGCTGGCCTAGTTTTATAATGTACAAACTACAATATCAATCTGCAGTTCTTTTATACAGCCAATGTTATGTAAAAATGCTTTCATGATTAAGATTTTTTTAAACATAAAAACTGCGTGGCATTGCTGATAAACTTTTCTCAAGTACAATAAATCTGCAGCTGAAGACCTTTCCCAACATCAAGGAAAAATCATGGCAACTTTTTATAAACAAAAGAGCAATAATTTAATCAAGTCGAAAACATTTTGAGGCAAAAGGAGAAATTGCTCAATATGAGCAATTTCTTCTTTAGCCACAATGTTTTTTTAAAAAGTTGACTGCTTCCTAAAAGGTGTCAAAAAACTTCTGTATGTGGAAAAGGTTAAAAAAAAATAGCCTACAAAATAGTGTTTTGAGAAGCATTCCTTCAAAAATGTCTAACTATATAGCTTTATAATAGTGATACAAACAAGATCTGAACATATTACTACAAAACATCTCTTACCATTTCCAACAAAAAAAGAGTCCCGCCCACTTTTCTTAATTTGATCATATAAAGCAAAGAACCACAAGTTTACACATTACTTTTCGTAAATTGATCCTCAGATGTCACTGTGGTAAATGTTTCCATGGTAACATATAATTAACTTCTTATAGATTGATATACATCATTCCTCTTTATAACTCTTTTATCACCCACAGAATTACATTAGCTGTCTAATAGGACTTGCATAGGAAAACACAACAAACCAATTTTAAAGGAGTTTAATGAGTTTTCAAATATTTTAAGGAATCTTGTGTTCCATTTACATTTCATTATGTAGAAGTACAAATACAGGCACATGTGTCTATGATTTGAGGGCCTAACATTTCCTCTGAAACAAGCAACATTTGACACCTCAATAGCAAAAGACATTTCTCATATTTTTCTTGCATATGATAATTTCAAATAAGATTACCCTAAAAGTGTCCTATCAGGTGATCGGTTAATTTTCTTCCCAAAAAATGAAGATCAAGATTATTCTGCATATCAATGCGGTGTTGTAGAACATGACTAAGACTTCTACGATATGCACCACTCATGGTTACCGTTACAATACATTTATTAAATAAGATGCCATTACTTCAGCAAGTTCTGTTGCTATTCATATAAAGTAAACTCCTAGTTTTTTTGGGTTGTATGGCTGTTGTTTCTAGCACTTAGTGTTGTGATAGAAGAATGTATCTACTGTGAAACTGGTGCAATAAGCTTTGACAACTGATTTTGAAATGAATATTTAACCAACAAGAGCGCTGCAAGTCAACGCCAACACTTGTCTGCTTTTTTCTAAGACGAAAAAGGGACATTACTGAATAATTATAAAAGCCAGAGTTGGTATAGACATGCCTTTTGTTCCTAGGAACATGTGTATCAAGTTTCATTTGAAGTTGTTGAATGTTTTTTGAGTTATGAGGCAAGTTTAACAGATTTGGGATGAAGCCAAGGGTATCACATTACCCCCACCTTTTTTTCTTTGAAAAACACACAAGCTTATAAGTATAGAGAGAGACCTAACTTAACTGTATGAAAGTTGTAGCAGAACATATCTAACTCTCCCTTTTCGTAATGCAGATGCATTTTGAGGCACTTGCAGCAGATTCTTTTGAAAATATGAGCAATTTCTCGTTTTCTCACAAAGTTTTCAACTTTGTTCTTAAAGCTACAGTCACACCGAACCGGACCCAACACGGAGCACCCCGGATCAAGCTTTATCTTGATCTGGGGTGATCCTGGGTGAAATTGAGTCGCAAAACATCGTCACCCCTGACCAGCCAAGACCCAACACGGCACCACAACGGATGAACACCGATCTGACCCAGGCAGCGCCACAGACCATCCCTGACCCAACATGGATGAAACTGGTCCAGCTACGGACTGCCCTGGACCCAACATGACATGCTAATCTCCCAGGATCAACAAGAAGCCACTACGGTCCTTCCCACAGCCAACACGGACCGTCCTGGACCACCCCGGATTGAAAAATCCTCCTAAATGACCACAGCAATTTTAACAGTTCAAAATTGCCGGGGTGGTGTCCAGGACCATGACTGACCATCCTAAACTGTCCCTGATAAGCCTGGACCCAACACGGATCTGACCCCGGATTGTCCAAAATTCAGACCGAGACGCTCCGGGACAGTCCGGAAGGTCGATGTGACTGGGAAATAATCTTTCATTTAGAGATAGTTTTATTTTTTCTCTGCATCCATTTGTGGTATGTTGGAAGGGGTTAATAATGGGAAAGAGACAGAATACTTAATTTTTTCAAAAGGCTTTACCTTAACCCTTTCCCTCATACAACAATTCTGCAGCAGTCGACTTTGAACATATTTTGTCAAATAATGGAAAATCTCTATAATTGAATGGATAACCTATGACTTAAAGTGGAAAACATTGTGACAAAAGGAGAAATTGCACGTTTTGTCAGAAAGCGTCTATATGAGGGAAAGGGTTAACTAATACCTGATAGACTATTTTTTTCACATCTGCATAACATACATTTTGAAAACAATAATAAGTGCGATAATTAATGAGTCAGGTTTTACGGCACTGCAACACAAACAGGTCAATAAAGACCGGAGAGAGAAATGAAGGCGAGTATAAGAGGCCTTTCATTTCAGACTAGAACATTTTCAAAGTTTTTCTATATATATAATTATATCTATGCAAACAAGAGGGCCAAGATGGCCCTTAATCGATCACCTGAATTTTCAGGAGTGCAGATGAACCTGCAAGTAGTGGACACTGTTAAGGAGATTTTGAAATCTAACAAGAACTTGAATAAGAATGGAATTATAAAATTTTGTCATTTTGCGCCTTTCCTGATGCCGCCTTACTGCCCTGTTTTTCAACGAAATCAATATGGCCTGAACAGTGTTTGTAGAGGGTCACTCAAAGAACATTTCTCTTAAATATTTTGGAATCGGACAAGCAGATTATAAAGGAAAAGGATTTTAAAGTTTGGGTATTTTTCTCCCTTTGTGATGCCGCAGCAACCAAAGTTCTACATAAAGTGTAAGTCTTTGAACAATTTTGGACACATTCCTGTGAAGTTGAAATTAGTCCAGTGGAATGTTAGCTAGTTGAGCTGTCATTTGTAGCTAGAAGTTCAATTTACCCCTTTTGTGATGACGCCTGGTTGCTCTGATTTTGTACCCAATCAATACAGCTTGAACAAGTTAAGTATTACTGAAGTAAGATTTCTTTTAAATTCTCTTAAAATCAGACAAGAACTTTCAAAACAAGAGGGCCATGATGGCCCTGGATCGCTCACCTTAATTATACAATGTACTGCAATGCAAAACACATCAAAACAATTATTCTGAATGCAACCTCCACAGTGTTAACAATATTTTCCTTCATTTGGCCTAGTGATCTATATTGTTTTACCTGATATGACCCATATTCCAACATGGACTAGATATCATCAAGACAACATTCTGACAAAGTTTCAACTTGCTCAAAGTAAAAATCCGGCCTCCGGAGTTTGAACAATATTTTCCTTTATTGACCTAGTTTCTGATCCAATATGACCCATATTCGAACTTGACCTAGATATAATTCAGACAAACATTCTGACCAAATTTCAAGCTGCTGAAGCACAAAATGCGGCATCCAAAGTGTTCACAAGATTTTCCTTCAATTTGATCTAGTGACCTAGTTTTTGACCCAGCATGACCCATATTTAAACTTGGCCTACATATCATCAAGAAAAACATTCTGATAAAGTTTTATCATGCTGAAATTAAAAATGCAGTATCCAGAGTGTTAACAAGATTACCCTTCAATTGGGCCTAGTGACCTAGTTTTTAACCCGGCATGTTATCCGAACTTGGCCTAGATATCATTTAGACAAACATTCTGACAAAATTTCAAGCTGCTGAAGCAAAAATTTCGGCATCCAAAGTGTTAACAAGATTTTCCTTCAATTTGACCTAGTGACCTAGTTTTTGACCCGGCATGACCCATATTCGAACTTGGCCTAGATAATTCAGCTCAACATTCTGACAAAATTTCAAGCTGCTGAAGCAAATAATGCGGCATCAAAAGTGTTCTTCTACAGAGTTAACAAGATTTTCCCTCAATTCGGCCTAACGACCTAGTTTCTGATCCAATATGACCCATATTTGAACTTGAACTAGATATCTTTAAGACAAACATTCTGACAAAATTTCAAGCTGCTGAAGCAAAAAATGCGGCATCAAAAGTGTTAACAAGATTTTCCTTCAATTTGACCTAGTGACCTAGTTTTTGACCCGGCATAACCCATATTCGAACTTGACCTAGATATTTTTAAGACAAACATTTCGACAAAATTTCAAATTGCTGAAGCAAAAATTGCGGCCTCTGGAGTGTTAACGAGATTTTCCTTCAATTTGACCTAGTGACTTACTTTTTGACCCGAGGTGACCCATGTTCGAACTTGACCTACATATCATCAAGACAAACATTCTGATAAAGTTTCAACATGGTCAAGTTGATAATGTGGCCTCCAGAGTGTTAACAAGATTTCCCTTCAATTCGACCTAGTGACCTAGTTTTTGACCTCATATGGCCCAGTTTCGAACTTGTCCAAGATTTTATGGGAGATGAACGTTCTGATACACTTTCATGAAGTTTGGATGCAAAATGTAGCCCGTAGAGTGTTAACAAGCTCAAATGTTGACGACGCACGACGGACGACTGACGACGCACGGACAAAATGTGATCACAATAGCTCACCTTGCACTTCGTGCATAGGTGAGCTAAAAATGGAATTGTCAAATTTTCAAATATTGCCCCTTTTCTTATGCTGCCTGACTGCCATGTTTTTTCAACCGATCAGTATGGCTTCAACAATTTTTGTGGCGATTGGTTGACAATCGCCACAGTGCTACCAAAACAACAACAACGAAGAAAAAAATATATAGTCGTATTTGAACAATCGGTTGGATATTTCTGCAAAGGCAATTTACTCACTTCCGTTAAACCGCCATATATATATATAGTTCCATCAGTGATGCAGGCACACGATTAATAATGATAATGTTAGTGCTACTTTGATACCGGATTGGTACTAATATTTGAGATTTATCGAGAAAATATCTAAATAGAGTTAAACTATTTACATATTATCTTTCTTCATGTTTGGACAGATAATAAATATCATCGGGCGTCTTGGGTACGCTATGCAGAGTATCATGATACTCCTGTGCCTCGTTTTATTTTTACTGTAGTCAACCGTAACCTTTTGACCTTTAACCTGATTCGGCAGGAGTTGGTTGTACTCTGATTATCTTCGTCATGATTTGGCAGATAATAAATATCATTGCGCGTTCTGCCTTGCAAATAACGACAACTCTGGTGATACTCAAATCTGGAAATTCCAAAAGGTTCTATAAATAGCTCGCGAGACCAAAAACCAGAAAAGCTTGTAAATCTCAATATTATAAACGCTTTATTTTGTACTTGTTTAAATATATGAAAGCGTCTAGATAATAAGACTGGTTTACAAAGGTTTAAAGGACACACGATGGCAGTGTGTACACACGTTATGTATACACGTCTGCACGTTCTAGAGTCAATTAGCAATCAATGCTGACAGTGTAGCCTAATTGAGTTTGAAGATCTAGCATTATAATATATGCCTATATTTTCATAAATTAAACAGTTTGGCAAATAGTGAAATTGTGCTTTTGGAGCATGTTTTGTGTTTGTTTTTGCACTCACATTATTCGAAGCAGTTTAACAACCTCAGAGACATATAAATACACTGTGACAACCCTCAATCATGCAATGTGAAGGGACTAAATTGAACAGACCTGTTTAATATCGGACATTGAAACAAACACCAAACTAATGGATACTGTTTTCTCTCCTTTCTTTAGTCATTTCTAAAGTGTAAAATATATTTTATCTTAATATGGCCTAACGACCTGGTGATAAACATGTGATTACCCAAACAATTTAGATTACAAATAGTCATTCTAATGAGCTAAAACGGTAGTCTATCGAATACCAACTAGATTTTTCATAACTTTGGAATGGCCTAATTTTGAACACATCATGACCAATTTCAGAACGTAACTAAATAATCACCAAGACAACATTCTGGCAAACTAACATTATTCTACTGTCAAAAGATGCAGGGTTGATACATTCTCAAATATACCCGCACCAGAGTCATCGCAAGCCCTACACCGATATACTGCTTGTTACTTTGCAGGATTTTCCATACGATCGCCACTACAGTGCCATTGGCGCTTTGATTGTAGAGGGTCACCCAAAGAACATTTCTACTAAATTATATTGGAATCTGACAGGCAGGTTGAGAGGAGAAGATCTTCAAAGTTAGGACATTTTGCCCCCTTTCTGATGCCGCAGCAACCAAAGTTCTCAATGATGTTGTAACCAATCAATATGGCTTGAACAAATTAAGTAGAGGATCACTGAAGTAAGATTTCTTTTCAACTTTCTGAAAAGAAATGGAGTTTCCAAATTTTGTCATTTTGCCCCTTTTTTGATGCCTCCTGACTGCCATGTTTTTCAACCAATCAGTATGCCTTGAACAATCTTTGGAGAGGGTCACCAAAGGCACATTTCTACCAAATTATATTCGAATCTGACAAGCAGATTCAGAGGAGAAGATTTTTAAAGTTTGGACATTTTGCCCTCTTTCTGATGCTGCAGCAACCAAAGTTCTTGATGGAAATTAAATCTTTGAACATTCCTGTGAAGTTTGGTTGAAATTGGTCCTGTGGTTAAGGAGAAGATGATGTTTAAAGCTAAAAGTAAACAACAGACGGACGACGGCCAGAGTGATCAGAAGAGATCACCTTGAGCCTTTGGCTCAGGTGATCTAAAAAGGCCATAAGATTTCAGACAAGAAGATTTTCAAAGTTTTGTATCTTTGTTTAAAACAAAAGACCTGCGACGTGAAGAAAATTTTGAAACAAAGGGACATAATTTTAACAATCCTGGTAGGGGACCAGAAGACAATGCTACACACCAAATATCTAAGCTCTAGGCCTTTGGGTTTCTGAAAAGAATATTTAAACAAGAGGGCCATGATGGCCCTGGATCGCTCACCTTAATTATACAATGTACTATAATGCAAAATACATCAGGACAATTATTCTGAATGCAACCTCCAGTGTTAACAAGATTTTCCTTCATTTGGCCTAGTGATCTATATTTTTTTACCTGATATGACCCATATTCCAACATGGACTAGATATTATCAAGACAACATTCTGACAAATTTTCAACTTGCTCAAAGTAAAAATGCGGCCTCCGGAGTTTGAACAATATTTTCCTTTATTGACCTTGTTTCTGACCCTACATGATCCATATTCGATCTTGGCTTAGATATCATTTAGATAAACATTCTCATAAAATGTCAAGCTGCTGTAGCAAAAAATGTGTCTTCTACAGAGTTAACAAGATGTTCCTTCAATTTGGCCTAGTGACCTAGTTTCTGACCCAATATGACCCATATTCGAACTTGACCTAGATATAATTCAGACAAACATTCTGACCAAATTTCAAGCTGCTGAAGCAAAAAATGTGGCATCCAAAGTGTTAACAAGATTTTCCTTCAATTTGGCCTAGTGACCTAGTTTTTGACCTCACATGATCCATATTCGAACTTGGCTTAGATATCATTTAGATAAACATTCTCATAAAATGTCAAGCTGCTGTAGCAAAAAATGCGTCTTCTACAGAGTTAACAAGATGTTCCTTCAATTTAGCCTAGTGACCTAGTTTCTGACCCAATATGACCCATATTCGAACTACCTAGATATCTTTAAGACAAACATTCTGACAAAATTTCAAACTGCTGAAGCAAAAATTGCGGCCTCTAGAGTGTTAACAAGATTTTCCTTCAATTTGACCTAGTGACCTAATTTTTGACCCAACATGACCCTTGATCGAACTTGACTTACAAGAAAAACATTCTGATAAAGTTTCATCATGCTAAAGTTAACAAGAGGGCCAAGATGACCCTAAATCGATCACCTGATTGATAGTAAATTAGTAGAAATATCTGGGAAAAAGATCAATGAGTGCAATTAGTACTTCAAGGAGTGAACACTTCTCAAGAAACAGCTTATAAGTAAAGGTCATTTATATCTTGAAATCTAACAAGAATTTCAATTAGAATTGAATTATAAAGTTTTTGTCATTTTGCACCTTTTTTGATCTGTTTTTAATATAAATCAATATGGCTTGAACAGTTTTTTTAGAGGGTCACTTAAGGATTCTTTCTACTGAATTATCTCGGAGTTTGATAAGCAGATTATGGAGGAAAGGGATTTAAAGTTTGGTCATTTTACTCATGTTCTGATGCTGCAGCAACCAAAGTTTTACATACGACGCCATGGTTTCAAACAATACAATACATTAACTGTAGTTTGTTTGTTTGTTTTGTTTGTTTGGAGTTTAACGCCGCTTTCAACAGCTTTGGTCATATCACGGCGGTCAGTGCACCTACCCATGTTTTCCTGGCTTTCCCACACCAGTACTTACACAACATTCTTTCGAAGCCACTGACTACTTTCTCACATAGATCAGAGGTGAGAGGCAATGGAAAACATCGCCCGAAAGAACGCGCCGCAACCGGGTATCGAACCCGTGACCACCACATCACGAGTCAGATACGCTACCAATTGAGCTACCCGGCCGGGCATTAACTGTAGTATTTGAGTTCATATTTACCTCTTCACCAATTATGATATCTTTAACAATAGTTACAAATCATGTCATAATTGCTTGTTCACTTTCAATAACAATCTTTTATTTTATCCTTGCTGAGACCCAAAATGTTGCGATTTATCTTTCCACTTCCTGTTGAAGACAACCCTTGCATAATACTCTGCCAAGTGTTACCTCCCTTAGACCATCAATCTAATAACCATATGTCATTTGAAGCAAAAACTTAATTTTACTCCTTTTCTGATGCAGCTTGGTTGCTATGCCTTTCAACAAATCAATATGGCTTGACAAAGTATGTAGATGATCAATGAAAGAACATTTCTACAAAACTATCTTTAAATCAGACAAGCACTTTTATAAGGATGCTTTATTAAAGTATTGTCATTTTGCCCCTTTTTTGATGCCGCCTGACTGCCATGTTTTTCGACCAATCAGTATGGCTTGAACAATTTTTATAGAGAGTCACCCAAGGAACATTTCTACCAAATTATATTTGAATCTGACAGGCAGATTCGGAGGAGAAGATTTTTAAAGTTTGGACATTTTGTCCCCTTTCTGATGCCGCAGCAACCAAAGTTCTCAACGGAATTGTAATCTTTGAACAATTTTGAAAGAGGACCACCAAAGGAACATTCCTGTGATGTTTGGTAAAAATTGTTCTTGCGGTTCAGGAGGAGATGATGTTTAAAGCTAAAAGTTAACGACGGACACAGAGTGATCAGAATAGCTCACCTTGAGCCTTTGGCTCTAGGTGATCTAAAAATGCAGTATCCAGAGTGTTAACAAGATTACCCTTCAATTTGGCCTAGTGACCTAGTTTTTAACCCGGCATATTCGAACTTGGCCTAGATATCATTAAGACAAACAGTCTGACCTAATTTCAAGCTGCTTCAGCAAAAAATGCGGCATCCAAAGTGTTAACAAGATTTTCCTTCAATTTGGCCTAGTGACCTAGTTTTTGACCCTGCATGACCCATATTCGAACTTGACCTAGATATCATTTAGCTCAACATTCTGACCAAATTTCAAGCTGCTGAAGCAAAACATGCGGCTTCTACAGAGTTAACAAGATTTTCCTTCAATTTGGCCTAGTGACCTAGTTTCTGACCCAATATGACCCATATTTAAACTTGACCTAGATATCTTTAAGACAAACATTCTGACAATATTTCAACATGCTCAAGTTGAAAATGTGGCCTCTACAGTGTTAACAAGATTACCCTTCAATTTGGCCTAGTGACCTAGTTTCTGACCCAATATGACCCATATTCGAACTTGACCTAGACAAAATTTCAAACTGCTGAAGCAAAAATTGCGGCCTCTAGAGTGTTAACAAGATTTTCCTTCAATTTGAATTAGTGACCTATTTTTTGACCCGACATGACCCATGTTCGAACTTGACCTACATATCATCAAGACAAACATTCTGTTAAAGTTTCAACATGCTCAAGTTGAAAATGTGGCCTCCAGAGTGTTAACAAGATTTCGCTTCAATTTGACCTAGTGACCTCGTTTTTGACCTCATATGGCCCAGTTTCGAACTTGTCCAAGATTTGATGGAGATGAATGTTCTGATACACTTTCATGAAGATTGGATGCAAAATGTAGCCTGTAGAGTGTTAACAAGCTGAAATGTTGACGACGCACGACGGACGGACGCCGGACAAAATGTGATCACAATAGCTCACCTTGCACTTCGTGCATAGGTGAGCTAAAAATCCCTATTAAGGCTATGTATCTCTATGACCCCTCAAACTATTAACCCAGGGGCATTATTTAAGTTCACAATAGCTCACAGACAAGCTATAAAGAAAAAGTTCTTTGTACATTGATGGTAGGATAATAACTGTTTCACATGCAGTTTCAGGTGGAAAAAAAACGTTTACACATAGCAATTTACTGCTACTTTATCTAAGTTATTCAAGTGAAATGCAAGACACTATTCACTTCTTAATAATGCCCCTCCAGATATTATTGTTTTATTGAAAAGCTAATGTAGTGCATGAATCAGAATTTCAGATAAGGCGATGTATGAATGTATATTGTTTTATGGCGCATCGACAGCTAAGGTAATTTAGCACGCAAGTATAAGGCGATGTATACAGCTAGTTTCCTAACAATACCTCCGAGGCTCTCGTATTATCCAACCAAACTCTATGATGTGGTTACTGCAAATTGCCCCTTATTTAGAGCTCTGATGAATATTCTTTGAGAATTAGGTTTTGACTAATGAAAAGAATTATATATATCACATATATAAGTATCACAACTTGCTTTAACCCTCCCCACTCCAGAAAGACTTGTGACGCCTTATGCAGCAGAAGTCAGTAAAACTTAAGAAACAGAAGAAATTGACCAGAATAAATGAAACTTTTTTCATGGTGTATTCAAATGTTTGGAAATCATGTGTATACTTCTCTTCTTACATATTTCCCCCCAGAAGTAAACAGAACAGATGACTTAAACTACCATATCAAGTTAACTGTAAAGTACTGCTGTTCTCAAAGCCCTATTGCATCATAAATTTTGGGAACTGAAAATGAATGGCAGAACAATCAATGCATGGATTCATGCAAAGGCATTTGTAGCTTAAATTCTTATTTAATATAATTTAACTTTTAAGTGCAGATATGACTATAGTTCTGGAAAACATAATTATTGCTGTCTTTGGTTTGATAGGTTTAAAGATGAATAAAAATAAAAACAAATTTAATATACGCAAAATGTTGCTTTGTTTTAATTTTCATGCATATGGTTTTCTTCTTTCTTTGAGAGATGAGTGTTAAGCCTTCGTACAAGAGAAATTACAACTGAAAATGTCGCTGAAAAGAGTGTTTGTTTTTAGGTTTTACACTGCATCATATATGCAAAGTTTTTTCTGAGGGGCTCCATTCAGTCACAAGAATCAATTATGTGCATTCTGATTGGTTAATACATTCATTATTCATAATAAATTTTGGCTTTTTCAGAGGCAAATTATTTTTCCATAAAATAACACATCATATAAATTACAAAACTTCGAATAAC
The DNA here is from genome assembly GCA_031761405.1 of Serripes groenlandicus. Classification (NCBI taxonomy): domain Eukaryota; kingdom Metazoa; phylum Mollusca; class Bivalvia; order Cardiida; family Cardiidae; genus Serripes; species Serripes groenlandicus. The sequence goes on from JASEVX010000005.1 coordinate 6,399,836, forward strand.
TTAAAGCCAAAACTTTCAAGTGTCAATCTGTCTATTCAAGTCAGACTTTGCGAAAAAGAAGAAAATAATTTGTTTGTGCCTTTTATATTGAAAGACGAAAGTTATTATGTTACTTAGGATTAATTACTTAATTTACAATCAACTTTATTTGATAGATTGTTCCTCTGGAACTGTCTTGTACCCTCAGACAATTAACATTGGGAACACAGATTACTATCAATAATAATATTCAACAGAAATATATAAATCTGCAGAAGTAGGTAGAATCATGCAAGAAGCAGAAAGTGTACACGATATGGATGGTCATAAAAATGATAAAACACCGAAGAGCTTTAAGGGACATTGAATAAACAGAAATCACAATGTTTACAATAAAGGTTTAAGACTTAAACCATTTAAAGTAACAATCAGGTCACCATGTGTAAACACACAAACAGTACATAGTTTATTATCAATGAATACACTTGGATTTCCACTGCAACTATTTTTAGATTACTACGCTTCAGTGATACCTAGTAGTCAATAATCAATGGCTGGCTCCAGTAAGGCAGTTGGAGTAGCATGCTCACACCTAACCTCAAACTCTAAACAACACTCTATTTTTAGTAACAGGGGTTTTCACAGAGACCTGTTACTGTATAATAATACATTTTCCCCAATACTACTATATGACTCCACCAGATTCTGTTCTGTAGTGTACTATTACCCAATATTTTACAATCTTATGTTTGCAATTTTAAGACAATGATATGATATGATAAAAATAAATAAAATTGTTTGCCTTCTTTATTTTGAGGAATGGGGGGAGTGGGTGTTATTCTGTAAAAAAACACACCTCCAAATGAAGATGATCAACCATTCACTGTGACTAGGCACCAAATTAATAAAACTTCATAATTACTGCCATGTATATTGAAATAAAATTAAAGTAGGAAAAATCTAGTATTGCCCTGCTGCAAACAAATCCAAATAATTTTCACTTTACACAAAGTATTGTTGACATTTAACATTTTCCCACCTATAGACGCATTCTGATGCCTCTGCAGCAGACGTCTTTTGAAAACATTGTGACAAAAGGTGAAATTGCTCTTAACAAGCAATTTTTTTAACACAAAGTTTTAAACTCTATTCAGTAAATAAACCTTCATGTTAAGAGATTTTCATAATTTTTCTAGGTGTTTTCAAAGTCGTCTGCTGCAGATATGTCGTATTTCCCCCATGAGAAACAGGACTATAGCCCTGGAGCACTAGTAGATCATGTAATGTCCCTGTTTACCACTAGTGACTATGCCCTTTAATCTACTCATTTATTATTATTATTATTATGTTCAAGATTCTCTATCTAGAAGTAGTTTATTTGTAAAAACTTTGAAAGAATTCAAATGACATATTTTCCCCTATTTGCAGGGTATCAAACATTTTACCAATTTTGAATTAAATGCCAGTCTTAATTGGATCCAAAATGTCCTCGAGTTTTACTTCTCCAACGTATAGAGTTAAATATTCCCACATAAAAACGCCTTATGACACCTCTGCAGCAAATAACCTTTGAAAACATTGTGGCAAAACAAACAATAACCCATAATGACTGTTCTTAAACTTAACTTTTATATAAGAAGATTTTCTATATTTTTCTATAGTCGTCTGCTGCATATTTGTCATAAGTTGGAAAGTGAGATTAATGATAATGTGTATACAAGTTGATCAGTAATCTGATGTAACTGTGTGGTTAGCAGGGTAGATTTGGAACTGGATGTCCCATGTTCAAACCCCCATGCAGTGGTCATGGTGAAGAGCCCCTGAGCAATGCATATTTCTTAGCCAAGTGCTAGTTTGTTTATATTAATAATAAAGACTTTATTTATAGAGGCAGCACATTTGGTAGATATGGTCTGTTGGACTCGTAACATTGGAAAAAGTATGAGTCTAGACCTCAATCTGGTACTGTCTTACTCTTTCAAAAGTTTGACTACAGATTATTTCACAGACTACATAAGTAATAAAGCTATCCCGCAATCCTGAGCAGGAAGCCATTACATAAATTTTTTATAGTATTGTGTATGACCTGATCGGGCATCAAACCATTACATGTCTATTGAGCAAGTTGATTGTAACTATCAACTTAGGTATTTAAACCCTTTCCCACATACAACAAATCTGCACCAGCAACTTTGATATCATATCACCTATAGAAAAGTATTTGGAAAAGCTCAAAAAAATAAAAAGAAATTGCTCATAATGAACAATTTCTACTTTTGCAAATATGATTTTCAAAGTCGTCTGCTTCCTTCTCCTAGGTGTCAATATGCATCTGCTCTCATTTATGGCCCTTGTTGCTAGGCACATGGCCCCATTATTCAGCTCGATTGGAGCCAATTGACTCCAGTTGTTTAAGATCTGGAATGAACCCTAGTGGAATTATGTTAATCTGTGATCATACATTGGTCTTTCAAAGAGTCATTCATCCAGGCACTGTCTGCAAAAGATTTTGCTTGATTTCCTGCGAACATAGACTGATAGTTCTAACTCTACCTTTGTCACCATTAATTTTAAAGCAAGGTTCAACAGCACTGTCAGCAAGACAGTTAACCCTTTCCCTCATACAACAACTCTGCCGCAGACAACTTTGAAAACATACCCAAAGTTGTTTGGAAACTTCCTTTAAATGAAAGTACAATAATTGAATCGAGATAAAAACATGGTAACAAAAGGAGAAATTGTTTGTTTTGAGCAATTTCTTCGTTTGTCGCCATGTTTTCAAAAAGCTGTCTGCTGCGGAGGCCTCAGAAAGCCCCTATGTAATGGAAAGGATTAAGGCTATAATATAATGATTGTAATAAGCCTTTTTTCCAAAAACTCTGCACTTGACCGTAATCATACAGTCAGCTGCAGTGCAGACGGACAAGATCAACTTGGGTAAAGCTTGTAAAACATATAACTGCGATCAAGAATACCAAATCCTTCAACTGTGGCAAGATAGATGGTGATGGCGAGGTCACTTTTAACTCCAACTCTTGTCACAGTGATTTGAGTGAATATGTGACACCAATCATAAACCACTATAAAATTAACAAACTTGAAAAGGTCAACCCACTCTTCTTCACTATAAAAGTCTTTTTAGAATTGCTTTATGTACCCCCATGATATTACTGAGATCACTTTGCGACATTATGCATTAACACATTCCCACATACAAAAAAAATGGAAAGGGTTTAAAGGTAAAGGCTTAAAACTGGTCTACTCATTCCCCACTCAGACTTATAAATCTCTCACTTCTCTTCTCAAAAATGTGAATACTATCTAGATTATAGTTGAATGTTTCCCTCTTTCAATTGATTCAACTCCCCTTTGCATTATATATTTTTCAAACCACTGTCAGTCTACAACCACTAGAGCACAAGAGGTGCAACATTACCAGACATGTGTATTGAGTTGATGCTTTAGTTAGCTTCCCAGATAATGTTTCTGTGCTAAACATCTAAAAGATTGATTGTATGGTGTTTAAAGCCCCTTTCAACAATTTTTCAGTTGAATACGTCACAACATTTCCTGGGTAGGTTACCAGTACTACAGGTCCATTTATCCCGACCCATGCTCAGTCGTAATGCTAACCCTACAACATTGAGCGAAAAGGGAGGCAGCCATTACTACCTTATTTTTATTCTTTGGTATGAACTATGACCAGGCCAGGAATCAAACCCACCATCGCACACACTCAAGACGGATGCTCTACCACAGTACCACTACAGCAACGAGGCAGTTGAACAACTAAATGAACCGACAGGTCTATTCAGAATGAGCTAGTGCATCTGATCCAAGGTACCTTTTATCTAATATGTTACTTGATAGTATCTGCATAAATGAATTCCAAATAAGCTGTGGCTTCAAATGTTTGTTTGAGAAAAAGCCATTCAGGGCTTTTGTTATCTGTTACATTTATTTGTCAAACAGTGAGTGAGTGACAGAATAATCACTTTGATGATGGTCACTTAGTGGTAGGAAAAGAAATAAATATATATATATATATATTGCGGAGATTTAATCCCACACTTTTGCTGGAGAGTTTGTACCATATTTAGATAATATATAGTCATATTTGTTATAATAAGTGACAATGATTATGTTTATTGGACTCATTTGTTATCAGTTTCTATCTGTTACATTAGTTTATGCCAATCTGTAAATGGGCTTGCAAACTGGTATCAGTCAAGAAACCCTCATATCTTCCGACTCTTATCCAGTATTAAAATTGTCAGACAATTAGTGAGGATGATTAAAAATAATATTGACCGCCAATGGGCTTGTATAATATATATACGTTTATTATATATTGAGGATATTACACGAGTGGTCATTCAATACGACATTTTAGAAAACGAGTTTAATGAAATCTTGTATTGAATGACCACGAATGTTATATTCTATTTATATCATAAATTCCAATTTGACGATTATTAGCGCAAAATATATATAACGTCGCTATGTAGCGCGGTCATTTTCAATGCTTTTCATTATGACGTTATGTAGCATTGTTATTACACCAGTTATATAACGTAGCATTGTTATAACACTAGTTATATACCGAAAAATATAAAATGACGTTATTTCAAGCTTGCGATGTCATTTATGATATAAATAATATTATTTCATTAACCCCTGTCCCTATTTCTCTTACTGAATGTATACATATTGTCATAATTGAACAGAAATTTGAAAACATTTTGGCAAAATGAGAGTTTGTTAATTAGATCAGTATCTCTTTTTGCAACAATGATTTCAAGTCTCCAAGTAGAAAAGGTTTATCTGTAATATTGTGTTAGGAAATTATATTAATTTATATGCAATTTGCAGTTTGATATTATTTTAACGCCATTTTCAACTTTATTAAGTTATATATCAAAGCAACAGTTCACTAATTCATGATCCCTGGGTAAACAAACCAGTACAGTACTAGGCTAGGAAATGTGCCGTGCCCATAAAAACTCCACCCTGACATTCATGTCGCAACTGATTAAATTACAATCTTTATTATGTTATACATTTGACATCATACTTGGAATATCTATATATTAAAAAGAAAGATTCTTAATTATTAATATTAAGTTTGACAAAAGTTTTTCACACCATTTAATCCCTACGGTCTCCTATAATGTCCCAATTAACACATAATTAACACATGTAGAAAACTTGCAGTTGTATAATATTGCAACATTGCAGCAAAGTATTCGACATCCGAAATATATACGGTGTTAAATAAAGCTTACCTTACCCTTTAAACATTCTGGGAAAAGGAGAGAAAATACAAGTTCTCCTTTTCTCAAAATTTATTTGAGGTGAATCTGATGCAATTGTAGAAATATGAATCAGCATGTGGAATTTGGAAAATAGCAAAAGTTGACCATATTTATAATAAAGGGAGAAATATTCTGAACATATATCACTGAACTAATTTTCAGACAAATACAAACCCTAGTTTTATTTCAATCCTGGGGTCAAGGTCACTTGATTAATCCTCAATTTAATGTAAGACAAACTTCAAACAATATCATGAAAGTATAGAATCAATAATCATATAAACAATTCACATGATAAATGTAAGACATAACAAGAAATTAGAAATGCGTATTTTCAAACCTTTTTCCACCCTCCGAGCGAAGTCACCCTTTGATACAACAAATACAGGTCTACTTCATTCCCTCCAATTCGCGGTACACGTTCAAATGGCGTTCTGAAAATAAAGCGATATTGTAGATATACGTTCTTATCATACTAATACGACTACACTAATAACGAAAGTAGAACAGATTTGTCCAGATAGACGTACGAAAGTTTACACTCACCCTCGATTGTTGTGAAAATGTCGGAGGCCATCAAGGAATTCTCGTTTCTCCCTTGGATAATTCAACGAGTCTTTGTTCACCAAACCAGCCATGGCAAGTGAAATACTAAGCCTATCTGCAACTCGGTTGTAGTAAACGCTTCTTCAGGTGATGCGAAACCCGGTGACAACAAACGCGATAATCAAAACATCCCACCTTGATGGTCACACTGTGGGAAATCCACGATAACTTGAGTTTTCTCCAGTTGAGTACAACAGTCGCACAGCCAAGCTGTGTACACAGCGGTGCGTTGTTGAGTCGAACTATTACAAATCAATACACAATAGATAAGTCCACACACTAAAACAAGGAATTGTAATCCATACAACTTCAAAGCGCTGCAGTCTTTTAGCCATATATTTGACCATACGCGCATCCAAATCGACGAAAATTCTCAACAAAAAACATAATGAACATGCCTAAAAATCAATTCCCCGCTAGAGGGATATCTCGCATTGGCCAATCTCCCAATGAAAATATTCAAGATGTCGGCGATCATGCGCGAGAAAGACCCTTGGCGCGTCCTAACTGTTTCTATCTTTAACGATAGAATGATAAATCTATACTAATTCCTACAGACACGTTGTGAAAATCCCACAGAATCTGCTCGCTCCTTCTACGAAACAACAATATTCACGTCTCTGCACTACCGTAAACAAAGAAAATCAATTTCAGCATAATCTATGACGTCACGGCGGAGGTATAGCGCCCGACAAAAATAAGGCATTTTAACACAGCTGTGGCCACTATACGACTGACGTACCTCCCTTTGTTCCTTTTCGGTTCAACTGTTTGAGCGTGTTCTTGCAAAGTTGATCGGGTTAATTAGAATACATTTAGTTTTTTAATAAGCCAGTAAACTTGGTAACATGAATCGATGATTGAAATTTCGAATGTAAACTGTTCAACAAAGCTAAGCCGTCCCGCTAACAGAAAGGTAAATGGTGCGAAAAGGAGGTTCAACAACAACAAAAAATAAAGGTTAATTTCACAAAATACAATTTATTATTTTCAAAAAATAAGCAATAGATTACACAAATTAGTATGAAAAATATGATGCAATTAACTATAAATAGGTTCAACGCACAGGTGAGTGGTAGTCTACTATAGTTTTGTACAACGCTCGTACTAAAGGCTATATAGGAGAAGGGCGCCAAACCAAAAAGGTAGTGTTGCTATTGCATAACTGTGCCGATAGTGGGTTTTTACCCTCCTATTTATAGCAAAGACTGACACAGATACTCACCACTGTCAATAATTCCGTTTCTCGATAAGCGCACAATGCTTTAAAGTTTTACTACCGCCTAGCAGCGAGTGTAGATCTTGGCCCAGACTGCGGGTTTTCAGATATCTGCCATCAGACACGCTGACTTCAGAGCATATCCCACACTTGAAAATTGTGCCATGTCGTTCAGATCTATAAGCCTCTGTATTTTTTCAATATGCGTTCATTTCTACAAGCGCTTTTCATTGTGCCAATCACGGATGTTGGATAGCAATGCCTCTGATATCATATAAATTTATGAAGTCACATATACTGATGGGATGATACACCGAAATGATACCTTAGTCGAAGAATATGTATTTTCTTTCTATAAAGCAATATTAAACTTAAAGATGTGCACAGCGTTGAATTGCATACAAGCATGCCTATATATAGGCTAGAGGGCATAGCCCATGCATATCTTTTACTATTATGCATGTCACGATTGAAAAGGCCTACGTAAAACTGCCAATTTGCAAAGATATGGTTGGGAACATATATTTTATAGATTGGAAGTCGCATTACTCTGGTTACGTGATTTAGGGACATTGTCCCTAAAATATTTACATCTGGCCCCAGAGTCTGACTTGAAGTGCCATGGATGCTATGAATATTAGTTGAGGATTAATTATAGGTCTTAAGTTTTATGATTGAACGGGCCATTGGCCTAACCATCATTAAACATCGGCACATCTCTGAGGGATGGTACTGTAAGGCTGTCATTGGACTTTGTTTTTCATAGCCATGCATAATTAATTGTTTGGCGAGCATTATATCATGAACGTGCGAAAGGTTAGAACAAGCCTGAACGTGCTGCGACCTTGACCCAAATCATAGTTCAGTGGCAGTCCATGGATGCTATGAATATTAGTTGAAGATTAAATATAGTTCTAAAGTTTTATGATTTAACGGGCCATTGGCCTAACCGTCATTAAACATCGGCACATCTCTGAGGGATGGTACTATAAGGCTGTCATTGGACTTTGTATATCCTAGCCTGGCATAATTAATTGTTTGGCGAGCATTAATTATATCCTGTACATGCGAAAGGTTAGCACTAGATGAGTTCCATTCTATTGGGCAAGTCATTGTGTTACATTGCCATCTGAACACAATCTAGTACTTTCTAAAGCACTTATAACATTTCCCATTACAAACGAGTATATGCGCATTCCTACATTACATTTATACAACGGTGTTGTTTATGTGTTATTATTGGGTTTTGTGTGGGGAGGGGGCGTATTAGAGTTCACGGTGAAATTCTTGGGCCCCAGGTTTGTAATGTGATGTTGGTAATAGTATTTTCACAAGTTGCTATTGGAAGAGCGCAAAATTCGATACAATTCGAATTCAATGAATTCTAACAAAGTATTTATTGTCCTGAATTTATATTTCAGTATCCTTGCGAGGCAGCTATTTTTCTCGTTGCATGTCTTGTTGTTTAAATCGTCTTTGCCTTGTACCAAAGAAATAAAAAATAACCCACTATTTAAACGGAAACCCTGTCCTACATGTAGGCCTACATGCTTTCTCATGCCTTTGCAGCGGACGAATTTTGAAAACACTGTTGCAAAGGAAGAAATAATTTTTCCTTTTTCCACAGAGTTTTCAATCTTTTCAGTACTTAAATTTTTATTTTGAGAGGTTTTCGACATTTTTTCCAACATGTTTTCAAAGTCGTCTGCTGCAGATTTGTTGTATGTGGGATAGGGTTAACTATGGGTAATCAGTTATTTCCATGTTGGTTATTTAGGAAACGCATATGAGCCTTCCCATTGTGGACTCTGCATAAAGTATCGACCCGGATCAGCCTAAGCATGTCTCGCAGGCAAACCTGAACAGAGACATTTCGCCTCCTGTGTTTTTTTTCTGTTTCAGGAATCATTACTCTATACCTCTATCCCCCTGAGACGGAATGTGTCGGCCCGAATTAGCCTTATCTGGGTCGATATATTACGCAGAGTCCATTATATTGGGTGTCTCTCTTGCGTGGTGCACGTTTGACAGCAGACACCTTGACACGAACAATACCGATGTATAACGGCTTCATTCGGAAATCACCGAGACCGCTTGGGATTCTTCCTTAAAATAAATGTTGAACAACTTTATGTATTCGTGGAACAATGTATGAATAGGTTTTTTGATTGATTGGGGTTAACAACTTGGCAGTGATATCACGGCTGTCAGTTCGCCTTTCCATGTTTCCTGGCTTTAACTCTCCATTACACCACGCAGAAGTATTTTACATATAGCTGACTGCTTTTCGACAACGACTGTTAGCATATTTTCATATGTACACTATAAGAGGATCAGATATTATTTCGTAATCTTCATGGTTATCAACCTTTAATCGCAAACTAAGTTACTAATATTTAGTTCCCAAGTCTATACCGATAGAGAAAATTATTTTGTTATGACTGTCATGCAACGTGTATCAAGGAAACAAACAGCGAGGTTCAAATAAGTAGTTTTGTGAGCATTTTCTTCCAATCAATTCCAATATTACCTTAGCCCAGAATGACCACTATCCTTTTATGACTTCCTGTATCCAGACGACATAATTTTCATTTTTTTTTCTTTTGAACTGTTCCGTTTTCAGTTAATTAGGAATATTGCATTTTATTTATTATTTTCACAAAAATCATATATATACATCAAATGTAAGATATCAAAACGTTTACGTATTTTTCTAATATTTCGATGGTTATGTGTTAGACGTGCACAACTTTATCTTACTTTGGATATGGTTGTGCTCGTTTTGACATGTTGCCTAACCGGAATATATTTGTCTCAAAAAACTAGATATGAACTATTGATCAAATCGAGGTCGCATTTAGAGACAAACTAAAAATGTTTGTAATTATTAAAGGGGATGGCCGTATCTAAGTTGGGAGAACTTGTAGCCAGATCGTTTGCCTATTGCATGTATTATTTGTAAATCTGTATTTTATATGCATGAATGTTTTATGAGCAATAAAATATGTTTAAAATAAAAACTTATTGTACGAAGTTGCATTGCCATTTGCCGAACGTCGGAAAGATTGTTGGCCGAGCTGAGGTTCGAAGTCAAAACTCCTGGATTGTCAATTGTCAAGCTATTTAATTAAGAATGTGAATATTAAAATTTGCGAAAAATAGGCACACATTTTAAAGAAGACATTACAAGTTGACAATATTTACCTGATCCTGACCTTTGCTAAAATATGCGAACCATAATATTTACACAAAGGTCAAAGTAAGGTTAATATTGTCGAGTTATATTTACATGTAACATAGTGGTAAATGGTTTGCACACACACATATATATATAGGTTATACATTGACGATAAGTATTTATTAGTAAACTCTGGTGGGGCGGGAGTGAGTGCACTGCGTACGGCAATTCTATATTTACATCGTGAGAAACTTTTCGATACGCGGACAGCTATTGGGAATTTGTAGTTCTATATTTAGCCACGCGATAAAGCCATGCGGTTTTTGAATGAACTTGTACTTACATTCGTGTGTTACAGTTATATTACGTTTAAGGTTACCTGTTGGACTACAAACTGTCTGACCGCGCATGGAATGTACATAGTAAGTACATGTGTATGCGCTAGTTATAGTACTATAGTATATCGGGTTACGTTACGTTGGTAAAACATGTGGCTAGACTATTTACATTACAAAGGTAGCCAGTTACCCGAGATTTTTTTTCGTGGAGTATTGTTCGTGAGAGTAAGGAAACAAGTAGTACTGGCCGCCGTAATATAATTTAAATACTGCTGAAAACGACATTAAACAAATATATTAGCATTGTGATATAACTATGGCGGTTTGGAAGCAAGCTATATATTCGATTTGCTTCTTGGCAAATGTTCTATTAAAGAGTTCAAAACGTTGATTGATTGTTTGGTGTTTTCCCTGACGCCAGCCAGTCAGTCAGTCGTAATGCTAACCCCGCAACTCTGAGCGCAAAGGAAGGTAGCCATAACTACCATTTCTAAAGTCTTAAGTCTTAAGGCCCGGCCGGGGATCGAACCCGCGACCTCCCGTACCCGAGGCGGACGCTCTACCACCACACCACCGAGACGGTTGAAGTGATTCAACAGGTCTATTCAGAATGACCACCGGGGCGGTCTAAAAGAAACATTGTGAGCAATATCGATAAATTACACGTGAAGGTACAACGGGAGAATGTATGTTTGGTTGTCTTGAAGCTTATGTACCGATCTATTTAAAACCAGACCTAAGTGTCGCTAGCTCGTATATAGACCGGATGACTGCCATATAAACGTCGTCTCAGTTTGCTAGCTCGTTTATAGACCGGATGACTGCCCTATACACGTCGTCTCAGTTCGCTAGCTCGAGTATATATCTGATGACTGCCCTATACACGTCGTCTCAGTTTGCTAGCTCGAATATATATCTGATGACTGCCCTATACACGTCGTCTCAGTTTGCTAGCTCGCATATATATCTGATGACTGCCCTATACACGTCGTCTCAGTTTGCTAGCTCGCATATATATCTGATGACTGCCCTATACACGTCGTCTCAGTTTGCTAGCTCGAATATATATCTGATGACTGCCCTATACACATCTTCTCAGTTTGCTAGCTCGTATATATATATGATGACTGTCCTATACACGTCGTCTCAGTTTGCTAGCTCGCATATATATCTGATGACTCTCCTATACAGGTCGTCTCAGATTGAACTGTGTACGTACATCGAAGTAGTTTCGTCTGATTGTAATGGGAATGCTTACATACATAAGTATTGTCCTGCAGCTACCATGTAAATAAAGCTTTATGGTTCCAATTAATATCGATTTAATTTGAGAGCGGACAACCCCGAATTTAGCTAATTTTAACTGATCTTTAAGGGGCAATAATTGAGCAGTACCTGGGTTAGATCGGACAGGGTATCGATATTGTCCGTTGCGACCAAGTGTGATGAATAGTAAATAAGAATTGGCCAAGTTAGTTTTGCAAATTTCACTATTTAACCCTTTCCCTCATAGAGACGCTTTCTGACTCCTCTGCAGCAGACTGCTTTTTGAAAACATAGTGCCAAAAGAAGAAATTGCACAAAACGTGCAATTTCTCCTTTCGCCACAATGTTTTTCACTTTTTGTCATAGGTTATCCATTCAATTATGGAGATTTTCTATGTTTTGACAAAATACGTTCAAAGTCGTCTGCAGCAGAATTGTCGTATGAGGGAAAGGGTTAACTGTCCAGTCTGGACGTTCTAGACTCAATTCGAACTTGGCCGAGATAATGTTCCAATAAATGTTATTGCGACATCCGGATTAGGTTTATTTGAGTTAGAGAGAGCGGACAACTTCAGTGGACGCCGCACGCCGTCCGTCGCAGACACAGAGTGCATTTGGTTGAAGATATTGTGGCAAAAGGAGAACTGCTTGTTATGAGCTTATATGTCTCATATCATGCCTATCTGCTTTGCCCACCCCCCTTTACCTACACAATTCGAAACTGTCATTTCGGATACATGCGAAGGAAAGGTTTGGGTCAACCTGTGCATGCACGTGTAATCTGAGCAGAGTATTTGCCTCGACAGGAGAAATGAATAAAATAACAACCGATACCACAAAACCCTTTCCCACATAGAATAAATCTGCCGCAGACGACTTTAAAAATACCTACATAAACATGAAAGTATAATTATTGAAAAGTGTTGAAAACGTTGTGGCAAAAGGTGAAATTGCTCCTAATTTAGGAGCAATTTCTCCTTTTGCCACAATGGGTTTGACAGTCGTCTGCTGAAGAGGCGTTTGTATGTGGGAAAGGGTTAACTTCTAACATATAATAGACCCAGAAATGTAGTAGCCCAACACTTCGGAGCTTCTTTCTCCAATAAAGTACAAGCGCCGACAAAAACGATTTGCAACACGTGAAACTAAACTATTAAGAATAAGTTATACCACAGACATACAATACTAATATAATATTTGATCAAAACCTTACGACATTCGGAACATTTCGACCAACAGAACTCCAGATCAGTCCATGCGACTCTTAGCGGTCGAACCAGGATATTCCTTTAATTGTTTCTGAGAAGTCGCCAGCAAACGTTTATGATACAATCACGACTAAAGCGCATGTAATTCGATCCCAGTAACCATCCCGATCGTCGTTTCCGTGTGACGTAGTTTAGCTAGCCCACGTGTGTCCTTTATATCGAGTCTGCAGTCTAGACCCCATGCAGGCTTTAAATAACACGAACAGAGTTATCTCCCTTCTAGTTTTTGTGTGGATTCTAGATACTTATCAGTCTTACCATTGTTGACTGGGACAGTACTTGTTACCATTGTTTACTGGGACAGTACTTGTTACCATTGTTGACTGGGACAGTACTTGTTACCATTGTTTACTGGGACAGTAATTGTTACCATTGTTTACTAGGACAGTACTTGTTCCATTGTTTACTGGGACAGTACTTGTTACCATTGTTTACTGGGACATTAATTGTTACCATTGTTTACTGGGACATTAATTGTTACCATTGTTTACTGGGACAGTACTTGTTACCATTGTTTACTGGGACAGTACTTGTTACCATTGTTTACTGGGACAGTACTTGTTACCATTGTTTACTGGGACAGTACTTGTTACCATTGTTTACTGGGACAGTAATTGTTACCATTGTTGACTGAAACAGTACTTGTTACCATTGTTTACTGGGACAGTACTTGTTACCATTGTTAGAGTAAAATGCTTAAGAGCAAGCTTGTTCACCCTTGATAATTGTTTTCAGACATCAGTACTTTTATATCACAGTATAACTGTATGACTAGATAAGAGGGAGTGAACAGGTATTTCATTCGCAATATCTCTCTTATTACTCAACCAAACCATATGTTGTGGGTACTCAAAAAATAATTGTCCCACTGAGTAAATTCTTTTGAGTACACACAACATAGGTTTTGAGACTCAAATAAGAAATTTAGAACATAAATATTGCCCCTTATCTAGAGCTCTGATAGATTTAACAACGTAAGTGTAGAAGGTTTAAAGCATTATGCTTCACAAATACCTTAATTTACTTCTCTCTCTCCCATTCATGTTTGTGTTTGTTGTCCGCTGAATTGTTCCATTGCATGGAAAAGGAGAATCCTGATCAATAGCTATAACATAATTCCAATACAAGCCTAAATGTTTTAGTTTATACATTCTGCGATAAGTTTGGATAGCCACTCTACCATCCATAGCGATACAGTGGCGTTCACTATTTTATAAGGAAGTTAATATTTTATTATAGTGTGTAACAAAACAAACATACACAAATAGTTTATACAATCACTGCTACGAAAACTAATAGTGCATTGCATCGTTCCAACGGAAGATTATATTTGTGTAGTATAATTAATTTACGAAAATAGAATATGTATTTTAAACAATAACTTCGATTCTTATATCCGTAAAGCATGTCCTCGAAGTCTAGTATAAATAGAACGGCATTCCTGCGTATTTGTAGATATTAAGTAAATTCAAACAATTATTTTTTGTTAGAAACCGAGATGCGAGTACAAATACCAATATAAATACACAGCACAGGGTCGTTCATGTAGTTGGTATGTTTCTTTAGAGGGTTATAATTAGCTACTAACCAACAACGCGATCGAACGTAATCACACGATCCTATCCATTCTTATATAATGAAAATTGTTCACTGCTAATATGATGTTTGTTTAACACAGTTTCATTTCACAATGGCCAAACAAAACTCAGTAATGTTAAGTTATTAGGATGTTCGACTTAAGTCATTTAGAGAAATTAAACCCATAAACTGCGACCAATATCATATAAGGATATATAACTCGTACTAATTGTTATGAAGAACTCATTCACATATTATAGTAAATCTATATGGAATGATATCCCATGTGACATATGAGCATCGCTTAGTGTTAACATATTTAAGGAACACTATAAACAAGAGGGCCATGGATCGCTCAACTGAGAATGGGCTATTGAAGACTTTAACTCTTTCAGCGCCAATGGCAATATGAGGTTTTTGCCTGGCAGAAATGTTTGTTGACTGGAAGCATTTTCTGACAAAGCTTATTGATTTTTAACGGTTTATTACAAAGAAGTGTTAATACTTCTCAACACAACTGTAAATGAAATTATGTGCGTGTTCTATACTTATTGATTTGGACTAGAGTTGGAGCCTAGTTTTTATGTTGGCATAGACATTATTTGCCAGGTTGAAACGACCTGCCTTTCTTTTCATTTTATTTCATGTCTAGTTGTAAGATAAAAAATGCGGTCTCTATAGTTTTAACAAAAAAAAAAAGTTCTACAATATGGCCTAGTGACCTAGTTTATGACCGGACATGACCCATTTTCAAACTTAACCTGACAAACATTCTGACAAAGTTTCAACATGCTCAAGCCCAAAATGCACGTTCCAGAGTGTAACAAGATTTTCCTTCAATTTGACCTAGTGCCCTAGTGTTTGACCCTACATGATCCATATTCAAACTTGGCTTAGATATTCGAACTTAGCCAATATATGATCAAGACAAATATTCTGACAAAGTTTCAACATGCTCAAGCCAAAAATGCGGCTTCCAGAGTGTAAACTCGATTGTTCTTCAATTTGACCTAGTGACCTAGTTTTTGACCTGATATGACCCATATTCGAACTTGGCATAGATATCATCAGGACAAACTCAATGAGAAAGTTTCAAACGGCTCAAGTAAAAAACTGCGATCTCTATAGTGTCAAGGGTTTTCATAAATTTGGACTTGTGACCTAGTTTTTGCCCCCAACGTGACCTATATTCGAACTTGGCCTTGATATCACTAAGACAAACATTCTGACAAAGTTTCAATATGCTCAAGTTTAAAATGAGTGTTAACACAATTTTCATTTAATTTGATCTAGTGACCTAGTTTGTGACCCCACATGCCCCGGTTTCGAACTTGGCCTATATTTGATGGAGATGTATGTTCTGATAAACTTTCATGAAGATTGGATGCAAACTGTCTTAACAAGCAAATGTTGACGACGAACAAAAGGCGATCACAAAAACTCATCTGGAGCACTTCGTGCTTTGGTGAGCTAAACATGTTTACTGCAATCTTGAGTATTACCTTTTTAAATTATAGTGACTGTTGATACCCATGAATTGTGTAACATTAAGTCTATAAGCTGCCTAGTGTCTGTCGCGAAGTTGATTACAAGTTAAATCAGTATGCGTGTTTGCATATTGATATTGATTTTCTTATCCATACATATATACATACGATAATGTTATGTATGCATGTCTGTATATATTTATGTATGAGGATGTGTATGTAAGTATATGGGTTTCTATGTGTATGTATATATAAGTATTTATATGGGTGTACGTATGTGTGTGTGCATGAATGAATATAGAGATTTATCACATGACAATGCTTGTATCCGATCTAACATACCCATTACGTATTTCTTTATATGTTACGCGTGTAATATAACATGACCGAATCACTAACTTTGTATTTGTCCGCGAATGTTTACAAAATGACTGAGAACGTGTATCCGGTAAACACAAACGTCACAATAGATGGACGAGCTAAAGGGACCATTATCGGTCATATTATTTTTTTCGGCGATAGCTGTTTAACCTCAGTTTTGACCTAGATGTTTAACAAATGATCTAGATTGTAGACCAATCAAATGTTTTATTTAATGAATAATGTCGAAGAAATAAAGGAAATGAAACGTTTTTATTGGTTCATAGTTAATTTGACGATCCTACGAGAGGCACTAATAAGATGAAGTGTTAAAATGAAATGTTCTGCATATCAACTTTTAATTGTTTTCCTTAAGAAATAAATTTCAGTGAAAAAAATCAGTGAAAACGTATGAAATATAATATTTAAAAGAAAAATATTAATTATTTTTGAAACATGATAAGTTTTTAGTTATTTATCGTCAATTGAAACGTATACACCTCTTGGGAGCCTCGCGTAATCTCCAGTCATGTGGCGTTTTCTCGGCCTTGATAACTGAAGCTGGATGGAGATTGGTAAACACATATAACCTTTCTGATATTCAAGTCAAATAATATGCGCATGTTCCATTGCTTAGTGTTTTCTCATATTGATCGCCGTTTATCTTTTTTTAAAGATATTTCTTGTTTGTGATAGGTAAACAGTTTATTAAGTATTACATGTTGGGACTATTTTCTGACCGCGAAAGCCCGATAGTTTTTGTTTCGTCATGTGATAAAAAGAATCTGACATTCGTATTCATTTCATAAAGATTTATTAAGCTCGCCAAAGGCTCGCTTAATAACAAATTGCTTGAAATCGTTTAATATAACTTTATATGAAATGACAACTCATGTCAGATCCAATATATATATATATATATATAAGTTGAAGGCCATATGCTAGATAATATTTTATTTGTACATCAAAATATATCTTGATATGTAACCTTCATTAAATAAAGATAATTTTTATAGAGAAACAAAAGGTAAATTAATCACCTCATTACAGTATCTCCAATAAGCAGTGGTGCACAGGCCTCTCGTACAAAAGGTCCCGGGTTCGAGTCCCGTGATGAGCGGGTTCTGACTTCACACAAACGGCGCAAGTACTGGTTAAGTCTGCATGAAGCAGACATCGAGGTGATAAATATAAGCTGAAAGCTGGTTTCGCAATCGATGTAAATTAAATAAGCTTAAACTAAACTAAACTAACTTATTTACATTGCAGTAAACTGAATAATATAAAATGATAATTGAATAAATGAAAAGAGTATATTAAGCCGCGATACAGAAACATCGACACGGATCTGTTTACACCATCAATTCTAAATATCTTTCTAATTCTAAGTTAAATAAGTAAGACACTTTCAGCTAACCAGTAAGAAATTGTTTTAATTCTAAATTAAGGATTTTCTTTTAATATAGAACATAAATACATGTTGAAAGGTTGGTGAATACGGGCACACAAGAGTTCAAGATCAGCTTCTCGTACAATCCTACCAGGTCGGATATTCTAGAACATAACTAGAATGGAGTGCTCCGCGGAGCACGCCTGCTCATTGAAAGTGTGACGAAAAAGTGTGACGGACAGACAGATTGACGGACAAAACAAAAGTAATCCCTAAGTGCCTACCATGCTACGCAGGGTAACACAAAAAGATTCTAAAAGGAATGTTATCTAAATCGGCATGACTCTCTTAACAAGACTATTTTGCTACAGCTGAACTTTTCATTCGTTTTTTTGTCCAATAATCGGGACTCTCCGTAAAGGATGTCTCCGACATCAAGGCAGTTTTATAAATATCCATTGACGGTAATGCTGGTGCCGTTATTACAAGATATTATTTATTAGTATTGAAAATCCTTTCACTTTCTTAGCATGTCATTTACGGCTGTTTTAGAACAAGTTGAGAATGGTGCGACCGGCTAACACTTCCTCCTTACATTACAAGGCCGATTTCAACAACACTTCACATGACTCTGCATTTGGTGGTACTTTTTCTGTGATTTTTATTGGTAGTTTCAACGTCGCGGCACCAGAAAGGGGATCAAATGAATTCAAAACTTTAACAATCTTCTCCTCTGAATGTTACAAGACTGATTTAAAGGTAATTTGACAAAATTGTTTCTTATGTGACCCTTGACAAATGACCTTGTTTTAAAAAAACAAGAGGGCCATGATGGCCCTGGATCGCTCACCTTAATTATACAATGTACTGCAATGCAAAACACATCAAGACAATTATTCTGAATGCAACCTCCACAGTGTTAACAATACTTTCCTTCATTTGGCCTAGTGATCTATATTTTTTACCTGATATGACCCATATTCCAACATGGACTAGATATCATCAAGACAACATTCTGACTAAGTTTCAACTTGCTCAAAGTAAAAATGCGGCCTCCGGAGTTTGAACAATAGTTTCCTTTATTGACCTAGTTTCTGATCCAATATGACCCATATTTGAACTTGACCTAGATATAATTCAGACAAACATTCTGACCAAATTTCAAGCTGCTGAAGCAAACAATGCGGCATCCAAAGTGTTCACAAGATTTTCCTTCAATTTTATCTAGTGACCTAGTTTTTGATCCAGCATGACCCATATTCAAACTTGGCCTACATAATCATCAAGAAAAACATTCTGATAAAGTTTTATCATGCTGAAATTAAAAATGCAGTATCCAGAGTGTTAACATGATTACTCTTCAATTTGGTCTAGTGACCTAGTTTTTAACCCGGCATGACCCATATCCGAACTTGGCCTAGATATCATTTATACAAACATTCTGACCAAATTTCAAATTGCTGAAGCAAAAAATGCAGCTTTTACCGAGTTAACAAGATTTTCCCTCAATTTGGCCTAGTGACCTAGTTTCTGATCCAATATGACCCATATTTGAACTTGAACTAGATATCTTTAAGACAAACATTCTGACAAAATTTCAAGCTGCTGAAGCAAAAAATGCGGCATCCAAAGTGTAAAAAAGATTTTCTTTCAATTTGGGCTAGTGACCTAGTTTTTGACCCGACATGACCCATATTCGAACTTGGCCTAGATATCATTCAGCTCAATATTCTGAACAAATTTCAAGCCGCTGAAGCAAAACATGCGGCTTCTACAGAGTTAACAAGATTTTCCCCTCAATTTGGCCTGGTGACCTAGTTTCTGACCCAATATGACCCATATTTGAACTTGACCTCGATATATTTAAGACAAACATTCTGACCAAATTTCAAGCTGCTGCAGCAAAAAATGCGGCATCAAAAGTGTTAACAAGATTTTCTTTCAATTTGACCTAGTGACCTAGTTTTTGACCCGGCATAACCCATATTCGAACTTGACCTAGATATTTTTAAGACAAACATTTTGACGAAATTTCAAACTGCTGAAGCAAAAATTGTGGCCTCTGGAGTGTTAACAAGATTTTCCTTCAATTTGACCTAGTGACCTACTTTTTGACCCAACGTGACCCATGTTCGAACTTGACCTACATATCATCAAGACAAACATTCTGATAAAGTTTCAATATGCTCAAGTTGAAAATGTGGCCTCCAGAGTGTTAACAAGATTTTCCTTCAATTCGACCTAGTGACCTAGTTTTTGACCTCATATCGCCCAGTTTCGAACTTGTCCAAGATTTTATGGAGATGAACGTTCTGATAAACTTTCATGAAGATTGGATGCAAAATGTAGCCCGTAGAGTGTTAACAAGCTCAAATGTTGACGATGGACGACGGACGACGCACGACGCCGGACAAAATGTGATCACAATAGCTCACCTTGCACTTCGTGCATAGGTGAGCTAAAAAGGATACGATTTACATAAAGAGTATTTCTCACTTTTCAACGTTTTGAAACCAAAATCAATCAAACCGATACTTTCAATTAGTTTGACGTTAAATTATTTTCCTTAAACATTTTCAAGATAGATGAATCTCAGGTACCCATTATTCACATTTTGTTTTAATATTTTATTTATAATGCTTCCGGATCTGTTCTTCTAGCACGCATTTTTAAACCTTTATATACTTATTGTGATTTTGTTTTGTATAAGTGCATTTTTTAACACGTTATTCGGGTCATGTAAACAAACGAGCGCAGTGCTGCTACACTATTTCAACAAGAGGGCAATGATGGCATTGAAGCGCTGACCTGAGTATAGACCTAGTTTTTGACTTAGTTTTAAAATTGACTCAGGGTTTCCCTGACATAACAAGGTGAAATAAAACGCAATATCTAGAATGTGTCGAGAATAAGTAACAATGTGAAGTACTCCGCCTATGTGCGACTCTTGACTTACTAGTCGGAAAGTTGATAAGAACAGGTCATGTTTATAACATGGCGCAGCAGCACCTTGTATTTAAAGTGGGCTTAACATCTTTGCGATGGATCACTTGACCTATTGTTCCCGCAGTTGTCTACCATTGTTTCAACAAAAGTGGAACCAATCTTTATGGAAGTGGAACCTGTTGGCAGGGCTACTAGAAAAACCCAAATGCACTTGCGTTATATTTACTCATTTTATACATTTGTTTGGTTAATAACATTATACAATTCAAATAGTTATCATTATAAAGGTTATTTGGACCTCATAGGGCTGAATGGCACGGCGATCTAGTGGTTAACACGCTTGACAGTCAATACCGAGGTCTGGTTCTCAAATCCTGGTCCGGGTTTTGTATTTTTCTGAGGATTTCTAAGTCTCTCTCACTCAATTAAAGGTCAAGAGAGGGCGTTATATATTAGATGTACAGTGACATTGCTCATCTAAATAAGAGGTCCTTTTTATGCCGTGTACATTTGCTGCTTAATGAGCACTTTTTTAAATACTTGTCAAGGCTATATCAGGGTAAACGAATCGTGCCGACATTTCGTTGAATAATCATTTTTATTTGAAGCGAGCGCTTGAAGGGTAACGCTCGTCAGAACAGAACAGAACAAGTCATGATTCTAAAGTTTATGCCATGGTCTTCGAGAGTCAATTCTTCAGTGAGAATGTACCAAGGTTATGGTTAATTAAATATAGTACGAACGGAAGGTCGAACGTGTGTCAGATTGATTGATTGATTGGGGTTTAACGCCGTTTTTAACAATTTCTCAGTCATATCACGGCGGCCAGTTCACCTACTCATATGTTTCCTGGTTTTCACACACCAGTACTCCACACAACAATCTTCCCAAGCAACTGGCTGCTTTTCCACATAGACTTAGCCCATTGGTGGAAGACGAATGAACGTGTGTCAGAGTTCAAGTCTGGGGACCTCGTGGGCCAGTGTGTTAGATGAAAGGTGCTGTCTTTAAGAACTGTTTTGAGGTCGGATCTGATGTCAATAGGAGCAGGAGACCTGGAATTGGTTTCCCGTTAGTGACATCGTCACTGTCTTCAGATTCATTAAGACCGCCGACGACTTTTACTCAACGATATTAACCTGATCATTATACTTTGTTCAAATAAATACATTATCAAGACATACATGTAATTTCATCAGATTCTCGGACGTCTTTTATGGAGATACACATTGCGACACAAAAGTTAATTTGATGACAACAGTTGGGCGTAATAATCATGCTCTGTGATGCAAAGCCCCAATAGTGAAGAGCACTGGGTTCCAGTCATCCAGCGTCCCCGTAAAATGATTGCGGACCATTCGTAGAATTTCAGTGGTATGATTTTGCATGAATTGGAGTCGGATTTCTAATGGTGTCAGTTGAGATTCGGAGACCAGATGTTTGCTGGAAACCAAGAGCAAGCAAAATATATACCAATTCTTTCATGTTCTGGATACTTTCTTTGATTTCTTTGATATAACGGGACGAAAGTTATACCAATGTAACTAAACATATTGCTGCTACATATAAGTACTGATTGTCAACTTAACTCCCATCATCTTGACCCAAAAGAGGGATTGATTACGTCTATACTATTTTTAAAATTACTCAACATTATTGACCTGACCCGATATCTGTGATGTTGATAATCACAACATAAATATAATTGCATCATATAAGCTGAACTTTTTTTATATGGATATACACAGTGTTGAATAATGATACATTTACAATTTGATGACAACATGTGTGTATCATAATATTTCAAAAATCTAAGGTCAAAGGTGAATATCAGGTTAATTGTGTTGAGTAATGAATTCAGATCCAACATACATTTGAAACCAAAGTGTATTACTTCCTGTTTTACCACTTACGGTGACAACTTGACAACCATTCTGTATAAGGGACATGGCAAAACTTATACAATATGGCCCTTCACTTTTAACAGGTTCAGGAGTGCATATTAGAGGATACAGAATTTGTATATTCTCCTATCATAACACTTATATTCACGAACAATGAGCACTTCATAACGGGTCAAGCTAAAATATGAGACTTTAATGTTTTATTCATTTCAGCATATTTTATCTCAGAAATAATAATAAAACTCTAAAATACAATCAGAGGAATTCATTTCGTATTATTTTTCTTTTTTTTCTTATTTTTCTTTTTTTTAAATGTCTGTGTAGTAGTTTGGTCTGTTGAATTTGTTTCCATAGCAACATCTTCAGTATCCATGGCATCATCTTTTTCTCTCTTTATCTTTGGTTCTCCAGAGCAAAAGTGACTAAACACTGAACAAAAAAGGAGAGCACATAATTAACAATACGAAATAATGTCGGCAGCATAGGTATAAAATATCGTCTGCATAAGAGAAAAACTCAATCAAGTCCAACAATTATTGTATTTCAGATGAGAAACAGTTACAGAGTCCTCTACTTAGGTAGCAGAATCAATGTAGCAGCAAAACATTCTGTAGTTTAGCAAGTAATTATCTTATACTTTCTTAGTTTTTAGATTGACAGACTTAATCCCAAGTTAGGGAATGAAATTATGTTGCTTATAATTCTAAGTTATATTTGTAATACAATGGTTTCACAATCCATTGCAGCTGCATTAAAAGTCATTAGTGTCAATGAAAGGGTTAAAACCCGTCATGTAACAACAGTATCTTACCGTCAGAGTTATCACGCACATCCCATACTTTCAAATCCTTGGCTCCACCAAACGCAAAAACATACGGGTCATTAGGACTGTTTTCTAAGCAGTTTATTGCACCCTAAATATAAATATGAACAGAGTCAGAATCAAAACTAATACATTTCATCTCTACATATAATTTTTACTGTTCCAAGTTGAAAGCATTTATTATGATTAATTTTTAGCTCCAATGACTGAAAACCAGTCAAGCTTATGTCATAGCGAATTGTCCGTTGTGCGTCAATGTTTTGCTTCAAACGACTTCTCCCAAACCACTTGGCCAATTGGGATGAAACATCATAGGAAGCATCCTCTCAATGTCCCCTCCTAAATTCCTTCAAATCTTTTGGATCCATGCAACATTTGGTTTCCATGGCAAGCGAAAGAAAAAACTTTTAGAATGTTCTCATCCAAAATAGTTTGGCCGATTTTCGAATAATTTTGTAGAAAATTCCTTGGATGACCCTCTATCAGATTTCATCAAGCCATGTTGATTGGTCAAAAAACATGGCCGCCAGTGCTGTTTTGCTTTATATGGCTATAGTGAAAACTTAAAAAAATATTCTCCTCCCAAACTATTTTGCAGAAATGTTCCTAGGGTGACACTTTACGAGATTCCTTCAAGCCATGATGATTGGTCAAAAAACATGGCCACCAGGGAACGGGGCTGTTTGGAGATTTTATTTTTACCTAATGGCAGTGGAGCAAACAGGCCCTCTTGGGACTCTTGTTACGAGTTTTACCCAGCTTTCAACACATTTTTAGTTATGTCACAGTGTTTTCTGAGTAAGTTAACAGTACTACTGGTCTGTTTATCCAGACACCAATAAGTCAGTCGTAATGCTAACCCAACAACCCTGAGCGCCAAGGAGGGCAGCCATTACTACAATTTTTCAAGTTTTTGGTATGACCTGGTCGGGGATCAAAGTCGATACATCCTGCAGATTTTAATGAAAGATAAGAGGTCTATAAATTCAATACTGGATTCTAATTGTGTATTTAGCTGGTTTCATTCTGATCAGATGTAACAATCTTGATGCCTCTGCAGCAGACAGCTTTTTGAAAACATAGTGACAAAAGAAGAAATTGCTCAAAACGAGCAATTTCTCCTTTTGCCACAATGTTTTCTACTTTTAGTCATAGGTTATCCATTCAATTATAGAGATTTTCTATTTTTTGACAAAATATGTTCAAAGTCGTCTGCTGCAGAATTGTTGTATGAGGGAAAGGGTTAAAAGAACACAACCTAGTTACCCGATTCTTTACCCTTAGATACTCAGTTTTCGACTGATATTTGCAAGTGATTAATGGAATTGTGAATTTTTACAAAGATCAGATGAAAAGTTTGGCCTTTTGTGTTGAAAAAAAAAGCTACTTACAAACCAAGTATGAAATTGATACAATGGAATCAATTAGGAACGGTCAACCAAAAAATTGAATTAAACAAGTGCCAAACTGTCGAAAGGTTAGCCTGTTAGGGAGACATTACCCTGGATCATCTTGAGTGGTTTGGCCAGTTTTATGCCCATAAACATGAATAGCAAATTTTATGAAGATTGGATATGAAGTGTTGCAGTAAAAGAGCTGACAAGGCCTATTCGGCCAATTTGGGATAATTCAAGGGCCATAATCCAAAAGTGCCTTTGGCCACTTGGCTTGTTATTCTTATAAACAGGATCACCAAGTTTGGTAAAGAATTGATTTGATTTGGAGAGCAGACACGGCTAATTTGGGTGATTTTGGATAAGTCAAGGGCCATATTCCAAAAGACAGTATGTCAACAAACATGTTCACCACGTTTGGTGAAAATCTGATGAAAACTGTTAAACATAGAGAGAGGACAAAGCTAAATTTGGCAGATATTGAATTCAAACTTGGCTCCCTGTTTTTCAGGCATGAGACATGATTATACTGGCTTCAGGGTTTTGGGGATATCAGTCAGGATGAAATAATACCGGTAGTCCAATTAAATGGTGCAATAAAACTGGAATACTGTGGACATGACGAAAAACGCCATTCAAACAAATAAATCACGAGATAGTTGTCGGCGACCAAAGACAATATCTCACTTATAGCACTTCCTACTTCACTGAGTTACTAATGCTCATTATTTGGAACAGATCCTCCTTTTGTCACAATGCTTTCAACTCTATTCAATAGTTTATCTATAGAGATTTTCCAAAATTTTGCCTAGATGTTTTCAATGTTGCCTGCTGCTGCTGTTATCTGGATAAAAGGTTTTCCTTGTGGACTATTCAAAAGAACAAACATAGTATGTGTACTACATGTAATTTACTTACTATATGTATATTAGAACTTAATATAACAGAGGGTCTGTTATTTGAGATATCCCATACTTTGACAATCTGATCGGATGACGCCGTCACAAACAGACTGGGGTCTTCACTGCTGAGTCCCATACCTTAATTAATGAAATATAGGCATAACTAAAGTAACTTTCCCACATATAAGTATATTTTGATAAAACTGTCACAGATGATTTTGTCAATTTCTCTTTTTGCCACATTTTCAACTCTATTCAATAACTTTACTTTCTTATTTTTGTACGTTAGTTAAAGAAACCTTGCAAAGTACCAGTTTATTGTGCGCAGCTTTTTATGAAATATATCGTTGCCAATCATTTTCGCCATTTCAAAATTTCTTGCGCGAATTTTAAATTTTCTTTGCCATTGGTGCACATGGTGACTGCCAGCGTCAGCCCTGTTTTCATTAACTAGAACTATCACTGAAGATGATAAATACACCCTAAACAGCACCTTGACCTACACCATAAATTAATTAGTAAAAGGACCATAACTCTGTAAAATATCATGCAATTGTAACCCCATACAATGACATATATGTCAAATCACAAGCACTGTTCACATACCCATGCGTCCTGGGTGATTCATATGCACATCTCCTCTTGGTATAGAAGCTTCATGTAAAATTTTATTGAATTCCACCCAGTGGTTTGTAAGAAATAGGCCGGACAAAATATGGCTAAACAGCACCTTGACCTACACCATAACTTAATTAGTAAAAGGGCCATAACTCTGTAAAATAATATGCAATTGTAAGCCCTTTAGGATATGCACATCTCCTCTTGGTATAGAAGCTTCATGTACAATTTTATTGAATTCCACCCAGTGGTTTGTAAGAAATAGGCCGGACAAAATATAGCTTCCGGCCGACAGACAGACTGCCCGACACAGTGACTCCTATATACCCCCTCTTCTTCGAAGGGGATATAATAAAAAGTTCAATGCATGTAAATGTTTTATTGTCTCTATGTTTAAAAGTCTTTTGTTGTATGTGAGTAAGTGTTTACAAAATTGGAATCATTTAAGTTTTCATTTCCACCTACAACAGT
This sequence comes from Serripes groenlandicus, assembly GCA_031761405.1. Taxonomy (NCBI): domain Eukaryota; kingdom Metazoa; phylum Mollusca; class Bivalvia; order Cardiida; family Cardiidae; genus Serripes; species Serripes groenlandicus. The sequence continues at coordinate 6,426,878 of JASEVX010000005.1, forward strand.
GTACTGTATCACATCATCAAACAAGGGCACCGCAAAGCGGATGCATCCCCTCGGTATTAAATTTAAAAATATGGCTAAAAATATGGCCATTGACCTGGTTATTAATGTTATGTACCAGAAAACTAATGTTATTTGTCCTTGCCTTCATCAAATTTTTATTAATGTTATGTACCAGAGAAATAAGTGTAATTTGTCCTTGTCTCCACATTTGGCCTTTGCCAAATGACCCCGCCTTTGCCCATTTACAATCAATAGGCTTCTAGACCTTGCCATATACTAACTGTATGGCAAGTTTGGTTAAGATCGGTCGAAGGATGTTCAGTGTAGAGTGGTCACAAGGTTGTTATATGAGAAAATAGTCAAAGTCCAATTTTGACCTTGACCGTATGACCTTGAAAATAAATAGGCTTCTAGACCTTGTCATATACTAACTGTATACCAAGCTTGGTTAAGATCGGTCAAAGGATGTTCAGTGTAGAGTGGTCACAATGTTGTTACGGACAGAAAGTCCTATTTTGACCTTGACCCTATGACTTTGAACATAAATAGGCTTCTTGACCTTTCCATATACTAACTGTATACCAAGTTTGGTTAAGATCAGTCAAAGGATGTTCAGTGTAGAGTGGTCACAAGTTTGTTATATTGGAAAATAGTCAAAGTCCAATTTTGACCTTGACCTTATGACCTTGAAAATAAATAAACTTCTAGACCTTGCCATATACTAACTGTATATCAAGTTTGGTTAAGATCAGTCAAAGGATGTTCAGTGTAGAGTGGTCACAAGGTTGTTATATGGGAAAATAGTCAGTCCAATTTTGACCTTGACCCTATGACCTTGAAAATAAATAGGCTTCTAGACCTTGCCATATACTAACTGTATACCAAGTTTGGTTAAGATCAGTCAAAGGATGTTCAGTGTAGAGTGGTGAAGAAATTGGTCACCATGTTTTCAAAAGTCGTCAACTGCAAAGGCGTCGGAGAACGTCTATATGAGGGAAAGGGTTTTAAAAACTTGTAAGTTACATATCTAAAATAAGCATGTTAAGAGGATAAGATAAGTGTTATGGACAGATAAAACTAAGTGTACAGAGGTTTGTCCAGTCTTACCTGTGACCACATCATCATGAGCTGATAAAGTGTACAGAGGTTTGTCCAACCATACCTGTGACTGCATCATCATGAGCTGATAAAATGTACAGAGGTTTGTCCAGTCTTACCTGTGACTGCATCATTGTGAGCTGATAAAGTGTACAGAGGTTTGTCCAGTCTTACCTGTGACTACATCATCATGAGCTGATAAAGTGTACAGAGGTTTGTCCAATCTTACCTGTGACCACATCATCATGAGCTGATAAAGTGTACAGAGGTTTGTCCAATCTTACCTGTGACTGCATCATTGTGAGCTGATAAAGTGTACAGAGGTTTGTCCAGTCTTGCATCCATATAGTAGATGTGACCACTGTCTGTGCTGGCCTGTTCAAAAACAGAGAAATAAGGTAAACATGTATATGCTACAAGAACATAGGAATGTGGTATCAGCTACAACAAGAGGGCCATGATGGCCCTATATCTCTCACCAGATTTTTATTTTTTTTCACTTTAGCCATATAAGCCCCGCCCCCTGGCGGCCATAGTTTTCGTCCAATCAACATGGCTTGAAGGAATCTGATAGAGGGTCACCTTAGAAATATTTCTACACAATTATTTGAAAATCGGCCAAACATGATTAGATTATTTAAGTTTTCAATCAAGCCATATAAGGCAAATTAGGCTCGCCACTTAGTGGCCACGTTTTTTGACCAATCATGGCTTGAAGGAATCTGATAGTGGGTCACTTACTGAAAAATACTGAGAGGTTGTTGACCTTCTCCAGGAGCGAATGTAAAGGTAGAATTTCTAGTTTTCAATATCTGCCTCATCCAGCAATGTGACAATATTACCAATGTAAAGGACATGTGACATAAATGAAGTTTTTATTGTGTTCACAAAGTTTTTCGAAAGGAACCAAGCTCTCATGTATATCTAGCTACTGTATAAGTTTGGTAAACATCGGATAATAAATGATGACTTTAACTTGTTCACAAGAAATAGTGGACATACACAGACAAAGGGCGATCACAAAACTCACGTTGTCATTATGTGACAGGTGAGCTAAAAAATTGAATTTCCAAATGTTGTAATTTTGCCCCTTTTCTGATGCCTCCTGACTGCCATGTTTTTCAACCAATAAGTATGCCTCAAACAATCTTTGTAGAGGGTCACCCAAGGAACATTTCTATAAAACTATATTGGAATCTGACAAGCAGATTCAGAGGAGAAGATTTTTAAAGTTTGGACATTTTGCCCCTTTTCTGATGCCGCAGCAACCAAAGTTCTCAATGGAATTTAAATCTTAGAACAATTTAGAAAGGGTGCCACCATAGGAACATTCCTGTAAAGTTTGGTTGAAATTGGTCGTGTGGTTAAGGAGGAGATGTTTAAAGATAAAAACTAACGACAGATGGACGACGGACAGAAAGTGATCAGAATAGATCACCTTGAGCTCACAGGTGATCTAAAAACAGAAGAATAAGGTAACAAGAGGGCCATGAGGTCCTAGATCGCTCACCTGAGAATGGGCTATTCAAGACTTAACTCTTTCAGCGACAATGGCAATATTAGGTTTTTGACTGGCGGCAATGTTTGTTGACTGGAAGCATTTTCTGACAAAACTTATTGATTTTTTTAAGGTATCATCATGACAAATATTATGACAAAGTTTCAACGTCCTCTAGCCAAAAATGCATCTTCCAGAGTGTTTACAAGATTGTTCTTCAATTTGGCATAGTGACCTAGTTTTTGACCCAACATGACCTATATTCGAACTAGGCCTAGATATCATTAAGACAAACTTTCTGACAAAGTTGTTCAAGATGCTCAGGTAAAAAATGCGATCTCTATAGTGTTACCAAGATGTTTCTACATTACAATATGGCCTAGTGACCTAGTTTTTGACCTGACCAGACTCATATTCGAAGTTAGCCTAGATATCATCAAGCCAAATATTATGACAAAGTTTCAACACCCTCAAGCCAAAAATGTGGCTTCCAGAGTGTTTACAAGATTTTCCTAAAATTTGGCCCAGTGACCTAGTTTTTGACCCAACATGACCTATATTCGAACTAGGCTTAGATATCATCAAGACAAACTTTCTGACAAAGTTTCAAGCTGCTTAAGTCAAAAAAGCATTTATATAGTGTTAACATATTTGAACTTGGCCTAGATATCATCAAGACAAACATTCTAGTAAAGTTTCAACATATTCACGTTAAAAACACGGCGTCCAGAGTGTTAACAAGATTTTCCTTCAATTTGGCCTATGGACCTAGTTTTTGATCCAACACAACCAATATTCAAACTTGGCCTAGATATCACTAAGACAAACATTCTGACAATGTTCCAACATGCTCAAGTTAAAAATGCGGCTTCAAGAGTGTTAACAAGATTTTCATTTAATTTGATCTAGTGACCTAGTTTGTGACCTCACATGACCCAGTTTCAAACTTTCATGAAGATTGGATGCAAAATGTTGCCTCTAGAGTGTTTAAAACAAGCAAATGTTGATGACGAACGACGGACAAAAGGCGATCAAAAAAATTCACCTTGAGCACTTCGTGCTCTGGCGAGCTAAAAATGAAAAGAAAGCACTTCATAGCTCTGAGGACAAAACAATAATGTCAATATGAATCTGCTCTATGTAAACAAACCATGCGTGGTCATGGTAACCCTTTCCAATATGCATCTGCAGCAGATATTTGAAATCAGTTTGGCAAAAGGAGAAATTGATCATGAGTGATTTCTCCTTATACCACATTGTTTTCAACTGAATTCTATAATTATATATATTTTAAATTATAGGGAAGTTTTGCTTTGATTTTTTCTGTGAAGGAATGGTTTAAGAAAAGAAAGTGAAAGTGGACAACCCATACTCAAAACTATAGTCCAGTCACAGTAGGAAAGTTGAGTTGTTGTTTTGGTATATCACACTAATTATTCCAAAAACGTATGTACAATATGAAAACATGGCATGGTCAACAAAATATTTCCAAGTTAGTCAAGATCATGAGCAATATCTCCTTTTCCAAAAGGTTTATTTCACTTAACCCTTTCCCACAAACAACAAATCTGCAGCAGACAACTTAAAAAACTTCAAAGTTAAAATATGGAAAACCTCTAATGGCTGAACAAAGTTGAAAACATTGTGGCAAATGGATATATTGCTCATTATGAGCAATTTCTCCTTTTGTCACATTGTTTTCAATAGTCGTCTGCTGCAGAGGCATCAGAAAGCGTCTATATGTGTTAAAAGGTTAAACAGACATACATTGATGTTACAAATACACAAGATTGAAAAGTGTCCCTTACAAAGAAGTTCAATGGTGAGTGATGATTCCACAGGACTTTCTCTATTTCTCCTTCCATTACCCAAGACTGTTGAGTGATTTCCGTTGATCTACAGTCAAATAACTTCACCGTCCTGTTAAAAGAGTACTGCTATCAGTCACAGAGATAACAACATTTTGTCACACAATATAACTTGTATTGTTCATTTATATCCTAATATATTGTAGGTATTGCAGAGAATTGCCTCAGACAGACAATTCTTTTGAGAATCAATAAAATGGGATTAGGCAGTCAAGTCAAGTGTCAAAGCAGAGGACTGGATACGAAAGAGTGAACAGGTCTTTTCCCCACAATATTACTCTTATTACTCAACCAAATCCTATGTTGTGGGTACTCAAAAAGAATTGTCACACTTGGAGTACCCACATCATAGGGTCTGAATGTAAAATAAGGATTTAACCCTCTGACTCATACAGCAATTCTGCAGCAGACGACTTTGAACGTATTTTGTCAAAAAATAGAAAATCTCCATAACTGAATGGATAACCTATGACAAAAAGTGGAAAACATTGTGGCAAAAGGAGAAATTGCACGTTTTGTGCAATTTCTTCTTTTGTCACTATGTTTTCAAAAAGTCGTCTGCTGCATAGGCGTCAGAAAGCGTTGATATGAGGGAAAAGGTTAAGAACATGAAAAATGCCCCTTATCTAGAGCTCTGAGTAAGGATGTAGACCCCTTATCTTATATTTCTCTTGTTAGAACAATATATATATCATTATAAAGTATTTACACTTGTCATCAATTAACCCTTTCCCTTTTACGACAATTCTGAAGCAGAAGACTTTGAACATATTTTGCCAAAAAATAAAAGAAAATCTCTATAATTGAGAGGATAACCTATGACTCTAAGTGGAAAACATTGTGGCAAAAGGAGAAATTCCTTGTTTTGAGCAATTTCTCCTTTTGTCACTATGTTTTCAAAAAGCTGTCTGCTGAAGAGGCGTCAGAAAGCGTCTATATGAGGGAAATGGAACAAAGAAGCTAGTAGGACCAACTAGTAACATACATCAATGAAGGTGAGTTGCTGACGCAACTTTGTGCTAGGGCATTAAAACAAAGAAGATGTTCAAAACCAACAATTTCTCCAATTCCCTCTTTTTATCTCTATATCAAACTAGAATGGAGCATGTGTGTCACCTGCTGGGGCCTTGTCAGAAAATTTTAATTTTTGACAGAAAAGGGGCAATAACTCTGATATAAAAACTATTTGGATTATCCCCCTGTTGTGAAGCCATCACAAAGATTGATATAAACATTTGTCAGAAGTTTCAATCCAATCCTTTGAGTAGAAAAAAAGTAATTTGAAAAAGTAATTTGAAAATTTAAATTTTTGATAGAAAAGGGGCAATAACTCGATATAAAAAAATATTTGGATTATCCCCCTTTTGTGAACCAATCACACACGTTGATATAAACATATGTCATAAGTTTCAATGTAATCCTTTGAGTAGAAAAAAAGTTATTTGAAAACGTGACGACAGACGGATGGACAGACAGACGCCGGACAAAAAAAAAAGTAATCCCTAAGTGCCTACCATGCTACGCAGGTGACACAATAAAACTACCAGTTTTTAAGATGTAATAATTTTTCCTCAGATGATTTTAAAGCCCATGCATGATAAGGTAAACATTTAACCCTTTCCCTCATATAGATGCTTTCTGACGCCTCTGTAGCAGACGGCTTTTTGAAAACATAGTGACAAAAGAAGAAATTGCTCAAAACAAGCAATTTCTTCTTTTGTCACAATGTTTTCCACTTTTAGTCATAGGTTAACCATTCAATTATAGAGATTTTCTTTTTTTTGACAAAATATGTTCAAAGTCGTCTGCTAAAGAATTGTCGTATGAGGGAAAGGGTTAAGAAGGTAAAGAGCCCTACTTGTCAAAAGATCCTGATAACAGCATGTGTTGTTCAAATGGATGCCATTTCACACATTGAACCTGAAACAAATAGAGAAAATACTGGTCTTTGCATTACTTGTTTTGAAGAACATGTTAGGATGACAGTGGTACAGTGTCTGCCTCTCATATCAAAGGTCCCGGGTTCAAATCCTGTGATGAGGGGGTTCTGCCTTTGGGATTTTTTCCACACAAATAGCACAGGTACTGGTTATGTCCTTCTCCAGGAAGCAGACATTGAGCATGATTATTATAAGCTTAAAGCTTGTTTCGCAATTGATGTAAAATATATAAGTTTAAACTAAAAGATCATTTCTGTCCCCTTCTTATTACCAGTGTCTACATGTATCACAAGCTTGCATACACATTTTGACGCATCTGCAGTAGAAAGTTTTGAAATTGCTCCTAATGAACAAATACACCTTTTGCTAATATTTTTATATAAAGAGATTTTCCTAATTTTTGCTGAAATGATTTCGAAGTTGTCTGCTGCAGATTATTTTTCAAAAAGTTATTTGCAATCTTTTGCTGACCTTCAATTATAGTTGTCGGCTGTTTATTTTTTATGATTAAGCTGCCTGTATTTTTTCACACATTTCTGCTATCTGCATAAGAGCCATTTGATTCAGATAATTATACATTTAAATTAACAATGTACATTTTAGTTTTGTATATGGTTTCTCCAAGCTGGTTTGAAAAAGGCACCTGAGATAAAAAGACCAATATTGACAAGTGATCCCTTATTGTCACATTGCCATAACGACAGGCCACACCAAAATACATTTCACTTACTTTATCTTTATGCTTTGAGAGTGTACTGGTAACTCGGCCCTCTGTTAGGTGCCATAATAAAACAGCCACACCAACAATATATTTCACTTACTTTATCTTTATGTTTTGAGAGTGTACTGGCAACTCGGCCCTCTGTTAGGTCCCATAATAATACACACCAACAATATATTTCACTTACTTTATCTTTATGCTTTGAGAGTGTACTGGCAACCCGACCCTCTGTTAGGTCCCATAATAATATGGTCTTATCTGCTGATGCACTGGCTAGAACATGCCTGTAAAATATGGAATGATTTTTATCAGTTACGAGTACTACTCTTTCTTAAAACTTTCCCACATACAACAAAACTGCAGCCGACGACTTTGAAAACATCTAGGCAAAAAAGTATGTCAAATCTCTATAAATGAAAGCTTAATTAGTGAAAAAAGTTGAAAATATTGTGGCAAAAGGAGAAATATTTTTTTAAAAAGTGTCAGAAAGCGTCCATATGAGGGAAAGAGTTGAAATTTCCCTAGTGTATTCAATGTTTTCATGCCTTTGAAGCCAATGATTTTTGACAACATTGTGGGAAAAAGGGATACTGCTAAAACCGCGTAATTTCTTCTTTTTCAAAAATGTTTTCATATTTATGATTTCAAACTCGGATGTTTACAGAGCAGACCACACTTGTAATGTCATATCTAATAAACAGTTAATCCTTTCCCTCATATAGAGACTTTCTGACGCCTCTGCAGCAGACGGCTTTTTGAAAATATAGTGGCAAAAGAAGAAATTGCTCAAAACGAGCAATTTCTCCTTTTTCAACAATGTTTTCCACTTTTAGTCATAGGTTATCCATTCAATTAAAGAGATATTCTATTTTTTGACAAATTCTGTTCAAAGTCGTCTGCTGCAGATTTGTTGTATGAGGGAAAGAGTTAAGGAATTCTGCTTTTCCATGATAACTATGCTATTATTAAATTGATATAACAATTTGATGAATAATTTTTATGCAGAGGTGAAAACACTTTTGAGCAATATCTATTGTGTTCTCAACATTTACAAAGGTTGCCTGAATGAGAAGCAAATAGACCATATTCATAGCAAAAATATAAACATATTATTGAGGCAAAGAGGCAGTGTTAGTAGTATATTATTTAGATTCAAATTCAAAATATAAAATGGGCTGAATGTATTCCTTTATATTGTTTAGTTTTTTTCATTGTTAACCCTTTCCTATCCATATGCATATTGATGAAAGCTTCTAAAAACAGAGCAAGTTCACCATAATATTTCATGATATTTTTAGGGCTATTCAATTGAGAAATTTAAAGAGGTTTCTCATATTTTTTCAAGTTGTGGGAAAGATTTAACAAATCTGCAGCAGACAACTTTGAAAACATTACGTAGAAAATCTCTATAAATGAAAGTATGTTTATTGAGAAGAGTTGAAAACAATGTGGCAAAATGTTTTCAAAAGTTGTCTGCTGCAGATAAGTCAAAATGCGTCTGCAGGTGGGAAAGGGTTAAAAGAGCAACCAGTTTAAGCAGTACTCGCGCCATTTGTTTGGAAAAATCCCACAGTCAAAACCCGCTTGATCTTTGGTATGAGAGACCGACACTCTACCTCTGCACCACTGTCTTCCACTTTCTCCCCTTGCTACTACCTTTTCAAATCTCATCTTCTGTAGAAATGTCAAAGTACGTTTGCTTATGGGAAAGGTTTAACAATTCATTCTTAACAATTTCTTCCTGCAACATTTTCCACTTGGTTTTAATTTCTCAACTTAAGACATCAAAGATGAGCAATTTCTACATTTGCCATAATGTTATTAATGATTTAATTATCATTATGTTTTGCTCTGATAATAACGCCTAAAACACATTTGTTATATATGAGAAAGGGGTTAAAACTCATTTAAGTTCGATCCAATTTACTGAAACTGACATCTAAAATATGATCTGTGTTTTAAGGGTAAATAATCTTACTTGGCATTCTTGTTCCATGAGATCCCTAAAACCGCATCTTTATGTCCAAATGTTTCCCCTTTCTGAAAGTTTCAAATACAATGTATACACACCTGATTTCAAGGAAAATGCTCTAAAAGTGAAAATCTAAAACTTATTCATATCCATGGACAATAACACTTTGAAATTCTATTAGTTCAACATAGAAGCTTGCTTGTCTTTCTCAAGTTAGAACAGTAATTTGGTAAGTTTACTTAGTTAACATATAACAGTAATTTGGATGCCTTACTCAATCTAAAATGGTAATGTTATTTCCAAACTCAACTTCAAACAGTAATTTAATTGTCCAACTAAATAAAGAACAGAAATTCGATTGGCCAACTCAATAAAGAACAGTAATTTGATAGGCCAACTCAATAAAGAACAGAAATTTGATAGGTCAACTCAATAAAGATAGTTATTTGATTGGCCAACTCAATAAAGAATAGTAATTTGATTGTCCAAAAAAGGTTTATACAGTTATTTGATTGTCCAATAAAGGTTTTTACAGTTATTTGATTGTCCAAGGTTTTAAATGCCATCTGCTGCAGATGTTTCAAAATGAGTCTGCATATGGAGATCCAGCAGAATATTTTATTAGAAGAACAGACACCTACCTTTTTCTTCTTTAATTTCTGTCCTAGTGTTGCTACAGGTTCTATACCGTTCACAACATCCAAATCCCAAATATCAATTGTAGGCTCCATCGTTCCAACTGCTATAAAGTTACCTAAAATAACAAGAACAAACAATGAATATGATCAATGCCCAAAATCACAATTAATTCTAATCATTTTAACTCTTTCAGCGCCGAATTGTTTAAAGTAGACTCTTCCATATTCAAAATCGGGCGTTTCCATTACTCATGTAATCAAAGTTTGGACAATTTTGATAATTAATAGGCAAACAATGCTGATTTCAGGTGAGACAGCTCGTTATGAGCTGACTCACCTGAATCAGTATTGTTTGCAAAAACCTCAATATTGCCTTTGGCGCTGAAAGGGTTAAACTATTACCAAAAATAGAAAAATCTTTGACAACTCTGAAGCAAATGATGTTTAATTATTATAGAACAAGAGGGCCATGATGGCCCTGGATCGCTCACATTAATTATGCAACGTGATTTGTCATGCCTACCACAATATCTTGTCACCTAAGGAACATTTCTACAAAATTATTTGGAAATTGGCCAGATACATTTAGAGAAGAAGATTTTTAAAGTTTTCACTTTAGCCATATAAAGCAAAACGGTCCTGCCCTCTGGTTGCCATGTTTTTCGACTAATGAACATGGCTTGACAGAATCTGAAAGAGGGTCACCCAACGACCATTTATACATATTTTTTTTTGAAAACAGAGAGATTCAATTGGAGAGGAAGATTTTTAAGGTTTTCACTATAGCAATATTTTAAAAGCAAAACAACCCGGCCCCTTCCGGCCATATTTTCTCGACCAATCAAGATAGCTTGAAGGAAACCGATAGAAGATCACCCTAGACATATTTCTACAAAATTATTTGAAAATTGACCAACCGTTTTTGGATGAGAACCTTTTTAGCTCACCAGAGCACGTAGTGCTCAAGGTGAGTTATTGTGATCGCCTTTTGTCCGTCGTCAACATTTGCTTGTTACTACTCTAGAGGCAACATTTTGCATCCAATCTTTATGAAAGTTTATCAGAACATATATCTCCATAAACTCTAGGCCAAGTTCGAAACTGGGTCATGTGGGGTCAAAAGCTAGTTCACTAGGTCAAATTTAAAGAAAATCTTGTTAACACTCTAGAAGCCACATTTTTGGCTTGAGCATGTTGAAACTTTGTCAAAATGTTTGTCTAAGTAATATCTAGGCCAAGTTTGAAACTAGGTCACTATGTCAAATTTAAAAAGAATCTTGTTAACACTCTGGAAGCAATATTTTTGGCTTGAGCATGTTGAAACTTTGTCAGAATTTTTGTTTTGCTGATATCTAGGCCAAGTTCGAAACTGGGTCATGTCCGGTCAAAAACTAGGTCACAAGGTCAACTTTAAGGAAAATCTTGTTAACACTCTTGAAGCCACATTTTTGGTTTGAGCATGATGAAACTTTGTCAGAATGTTTGTCTAAGTGATATCTAGGCCAATTCCGAAACTGGGTCATGTCTGGTCAAAAACTAGGTCACTAGGTCAAATTTAAGAAAAATCTTGTTAACACTCTGGAAGCAATGTTTTTGGCTTGAGCATGTTGAAACTTTGTCAGAACAAACACTTTAGAGATTGCATTTTTGACTTGGAACAGCTTGAAATTTTGTCAGAAAGATTGTCTTGATGATATTGCCATTGGCGCTGAAAGAGTTAAGTCTTAAAAAGCCCATTCTCAGGTGAGCGATCCAGGGCCTCATGGCCCTCTTGTTCCTTTGTTTGCAATCGAAACCAGAATTATACATGGATAAAAACAAGAGGGCCATGAGGCCCTGGAATCGCTCACCTGAGAATGGGCTATTTAAGACATAACTCTCTCATGCTCAAGCCAAACATGTGGCTTCCAGAGTGTTAACAATATTTCCCTTAAATTTTGTCTAGTGACCTAGTTTTTGACATGACATGACCCATATTCGAACTTGGCCTAGATATCATCAGGACAAACTTTCTGATAAAGTTTCAACATGCTCAAGTTTAAAATGCGGCTTCAAGAGTGTTAACGAGATTTTCCTTAAATTTGGCCTAGTGACCTAGTTTTTGACCCAACATGACTCATATTCGAACTTGGCCTAGCTATTACTTAGACAAATATTCTGACAAAGTTTCAACATGCTCAAGCCAAAAATGTGGCTTCCAGAGTGTTAACAAGATTTTCCTTCAATTTGGCCTAGTGACCTACTTTTTGACCGGACATGACCCATATTCGAACTTGGCCTAGATATTATCAAGACAAACTTTCCGACAAAGTTTCAACATGGTCAAGTTTAAAATGTGGCTTCCAGAGTGTTAACAAGATTTTCCTTCAATTCGGCCTAGTGACAAAGTTTCAACATGCTCAAGCCAAAAATGTGGCTTCCAGAGTGTTAACAAGATTTTCCTTCAATTTGGCCTAGTGACCTACTTTTTGACCGGACATGACCCATATTCGAACTTGGCCTAGATATTATCAAGACAAACTTTCCGACAAAGTTTCAACATGGTCAAGTTTAAAATGTGGCTTCCAGAGTGTTAACAAGATTTTCCTTCAATTCGGCCTAGTGACCTAGTTTTTGACCCGACATGACCTATATTCGAACTTGGCCTAGATATCACTATGACAAACATTCTGACAAAGTTTCAACATGCTCAAGCCAAAAATGCGGCTTCAGGAGTGTTAACAAGATTTTCCTTAAATTTGACCTAGTGACCTAGCTTTTGACCCGACATGACCTATTTTCAAACTTGGCCTAGATATCACCAAGACAAACATTCTGACAAAGTTTCAACATGCTCAAGCCAAAAATGCGGCTTCAGGAGTGTTAACAAGATTTTCCTTAAATTTGACCTAGTGACCTAGCTTTTGACCCGACATGACCTATTTTCGAACTTGGCCTAGATATCACCAAGACAAACATTCTGACAAAGTTTCAACATGCTCAAGCCAAAAATGCGGCTTCAGGAGTGTTAACAAGATTTTCCTTAAATTTGACCTAGTGACCTAGGTTTTGACCCGACATGACCTATTTTCGAACTTGGCCTAGATATCACTTAGACAAACATTCTGACAAAGTTTCAACATGCTCAAGCCAAAAATGCGGCTTCAGGAGTGTTAACAAGATTTTCCTTAAATTTGACCTAGTGACCTAGATTTTGACCCCACATGACCCAGTTTCGAACTTGGCCTAGAGTTGATCGAGATATATGTTCTGATAAACTTTTATAAAGATTGGATGCAAAATGTTGCCTCTATTGAATTAACAAGCAAATGTTGACGACGGACGACGGACAAAAGGAATCACAATAACTCACCTTGAGCACTACGTGCTCTGGTGAGCTAAAAATTGAAGGAATTTTGGTGAGGACATTGAGAGAATGCTTTCTGTGAAGTTTCGTTTCATCCCAATTGACCTACTGGTTTTAGAGGAGAAAATGTTGACGCACGGATGACACACAACAAAGGGCGATCACAATAAAAAGGTAAAAAGGATAATATTTTTTTTAGATTCATCCAAGTCTTAAAGACGAATCACTTATATTAATTAATTTGATTTTGAATCAAGTAATTATCTTATATATTTGTACTAGCAGTCACCTCTGTTAAGCAGCCAACTATGTTCAGCAGTCAAAGTCTAACTCTCCCCTGAATGGCTGCTTATGACAAGTTTGACTTTATATATCAGTGTTTTTGCTTTCTGGTGACTTAAACACTACCTACACCAAGGTTATCAAAATATGTCAAACATTGACCACTGCTCATCATGAGATTCCAGATGATTGGACCATAAGGCCAGTGCTGTACAGCTGTATCTCAGGCTTACCTGGTTTATCTTCTGTTATATCAAAGTCTAGCCATTCAATGGTCAACGGAAACGAGGGTAACAAGAAATCATCATGCACATATAGGTGACTAAGCTCTGCATTATAAACTGGAAATAAAGAATAAATATCAGATCTTATTTCTTGTGCATTTTCAAGTGTGTGAAATTATATTATCATCTTGTTCTATATAGTTGTTCTTGACTGTGGCCACATGGTTAACATTGGTAATTTGGAACTTGTAATCACAAGTTCGATACCTACAATGTTTTCAAAAGTCGTCTGCTGCTTTTGCTTCAAAATGCGTTTGCAGATGGGAAAGGGTTAATACTAATGTGATAAAGAACAATATTTGTGAGATAAAACTATCTGTCTCTCCATATGATCTATGACATAATTTTTAATTTATTATACAAATTATCATTTATATGACAAACTCATGGACTAACAAACAGAGGCTGGGATTCCAATTTACCTTTTCCTACTTGCAGATGCATTTTGACGTATGTTTAGCAAATGACATTTGCAAACACTGTGCCAACAGGAGAAATTGCTCAATTCAAATTTATTCTATAAATGAGTTTCTACCTAGATGTTTTCAAAGTTGTGTGCTGTATATTTGTTGTAAGTAGGAAAGGAATAAACCCCTGACAATTTTTGCTTACGAGGTTATAATTGCCATTAATTAATGAAAAATATTACCATGTTTATTGATATAGCAAAATATTACTATGATTTTCGATAGAAAAAATAATATAATGTTTTTCTATAGAACAAAATGTTACCATGTTTTTCAATAGAACAAAATGTTACCATGTTTTTCAATAGAACAAAAGTTTTCCATAGCCTGCCCAACAACAATTAAATTATCTGTGTCTTTTATTTCAGTATCTTCATCATCGCTGTCCATCTGTAAGTAAAGTATTAAAACAAGAGTGCCAATGGGGACTTGGATCACTCACCTGAGTTGTGCAATATGATGTGTAATGCCAACCTCAGTAACAAATTATGCGGTCAGGTAAGCTAATACAAAGGGCCCACTGCCCAGTATAGCTCCACGTGCCACATGGCCAAATAACCCTTAAGAAAACTTGAAAGTCCTTTTCAAGTAAAAAGATTTTCAAAGTTTTTCCCTAAATGTCGCTATGTTAAACAGGTGACCCCTTGGGCGGTGCCAATTTTGAACCAAGGGACATAATATGAACAAACTTTTAAGAGGACCAGTTGACTGTTTCACACACAAAATATCTACGCTATAGGCCTTTTGGTTTCAGAGAAGAAGATTTTTAAACTTTGACCCCAATAAACTCTTATGTAAAACAAGTGACCACCGGAACATAATTTAAACAATCTTTGTAGTGGGCCTTGAGGAACATTCCTGTGAGATTATTTTGAAATCTGTCCATTGGTGTAATAGGAGAAGTTGTTTGTGTGGAAATGTGAACAGATGACGACAATGCCTACAGACTGTGAGTGATCACAATAGCTCATCTTGCAATTCGTGCTCAGGCGAGATAATAACAAACAGTTGTCAGTATTAGATAACTTCATTAAACATTACAGAACTCAAGCTATGGGCAGGACATCATAGCAAACAGAATGTAGTTTTTTTTTTATTGTAAATCTGAAACGCAAAAGTTAACATTTTGGTAACAGCCAAGTTCAAGACTACATAACAATGACAGGGTCCAACAAAAACTCACCTGGAACACAGTCTATGTACTGAGGAGACATTACCCAAAACTTTCTACATTGTTTTCAATTGTGTATAAAAAAAAAACTTCCAAATTTCTATGTATATTTCAGAAATTAGTAAAAACCCAACTTCTCAAATTTTAACTATTTCTTTCTTTTCATACACTACTTTCACCTATGCAGCAATTATATAATTAGTTTTTAAAAAAAAGCTTGATTTGTTTTTAAGATGGATGTTTTTGAAGCAGAAAACTATTTAAATACAACATCAGGGAAATAGTCACATACAAAATATATAAAATATGACTCACCCCATCCTTCAGGGTTATATATGGATCATCATTATTATCAGCATAGACTGTCAGATTGGCTATGCCGGCCAGGGGGTTGGACACTACAATATATTATGTACATGAAAAAGAGGTAAATAGGTCTTTAACCCCCTTTCCCACATACAAGAAATCTGTAGCAGACAACTTTTAAAACACCTTGTCAAAAATGTGAGGAATCTTAATTAATGAGAGTTAAATTATCAAATAGATATGAAAATATGGTGACAAAAGCTGAAATTGCTCACCATGAGCTATTTCACTGTTCGTCACAATGTTTTCAAAAGTCATTCGCTGCAGATGCATCAGAAAGCTTATTGGAAAGTGTTAAGTTTAAACTTATTTATTTTACATTGATTGCGAAACAAGCATTCAGCTTATATTAATCCCTCTGGATGTCTGCTTCTTAGTACTCAAAAGAATTGTCTTTGAAGGGCTATTCCCTTTTAAGTACCAACAGTTTTTCAGATTTCAGAACAAACAGTTCACATTTGTTTACAGCTCTGCATGTAAGGAGACAAATGGAAGAACATTGTATAAAAGGATCACATGTGGTCCCTCCCAGTACCCAGTTCCTTTAACCAAG
Organism: Serripes groenlandicus; assembly: GCA_031761405.1. Taxonomy (NCBI): domain Eukaryota; kingdom Metazoa; phylum Mollusca; class Bivalvia; order Cardiida; family Cardiidae; genus Serripes; species Serripes groenlandicus. The sequence continues at coordinate 6,443,082 of JASEVX010000005.1, forward strand.
GATGTCATTGTGTGAGTGACAGACGGATGTATAGACAATGGAGAAGGTATCCATAAGTGTTATCTGGCCTAGGCAAGCGACAAAAAAGCAGGAACTTCAGTCTTGCAAAAATAACAGTGAAATATTAGATGCCAAAGGACAACATTTTTAACTTTTAAATGTCTTATCCTAATTCGATCTTTGATATAAAAATATGACATTGACCTTGAGCTAGGGTTGTGGATTCTACTGTGATTTTCTTTTATCAATGTTTAAAATGTCCCACATACAGTATATTCCTGTGTAATAACCATGGGCTACTTATCATTTGAACCAGTCCATGCAACATAACAAGAGCTGTTCGTTCGTCACAGCATGCTCGACTATTTGACCATTTGATACTATAGTCAACAGTTGTTACCGAGATAGTGGCTTGATAGTATAGAACTATAAATCAAGTTGGATAAGTCTTGTTTGAATAGCATCAGCTGTTTTCGAGAAAAGATCTTGCATGCAAAACTTTAACCCAAATTTCTAACTTCAACATTATTCAACAATGGCCATAAATTTTAATAAATTCAGTCAGGAGTTACCTTACCTGATTGTTTGATACCTTTAAAGACTATATTGAAGTTTTGAATCAATCCCTGAGTGGTTACTGAGATATGCGCATGATAGTACCATGCATGCAAAACTTTAACCAATTCTTCAAAGACAAACAAGGGCCATAATTTGTACTAAATTCATACAAGAGTTATCTATCTAGACTGTCTGAAGACATGAATTAAGTGTTAAGTCAATAACATTAGTGGTTACTGAGATATATCCATGATAGTATCTTGCATGTAATACTTGAACCAAAATTTCAGTCCAAAAAAGGCCATAATTGTGTCAAAATCTGATATAAAGTTTTGGAACTTGTCCTGCATGGTCATTTGATAATGTGCAATAAGTGTGTGAAGTTTTCAAAGCAATATCATCTGTGGTTTGTGAGAAAAAGCCTTGCATGCAAAACTTAAATCAAAAGTCCAAAAAGGGGCATAATTGTGCCTAATTGTGTCAAAATCTGATATAGAGTTTTGGGACTTGTGCTGCAAGGTCAGTTGATGATGTCCATTAAGTGTTTGACGTTTCAAAGCAATAGCATCTGTGGTTTGTAAGAATAAGCCTTGCATGCAAAACTTTAACCAAAGTTGCAATGTTGATGACCAATAAGTGTGAAGTTTCAAAGCAAAGAGAGTTTTCACTACAGCCATATAAGGCAAAATAACTGCGCCCCCTGGTGGCCATAGTTTTTGACCAATCAATATGGCTTAAAGGAATCTGATAAAGGGTCAACCTAGAAACATTTCTACAAAATTATTTGAAAATCAGCCTGACACTTTTGGAGGAGAAGATATTTTAAGTTTTCACTGTAGCCATATAAGGCAAAATAGCCCTGCCCTCTGGTGGCCATGTTTTTCGAACAATCAACATGGCTTGAAGGAATCTGATAGAGGGTCATCCAAGGAACATTTCTATCTAATTATTTGAAAATCAGCCCGACACTTTCGGAGGAGAAGATATTTTAAGTATTCACTATAGCCATATAAGACAAAATAGCCTCGCCTCCTGACAACCATGTCTTTTCGACTAATCAACATGGCTTGAAGAAATCTGATAGAGGGTCATCCAAGGAACATTTCTACAAAATTATTTGAAAATCGACCTGACACTTTTGGAGTAGAAGATTTTTTAAGTTTTCACTATAGCCATATGATGCAAAATAGCCCACCCCCTGGTGGCCATGTTTTTCGCCCAATCAACATGGCTTGAAGGAATATTTCTACAAAATTATTTGAAAATCGGCCAAACAGTTTTGGAGGAGAAGATTTTTTAAGTTTATACTAGTTTTTTCTTTCAGTTGCCATGGAAACCAGAATTTTGCATGGATCCCCCAAAATTGAAGGAATTTAGGAGAGGACATTGAGAGGATGCTTCCTATGAAGTTTCATCCCAATTGGCAAAGTGGTTAGTGAGGAGAAGTTGTTTGAAGCAAAGAGTTGATGCATGAGGGATGCACATTTGACAATTCGCCATGACATTAGCTCGACTGGCTTTTAGCCAGTGGGGCTAAAAATTGGTGAGTAATTTCTCCTTTTGCCACAATATTTTCAATAGAGGTCTGCTGCAGAGGTGTCAGAAAGTGCCTGTGGGTGGGAAGGGTTCAGGACAACTAGTACCTGTAGTATGTGATGACTCATTATCATAATCCTCCATTTTGTATTTTGCATTAATGTCATTGATATACTTTACATCCTCTTCAACTTCAGCCTCAATCTTATCTTTCTTGCCATTATTATGCTTCTTTTTCTTTTTTTTAACGTTAGAAGTGTTGACAGAACTGGCAGCATCAAGAGCAACCTTTATCTTTTCATTTTTATCAACAGTGTCTATAGTTTCACTCTTTATATCTTCATTTTTTTCTTCTTGTACATCTTCATTTTCTTCTTCTTGGGCATCTTCAACAATTTCTTCACCTTCTTCTTCGTCTTCAAGTTTTCTTAAAAGTAATAATAAGAGAAGTCTAGAGAAGTGGCATACATGACCACCCACCCTATGTCGCTGGTACTTACAAGAATAGTTTGTTTTATAGGGGGTTTACACCATTTCAAACTTTAATTCAGTTAAATATAGGTAACAGTTCATTTATTCATGATCCCTGGGTAAACAAAGAGTACTATGCAAGGAAATGTGCTTTGCCCAAGGGCACTTCAACATGACAGCTGCCTGATAGTAATCAATCGGCCACAGTGGATTCCTCTCACAAGGATAGCCTCAATGAGATTCCACAGCATAGGGACTAAGAGATACTGTTAGTTTAACCCGAAACCTCATACAACAATTCTGCAGCAGACGACTTTGAACGTATTTTGTCAAATAATGGAAAATCTCTATAATTGAATGGATAACCTATGACAAAAAGTGGAAAACATTGTGGCAAAAGGAGAAATTGCTTGTTTTGAGCAATTTCTTTTTTTGTCACTATGTTTTCAAAAAGCTGTCTGCTGCAGAGGCGTCAGAAAGCGTCTATATGAGGGAAAGGGTTAATGTTATTAGTTTCATTGTAATGTATGATAAATTCCTTTAACTCTGTCCCTAATTTACACCTTTTTTATAAATATCCCCCAAAAACGTTTCAGGAAAAATACACACAACAGAAAAACATCCAACCCTAAAATTTACAACTCCGAAATGCATTGATCATTCCTTATCCTTCTATACATGTATTTAAACCTGTACCGCACACAACAAACCTGCAGCAGACGACTTTGAAAACTGCTAGACAAAAACATGGAAAAGCTCTATAAATGTAGGTATAATTTCTGAAAAGAGTAGAAAACATTGTTACTTGTTTAGAGTAATTTCTACTTTTGTCACAATGTTTTCAAAAGTCGTCTGCTTCAGATGTGTCAGAATGCGTCTACAAGTGGGAAAGGGATAAACAACATTTACTTATGTTCTTATCCATGTATACATGTATTTCAAATATTTAATAAATATATCCGGATTCTTTAATCCTTTTTTTAAAACTCTTTCCCTCATATTGGAAACTTTTGAAAACATTTGGAAATTTATACTTTACCCGCAATGCTTTCAATTATGTATCAAAGTAAATTTAAACATATCACTTCAGGTAAGCAGGTTAATGAATATAAACAGTCATCATGCCATGATGGTTGATACTTCTTCAAATACAGACAACATTTTATGCATCTTCATCACACTTCTTGTGAAAATATGATAAAAAGGAGGTGAATAAATTTTATCCCCTTGCTCTTACCCAAATTTTACTCCACAATCTTGTTTTAATGAACCAATATTCAATTCTTCACTTTAATATTAAATGTTTTCAATTCAGAATATTTATAATATATATATATATATATATATATATATATATGAGCTGTTCCACGAAAAAACCAACATTATGGATTCTGCGTAGTGTATTGACACAGATCAGCCTGCGCACTTTGCGAAGGCTAATCCGGGCCTATACATTCCCGTTTAAGGGGAAAACAGAAAATCCACAGGAGGTGAAAAGTGTCTGCCCAGATTAGCCCGCGGGGCATGCTTAGGCCGATCCGGGTCGATACTTTACACAGATTCCACAATGTTGGTTTTCTCGGGGAACGGCTCATATATATAATAATGATATAATGATATCTACATGTACTTACTCTTGTGTAAGTTCGATTGCTTTTTTGAGATCTTCTTTACTAATTTGAACCTGAAATTTAATAAGAATGACAGTAACTTATTTATTTATTTATTGGGATTTTACGCCGATTTCAACAATATTTCAGTTATATCACGGCAACAGTTCACTTATTCATGATCCCTGGGTAAACAAACCAGTACTAGGCTAGAAAATGTGCCTTGCCCAAGGGCACTCCACCATGACTGTAGTGCCGCAACTGGGGATCAAACCCGGAACACCCGATTTCCAAATCCCCGACGCTAACCACTCGACCACAGCGGATTCCTTGACAGTAACTGTAACATTATTTGAATTTTCACTATTTACCATGTTTGGAATAATGTAAGTTGCTCAATTTACAAATGATAGTAATTCCCACAAAACAAGGAACTTTTAGTATTTGGCAAAAGTCTTGGACACTCTTGGCACAAATAAAATATGCACCAGAGATATAACACTATTGACAAAAACAGTATTTTCTATATGAAACTTTTTTCAATTGGAGATGGAGAAATATTTTGACAGATAATGCCCATACATCCCGCTCCTTTCATTACTACAGTGAACTCGACAGTTCCGGGTCAGTAACCAAATTAACGAATATTGTCTCTTTGAAAAGAAAGTTGAGAGAAACAACACTACATAAAATGTTAAACAAATACTTCCTCCCCACGATGATATAATTTAATAATTATACAAATTTGTTAAAATGTTTCTTTAGTGTCTGTAATTGCAAGCTGTAAATTTGACAGTTTCGGGTCAAACTTGCCATTTCCGGGTCACGTGACAAATGTTTATATCTGTTATTCAGGGGTAACCTCAAACAGCGGTTTTTAATAACAAGATATTCATTTAACATTTTTATTTAAATAATATGAAAAAAATAACTAAAATATATCACTTGCAATTACCTATTGCCGCGAACAACAGAACAGTGATGGGGCTAAATTTACAGTACACACTTTCATGCATGAAAACTGATGAATTTTTCAATCAACTAATAAGTCATATTTGACAAAAAATGTAAATTTTAATAACACATTTTTAACATTGATTTATCACCATAAGCGTTAAATTATTCTTAAAAAATTCCCAAAATAGTTTTACTAATAAATTGATAATTTTGAGAAATTCCTTTTGGCTGACCCGAAAGTGTCGTATGTGAACTATGTCAAATTTATCCGCTAGTTTGGCATAAGCAACTTCGACAGGTCAATAAAAGATATATATCTTGTTCAGTAGTAAATAACCTATACATGTATGTGCAATACATAACTGTATTACTGAAATTATGGCTACAATCAGCAATTTACGCTGTGACAGGTAAATAAAAATATTGAGATCTTGCTTTCGCGGGAATCGATGCAGTCATGTGTTTCGAGATTACGACATCCGTTCTTGAAATGACAACGTCCTAAATCGAAGTGAAACTAGCCAAACTAATGGGAAATATGACCTGATAATCAAATTGTCAAAATGCTGTATCATTCTCGAATACTAAACATTTTTTTCCAAATTTGACCCGGAATTGTCGATGACCCGGAACTGTCGAGTTCACTGTATATACATATTTAAAAACAGATGATGACTTAATTCAAAATGAACTAATATTTTATTATACAAATGATTGCGTAAATTTACACAAAACTTCTGTTCTACCTTTTTACTGAAGCCAATAGAGATTCAGGATATAAATGAGTAAATGATTAGTTATTAAATAATTAAATATAGCATTTGATTTAGTGTTACCGAATAACCTCTTGATTAATAAAACCTGGTTCAATTGAATAACTGTAAACACATGTACAAATACTACAATTAACCAGGTTACAAATGAAACATTTACTGCGTCTTGATGGAGTTAAGCCACCATCCAGGAACTAACCACGATGCATGTGGCTTTAGTGGAAAAGTCGTGTAAATTGGGAGTTGAAAAGTTGGAGGGTCGAAAAGTGTGGCTGCCCCCAAAAATTAATGCTTTAAAGTTATACAAGTAAACAGACCTGCAAGAAAGTCTTTTTGTAGATATACTTTACAGACACCATTTCGATATTTTGACTGATGATATGTTCTATTTTATCAATTCAACATTGTGACTAACTTATTCCCCGCTTACTAGTAGTAGTAGTATACGCCTGCTTGTTGGTGCGATACTAAAGGTTATTGGGAATTTAATATACGTTAATTAATTTTCTACTTTAGTTAAGGGAAGTAAACGTTCTTCTTCGAAACATACAACATAATAATTAAATCCTTTCAGACAAATAGAAACGATAGTCGATATGTGACGTTCTGTTCTTGACAACTTAGAGAACGCTGTTCAGCGCAAATACCACTGTGACCTTTAAAGATAATGTCAAACCTTTTTAGGCTGAGCTATCGCTTTCCCTCGTGGAACCCAAGTTAAACATGGGATAATGGCAGCACTCATCTCGATTTCATTAAAATAAATTTCACATGTGTTTTTCAAACCGGATGTTATGAAATTATCTCCCCTATTTGCTTGGAGTAGGTCTAAAACAGCGAAAGAACTTAATTTGTCGGAATTTCAAAACACGAACAAACCCGTTGTCAAATTACGAAAAGTTTGCATTTTACTTTTGCACCATCATAATCATTTCCATATATCAATTGTAAATGTAGTTTGTACAAACAATTTATCCGCCTTGAACTTGGACTTGAATACAACTAACTTCAAGGCACTAACTTAGACAACTAACTTTACTTCCTTAAATTACCCCGAGGCACCCCGTTTAAAGTGAAACTCACCAGAGGTACCAGGAAAGAAGCGTTGACTTCAGTGTGAACACGGTCGCCAAAAATGAATATTGCTTGATTATTTGATGTGGGTCACATAAAGAACAATTCTGCCAAATTATCTTAAAATCTGACCAGCAGTTTTATAGGAGAATAATTTAATTCTTCTCACTCCTCAGTAGGACTAAGATGTCGCGGAAACTAAATAAGTTATGAAAATCATTTTTATTCCAATGAACATTTTTTTAAGAGGAGCATCGAAGAAACATTCCTGTGAAGTTTGGCTTATAAAAGAGTTGTTCAAATAAAATGTTAACGACCACTCCTCTTCCTACAACGTTTTTAAAGCTTGTGTTTTATAAAGGTATACATAATGCATATGGAAATTTATTTATGCAAACTGTTTTTTTCATTCCAACTGTTCATATGATATATTTAAGGGTTGTCTGCTTTTAAAGCATCTGTTTCTAAAATGATAAAACCAGGAAAAACTGAAATTATGATTTTGTCAAGGAGTTAAAAACAGTGTTGAAAATGCAGTAATTGTTTGCTTCAAGCTATTCCCTTTCCATTGATGTTTGCAATTCCTTCTGCCTCAAATGCGCCAGAAGTTATCTGCAGCAGAGAATAGTTATATTTTTGTTTTGAATATATCATGAAATCCAAATAAATAACGTAATGCGAAAATTGTCCTGTAAGTGCTCTAAACTGCCACCATTACATAACTGGATAAATTAATATATTCATGATAATCCTCGGTAGCTCAGTCGCTAGCAACGCGGGCTATCACTGCAGGGGTTGTGAGTTCGAACCCAAGCTCGGCCAACATTCTTTCCGACGTTTGATAAAAGTCACTGTGACAAGCTTCAGTCATCTTTCACCAATGGGATAACCGTCTATGTGGAAAAACAGTCAGTTACTTGGAAAGTATGTTGTGTGGAGTACTGGTGAGAGAAAACATATGAGTAGATGAACTGGCCGCCGTGATATGACTGAAAATTGTTGAAAACGGCGTTAAAATCCAATCAATCAATCTTTGTTTGCATGAACATTTTAAACATCTCGTGAGACCCTTTTTTGAACATCTAAAAAAAAATCCCAACATAATCAAAACTATGGGAGCCCCTACTTACGTGAAAGTTTTCATGAAAACTAGGATTAAAGTTTTACACGAAACAATAAACAATAGCGTTTCATGTATCCAGTTAGTAAGTGGTGTCAGTTTAAAGCACTAAGACGAAAACATTAGCGTTACTTTAAATTATCTCCGCTACTTTCACGAAACTTTCACGAAAATGATATGTTATGCAGTTTTATGCCACCATAATTTACACATATTTTATTCTGAAAAAGCATTTTAGACTACATTTTGTCTGTGATAATTGTCGTTATGAAAATGCTATACAGATTTGTGCAATTTGAAAACATACTGCACCACAGCAGACTCATATGAAGGTGTTTTTTGTTTTAATATTGTTATTTGCGTGTTTGCGTGGCTACCTATGCGAATGTGTGTGCCTATGATTTGCTGTGGGGCAAGCAAAACAAATTCAGTATAATGTTTTGATGAAATACGTGTCGTACAGCTGGAGTTGCAGTCAAATGCAAAACGCATGAACACAAATTGAACTCAGCAGTGCGTTTCAGTAGTTCATAAACACCTCTCCAAAGTGTCTCGCTCATAATCTAGAACATAATTACTATGGCCACACTATGCTCAAGAAGTGTTGCCTAACATGATTGGCGAAACGTCCTGAAAGCGTGGCGGCATTTTTAGACTACGGTAGTATAGATAATAGTCGGCCTATTGCCGAATGTTAGACAGACTGTGGCACAAACACATCTGCCATGGCTCTTTTATTTCACAAAGCTATGTTGACATTTGACTTCAAAGTGGTTTTATGCATCGTTAGAAAACATTTGGGTCCCGCATTCAGACGCATTGCATGATCCAATTTGCTATCTAGTAAAAACATGCAAATGGTTTCGAGATGTTATCGCAAAGACAAGGGCTGATATATGTACTTCAATGCTTATAGTTCAAACACGACGGATTAAAATTCCGTACTTGGCTAGGTCAAATACGGTACCAAATATGGTAATGTTACGTCACTGAAATATGATGGGACGTCATTGAAATATGATTTTACGTCATTCGAAATAAGGTAGTGGGGCGTGGTTTCCAATCATGACTTTCAATTTACGTGTAAATTGTTCTATTTCGTTATTTAAAACGTTGTATATTTTTTTCTTTATTATGTCTTAAAATTCAATCAAGGTATATAATGAAAGGCAAATTATATTGCAATAGCGATATTTGTCGTGGTATTATCTACTCGATCGGGTTGTGTAAAATTTGACATCTCTGTCGACCTTCGGTCTCGCGAGATATAAATTTTCCACGTAGAACAAGACAAAACCCGATATCGCTGCTGCAACATAATATTCCCCATATTTCCGCAAAGGTTGTCATTATTATAAAGGTCCATTACAGGTCGTTTTGATATAACGTAATCCCCAAAGGAGATAAGACATCGTAACTTACACTATTCTGATAAACTCTGTACTTATTTCATCATTTTGCAGTACAATTGGCACTTTGAGAATTCGCTTTAAATCTTGTTTAAGATGGATAGATTAGTTTAAGGAAGGTGTTGTACACTCCGGCAAACAAGAAAGGTTAACATTAAGTCAATATTGTCTGAAGGGAAATTAGTTAAACGAAATATATTTCCTTGGAAATAGTTAACTTACTAGATCGATTAAGATAATATATTTTGAAATAACTCACCTCAATTATTTAACATACTGAGACGATATGAAAAGCGAATGTTACAACCACTTTGGTTCAAGGTTAAGGTCACGATCAGAATTCAAAGGTAATATGACTATATTTCGTGTCCACTCAATAACTTTTGAACCGCCTGAAGAATTTTGAAATAACTCACTACAAATGTTCACCATACTGAGACGATGTGCAGAGCGCATATTGCAACCTTTTTGGTTCAAGGTCAAGGAAAAACCACCCCTCTCTTTAGTAAATTAAGTTATCATCATTTTGTAACCACATTTCACACTCAGAAATGCAATTTAATTATTTCACTTGACTTCTACTCCTTATCAGTTTTATTTCAACATTATGTTATAGTAATATACTCATTGCGAACTGCAATAGGGGGAAACATATGTCTTTGTGACAAGAACAACGATTTAGTTTTATGTTGGTGTTGTTTTCCAGTATAATATAGTTGATGCCTGGTGATGATAGTAAATTTAATGTCGCACTTCCTCACAGCCAGTTGATGCTCTGCCCGAGAGAGTACGCGCTCAGAACAGGATACCACATTCAGCTAGTTTCTTGATATCATGCCCCCTGCTAAAAGGATGAAGGCACCAAAACTGTGTAAGTCTTTGAATAAAATACAATATATTTGAAAGTATTATTGATGACATCAACTTCGACATTATAGTGAACACAGAAACATGGCTTGATCCCAGAATCAACCCATCAGAACTCCTACGAGAAACACTTGTGTATGGCATGCCCAGCAGAGACAGACCAAATGATGCTCATGGCGGCGGTCTCATCGAAGCAAAGTCATGAGAGTTAACACTTGGCTCCAACATTGAATTGATGTGAATTGTTAATACAACTGAAAGAAATACCGCATCTATCGCTGCATTCTACCGCTCTCCAAACAAGACCAATAAGCAATATCTTAATCTAGTTAGAGAAGAATTTTCAAACATCAGCTAAAATCATAAGAAAAGCAATATGCTTCACGAGTTAACAACACATTCCTCGATATAATAGCTGACAACAACCTAAAAGATGTAAGCCAATATGCCCTCCATGGGGTCTATCGACCACGACATAAAGCTCCGTGACACAACCATCTCATCTATAATACAAAAGTAGTCAACAAAAAGGAAGATCAACCTCTGGAATAAGGAAGATATTAAAATAATCAAAATTGATTTATTGGGATTATACACCGTTTTCAACATTATTTCAGTTATATCACGGCGATAGTCCACTTTTTCATGATCCCTGGGTACCACAAAAAGTACAAGGCTGGGAAATGTACCCTGCCCAAGGACACTCAACCATATTCGTTGGGCCGCGTCTGGGGATCGAACCTGGGACGCCCGGTTCAAAATCCCCGACGGTAACCACTCGGCAAAAGCGGATTCCGATTTGAGAAACCTCTTGGACGCCATTGATTATACAGAAAATGATATTAACAAAATCTGGTTTGTAATAAAAACACTATCCTAGATAATATAATTATATAAACGATTCCCATCAAAAATGACAATCTCAAGATTTACAAACCCTTGGATGAACAAAGAGATAAAAATATCTATCCTGCGAAAGCAAAGAGAGACCAAAAAAGGACAGAAAAACAACAACATTCGGGAAAATTACAAAAAAAAGGAAAGAAAAAAGGCTCACTACTTGTGAGACAAACTAACAGAAAGTATCTCAAGCCACTGTAAGTGCGGATTACAAGGCCAATCTAAAACGTATTTGGTCCTACATGAAGAGCAAGAGGAAACAACAAAAGTAGCTCCGTTAAAAAAGGCTTGTGCCTTCCTACAAAGCGATCCGAAAGCAGTAGCCCAAACCCCAAATTACACGTTTTTAACAGTCAGTTTCACTATTTTAGGACCTGTCAGACATGCCAGATATGGGCAGCATCACTATGCCAGAGATAACAGTGAACTGGAAAGGGTGCAGAAAGCTCCTCGTAAACAAGAGACCAGACAAGGCAACGGGTCCTCCGTTCCATCCTTCATTTTGTCGAAAGCTGGAACAGAATTAGCCCTAGCCTTTGCCAAGCTGTTCCGGCCATCTTTCAGCAACATGTACCTAGCAGCCAACCATAGGCAAGTATCAGTATCCATAACATTGATCAAGCTCCTAGAACACATTATACACAGCAATATCATATCTCACTTCGAAGAACACAACATCAGGACAGGCTTGTCATTATGGCTTCAAAAAAAGAAGAGATAATGTGAAAACAACTAATAACTAACCTGGCTCGAGGTAGACAGGTAGCTCTGACTTTACTCGGTTTCGCCAAGGCGTTCGACAAGGTCCCATGCAGCCGGCTCCTTCTCTAGCTGAACCACTACAACGTAATAACCACACCAGAAACAACACCCTCCAGTGGATCAAATCTCCTTAGGAGCAAACACGTTGTGCGTAATGCTGCATCATCTGAGAGATCAGAGGTGAAGTCAACACAGATCCGCTTTAGATCCGCTTCTATTAGTAGCCTACATATAAGACTTCCCTAAGATTGTCAAGTCAGCTTTTTGCTTTGTGTCATAAGAAACAGAAGTGGCAGTAACCTGTTCCGGACTTTTCCGGTTTTCTACGCCAAAACCTCAGAGACTATACACCGACGGTCAATACTGCTGCCTATAGCACCATCGCTCGACCAACAGTTGAGTATGCACCAACAGTTCTGGGATCCTTTCACACAGTCGAACCACCTACCGTCCAAGGTCACATCAGCGACTACCTTGGAGACTTTCAGACATTTCTTCGAATCTCAGGAAAGATGTGAACCATGTACAAATTAAACAAATAATGAAAAAGTACTTTTGACTGTATATATGGATTTCTTGACTAGACAATAATAATGTTAATATCATGTTTCTTGCATTATCAAAACATATTTGGAATTCGTATTGCTGTTGTCTATTATTTGAACAGAAAATAATAAAGTAAAGACTTTCAGAAAATCAAGGAATACATTTATAATGAACGAGGTTAAAACATGAGGGCCAAGATGATCCTTAATCGATCACCTGCATTATGGTAAAGAAGCAAATAGATCAGCCCTTTTCCGATGCCACCTGGCGACTGCCTTTTTCAACCAGTCAATATGACTGGAACAAATTATGTAAGGGGTTACATTTCTGCTAAACCCTTTCCCTATTAGAGACGGTTTCTGAGGCCTATGCAACAGACGATTGAGGAAAAGATTGTCGCCACAAGAACAATTGCTCCTTATGAGAAAGTTATCCTTTTGTTTGATAAATAATTATACTTTGAATGAGTGAGTCAATAGCTCATGTATAGGAATTTGGGGTCTTTCATGTTGATACATGTTTTTGCGGGAAACGACGTCGCTCCATTGACGTAACTCCAAGATGAAGTGTAACGGAAATGACGTCACGCCCTTCTCTAGCTACGATACAGTCACAATTTAGTTTCGGGCGTAGAATGCTAATGCTGTCATTTTTTTGACGAACGGGAAAACATATTTCTTACAGATTTCCATTTATTTTTAACTTTTCGTACAAATGTTAATTCCCACATAACTCAACACTTTAATGATCTTAAATATCTATTTTAAAAAAAATGATTAAAAAGACGACAATAATTTTCAATCCGTGTTTTTCTGCTCATTTTATACATACCCAAAATACCGATTTAAAAATAAATGATTAAAAAGCCGACAATAATTTTCAATCTGTGTTTTACGTCTGCTTTTTATACATATCCAAAATGGCGGCCCCCGTGAATTTTTCCAGTTTCATTTTTAAAACTTCATGGGTTATTGAAAAAAAAAAAAAACATATCTCACACCTGTTACCTATAAGCGTAAAAAAAAAAATATGGTTTTTTTTCGTATGAAGAAGGACGAATGGGTATCAGCCTGCCACTTCGTGCAGTATGGTTAGAACCGCCTCGGTGGTAAAACGGTTATGCTGTCCGCCTCGAGAGCGGGCGACCAGTGTTTAATCCCGGGTCGGGTGTTACCAAAGACTTAAAGTGGTAGTAGTTATTTCTCTCCATGGCGCTAAGTGTTGCAGTCGCGTGAACTGGCGTAATGACAAGATTCAAATCAGGACTGATAATTTACACAGGAAACGACATAAAACGACTGAAATACTGTTTTGGGCAATGTACCATTTCCCAATTACAGTTGTAAACGGCATCTGTTTCATCGAAAGAGTTGGTTGTTACAGAAAGATATACATGTTGAAATTATTATTAAACTGCCGCCGTTAGTTACAGGTTTGATACAAAGAGTAAGCCCACATGCATGTACATCTTTTATTGACGCCGCGTGGAAGCGCGGCGTCAGTATGGGATAGGTTTTAATGTTGTACCATGGGGTGATATAATCGAAAAGGGATCAACCAACACATATTATTGTAAAGAAAAACTCTGTAATATGTTTGAAAAAAACAGCCTTTATGATTGAATAAATTGTATTAACTGATTTAAGAAACAACAAGATACGAAATATGTACATCTTTTACCGATGTTACAAAACTTTAGACGAATTTAAATTGTTTTTAATAGCTGTTCCCCAACTAACTAGGCTAACTTTTTTTTATGACTTGGTTTACGGAGTTCACTAGGCTACGCTTTTTAAATTGTTTGGTTTACTGCTCTGACGAGCTCAGAAAAAAGATTCGGGTCATGTTTTTTCCTATTTATTTTTGTTGTATAACTAAACTTAAAACGTTCCTCTTTTGGTTATCTAATTTGATCTAGTTAGAGCAGATTTAAAATTAAGAAACTTCAGCTTGTATGACACTTTATTGTTGCAGCCAATGTTAAGCAAACGGTAAACCAAATGGTTTGAAGACTTAACTTGTCATTTCACGACTAAACTTTACATGCTGAATATCACATAGATCGTAGCATATAAAGTGTATAATCCCTACGTCAAAATGGACCCTTTTTGCTCTTGATAACATTTTATTATAGACTATGGTATCCAGGTGAGCAATAAAGGAACATCTTGACCTTCTTGTTTAAGATAAAGGTATATTTGGCCTTCTTGTTCAAAATAGTTACATCTTGTCCGTTTGCACAGGTTATTTAAATGTATTGAACTGCATCTGCTTCCCTTTAAGTCATGCTTTAAAATCATGCGCGGCGTCTTTGATGCTTAGCATCAAAATTCGTCTTGTATATATAGTTAAGTAATTTACTCTACAAACCATGTGGCAATAAGTTACAAGTTACACAAATACAAACATTAGACATACTAGAAATTACATGTGAAAAGGGCAGTATGTCATTTCTTTTAAACAAGCATATCATATCTAGTAGCACTTGCACACTATCAGAGCACTAGATGAGGAGCATAATTCGTGTTCTTAAATCCGTATCCGAACTCCGAACCATGTTGTGTGTTTTCTCAAAAGACAAAGGTCTGAAAGAATATGGAGCGTCTTCCTACTATACGCCTACTTAATATCAACGAGCTTTATCATCGGAATTAACCGTGCATCCTTGATTTAAGTACATCCTGCAAGATACATATTGTATCCTGGTATTGTTCCTTTCTCGTGAGTGTTCCTTTCCTGCAATGTTCGATTTAAAACCACATTAACCAACAGGGAAGACCAAGATATGTCTATACATAAACGTCCAGTCATTGTTTGCTCTATTTCACCTGATATTCAATTAGTAGATCAATGGACAAGAGCCCAGCCCCGCTGTCTCAATCGGTATCGACACGGGCTTTCAATAAAGGGGTTGTGAGTTAGAACTCCAGCTCATTCCAACAATGGGCTTATAGTCTATGTGGAAAACCAGCCAATTGCTTGGAAAGTAGAGTGTGGGAAATCCAGAAAACGCATGAGTACGTGAACTGGCTGTCGTGATATGACTGCAAAATGGTTTAAAACGGTGTTAAACCCAAAGCAATCAATATATCATAGGTTGAGAACATATCTGCACTCACGGATGATTAATTTAAACATTATTTAAACCGATAAAGTAACTTTTTGGGAATAAACACAGTAAAAATACATTTTTTCATTCTAAAACAAAATATCCAAATAGTTTATCCTTCTCAACCATGTTTGCGAAACTCTTGATATATGGTTAGAGAAAGGGGCATCGCAGACGTTATTAACTAGAGAATTGGGGTCAAATTAACAACAGTATGTCACATGTGCGGTCTGACTTCTAAGAGATATCAATATAATTTGCAGTCTCTTGATTGGACGAACTCTGCAATGATTTGCGTTTTCACAGTCTTCTTTTGACCCTTTCCCACATATGTTAATTCTGCAGCAGACGACTATGAAAACTTATTGGCAAAAATGTGAAATATTTACATAAATTAGAGTTTAACCCTTAAATATATTTGAAAACTGTGTGGCAAAAGGGGAAATTAATCACCATAAGCAATTTCTCCTTTTGCCACAATGTTTTCAAAAGTTGTCTGCTGCAAATTCGTCTACAAGTGGGAAAGGGTTAAAATGTTTTAAGCAGATTTGAGGAATGAGTGATCCCTCTGTGCGTCCAATATCTTTTCATGTTACGTTTTCGACTGACAATCAAATGTGTTCTTCGTCTTATTTACGTCCCTGGTCTAAACAAAAAATGCAGTGATGTGGCCCCATATCTCTGAAGAAAAGTTCAAGATAGAACCTACTAGACTATCAAAGATATTGCACTGTCGTGATAGTGTTAACTCCAACAAGGACTCCAAGAGGACTTTAGTTAAATTATATTGAGTAATATTTGGATCTCAATTAGATATCGGATACGAAACAGCCAGCCGATATATGTTCGGGTACGAAACATCCACAATTCGTTATTGGGTACTAAACAGCTAATTCATTTCCAATATTTTTCAAGTACGAAACAACCAATTTATTTTCGGGTACGAAACAGCCAATTCGTTTTCGGATACAAATCAGTATCAGTTACCAAACATTTTCCGGTATGAGGTTACCAAACCGCAATTTGTGTTCTGTTACGAAACGTCAGGACCCGTAAGGCGGCATAACACAGTTGAAAGCTGATTTTCTGTTTCCTGGGACACCCAACTTTCATTCTCTCATTATTTCTAATAATATCCATACTGGTTTGATAAAAAGAGTTTTTTCCTGTATCAAGGAGTGTCAGAATTGTAGGATTATGACTGGAAGTCACACTCTCAGTCCATATTATGGAAAGAATTGGCCACAAAAGTGGTCTGAAACAGGGTGACAAAAGTAGGACAGAAAGATCAATTTGACCCTTTATTCCAAAAATCACCCAACAAAAACGCAGGGGCTTAGTGTAAAATTAAACAGCTGCTAATTCTCTCAAAACAATAGGCGATATGTGGATGCAGTCAGAAATACCACGTTTCCAGCTCCTTTTCAAGCAATTTTTGACGCGAAAGCTGGTATTCAAATTTACCTCTAAATTCACGCCTAGCTCTGCAACCAGTGTTGTCAAACCGGAAGGAGAAGTGGATTCAACTGAAAAATTCAATCCCATGCTTAGAGATTACTTTTCACATTTATAAACATCAAAATCAACCATTTACCCAAAAATGTACCCAAAACTTACTATTTGTCATTATTTTTTATTTTTGATCCAAAATCCGAATATCCCGAAAGCTAGTGTTATGTGTCTGATAATGTTTATTCGATTCAAGTTAACTCTTAACTCTTTCAACACAATTTGTAGTGCTTGCCTTTTTCGGTAAATTTAGTAATTTGACTATTTATATTAAATAATGTTTTATACAAATTTATTTTGTTAGTATTATATGTTTTATGGCAGCCAAATGGTTATGGTAGACAATACATTTTCCGTATAATTTATGACGTCATGCAACTGAAAGACAAGATTAAAACAAGTCGAATATCAGTTGTTGTTTATAAAATCAAAATGGCGAATCTTTCGGGGATTGGGTTTCTCTTTGTAATTTTATTACACCTTGGAGGCATTTTAGGCTCAGATTGGGATATTCCAGATATTCTACAAAAGCCAGAGATCGATACATGTGAAGGTAGAGTGGCCAACTGTTACTGTACAAACCGTGTTATAGATTGTAACGGTGCCAAACTCTACGACATCACAGCGATTTATCCCTTCATAACGGTGAACACGTCTCGCATTTCTATCACTGGAGGGCAGTTTGTCGAAATCCCAGATGGTTTGTTCGAACGAGACAACGGAAAACACTTGAATAAACTCACCTTCCTGGATCTGAGTAACAATCACATTGAAAGTATGGGGTTTGACGCCTTTAAATATTTACCTAAACTGAAAACATTAGACCTGTCTAATAACAACATAAAAATGAATCTTTGTGAAGCTAAGATGTATGACAGTCCATTTGCTGATCTAAAGCACTTGCATGAACTTAAGTTACACAATGCTTTTGATGTCATTGGTCAAGATTGGCCTTGTGAAATAGGAGATTTGTTTTCAAAAATCTACCTTCCCAAACTGAAATCATTTGAACTGAGCTCCAATGGATTTTCAGTGTATGGCAAGCTGTTCACAAATTTCTTGTGTAACAATTCCGTCTCTCTGACTCGTGTCAGTTTAGCTGACAACAAATTCCAGCGATTCCTCGTGCCAGCATGTATGGAAAACCTTGTAACGCTAGATTATTCCAGCAACTCTTTGAAATTCCTCACCCCAGCTGAAATGGACACCATTGATAGTTTTATGAACCTAGAGGAAATGAAGCTTGAGGGTAATCCATTCCGATGTGACTGCTCCTTTATTGATACCCAAGATTGGATGAGTGCTACAGAACGACCACTTGACGTAAAAGGGATTAAATGTGGCAATATATCATTTCATGTTGGAATGGTTGGTAAACCAGTAATGAATGTAAAGTTGAATGCCAGTGAGGTTTGTGAAGAGCCAAGAATTATTATCTGCACTTTTGGTCCAGTTGAAATCCATATGGCTAGAACCACGTTTATTGCAATTGTTTTGGCATCATGTGTGCTGCTCACTGTTGGGGTTGCAGGTCTGATCTTCCTTTGTAAAAGAAAGCGCAGAAAGAATGGAGCCATCAGAGTGCCAACTGAAAGTCCAAAGATCCCTCCATATGACAGAATGGCTTGAACATTTTAACTGACAGTAACTGTTGATTGTTAGTTAACTTTATAAGCTCTTTTAGCTCTTCTGAAGTTTGGAAAAAAAATGTCAGTGATCCACTATCATTACATTGGCGCGGTTGAAGTCATAGTTGTAATGTAATCTCGGTAACGTTTGGGTAAAGGTTCCTAAGCTATGAGCTATACCTTTATAACTTTCCCACATCCAGCAGGTAACTTTGAAAACATCTGAGCTAAAATATGGAAAAAAACTCTGAAAATGAAAGAATAATTACTAAATAGACTTGAAAACACTTCAAAAGGCAAAAGGAGAAATTGCTCATAATGATTAAGCAATTTCACCTTTCATCACAATGTTTAAAAGACATCTGCAGAGGGGTCAGAAAGCATCCGTATTTTATTATGTGGTAAAGGGTTTACACAGTCATTTTTATCATCATCAGATGCCTTTCAGGGACAAAGACCATAACTCTAGCAGGACCTTTTGTAATTTTACACTTTTAACACTTTCCCTCATACGACAATTCTGCAGCAGACGACTTTGAACATATTTTGTCAAAACATAGAAAATCTCTATAATTGAATGGATAACCTATGACTAAAAGTGGAAAACATTGTGACAAAAGGAGAAATTGCACGTTTTGTGCAATTTCTTCTTTTGTTACTATGTTTTCAAATAGCCGTCTGCTGCAGAGGCGTCAGAAAGCGTCTATATGAGGGAAAGGGTTAAGAGACATTTTGTTTAAGTTTTGTAGTTTTCAGAGTATCAGTAAACAATGTAAGATCTATAGCATTTTGAAGTACTTTTTAACCCTTTCCCTCAGACGACTTTGAACATATTTTGTCAAAAAATAGAAAATCTCCATAATTGAATGGATAACCTATGACAAAAAGTGGAAAAAATTGTAGCAAAAGGAGAAATTGCACGTTTTGTGCAATTTCTTCTTTTGTCACTATGTTTTCAAAAACCTGTCTGCAGCAGAGGCGTCAGAAAGCGTCTATATGAGGGAAAGGGTTAGTTAATATCATAAGACTACATAAAATGGTAATAATCAGACCATTCTCTTTGTCTTTTCTTCCTTATTAGTCATTTAACATAAAACTGAGAACCTTGAAATGCAGTCATTGCTTATGTTGTCACCACGAAATGCCACTTACCGTTAAGTGCAAGGGTCATAGCTGTATCATATATTTCCCCTGAATTATGGTCCTTTTTCTACTTGGTGATCTTTTTTTTCATTACGGTTAGTATGGGGGTCTTTAAATGTATAAAATCTGTGGCTTTGAATGTTTGAATACCGGTAACTCTATGGGTATGACCAGATGCCTCTATAAATTAAAGGCAGATGAGAAACATTGTGGCAAAAAGAAAAAAATGCTAATAATGAAAAATTTCTCCATTTGCCACAATGTTTTCAACTCTATTCAATAATAGAATTATACATGTACACGTTTTTCTTTTATAGAGATTTTCCATATTTTTGACTTGATGCTTTTAAAGTTGTCTGCTGCAGATTTGATGTATGTGGGAAAGGGTTCATTAACCATATAATTTATGGAACTATAGCCCTTTTGTTGATTTAAATAGATTTTGTAAATGTGGCTTTTAACCACTGGTTAGCTTAGTTGCATGTGTAATGTTAATTCATTATGTATAAGCATGGGTTGACTCAGGTTTTGAACATGATTTAATAGACTCAGATGCAGTGCTCTTATCTGTTACAGGCAGACCAATTAAGAACATCATAACTGTGATAAAAAAGGCACTGTTGTGTTTAGAGTCTAGACAAATGTACATTTGTCAGGAAATTCAATGTAAAAAATACTTTTCTTTTAATGTTTGTAGATGTATGACCTAGGGACCATCCATCACTTGGATGTTTAGAATTAAAGAACATTATATAACATAATTACACTGAATATACTATCAAATCTCAGTCAAACGTTAAAAATAAACAGTAAAATCAGTTTAACACTTGACTCAAAAATTGAAATGTTATTGTGATTCATTAAATTTAATATCTGTGGCAGCATTTATTTCTATCTTTTATTAACCCTTTCCCTCATATAGACGCTTTCTGACACCTCTGCAGCAGACAGCTTTTTGAAAACATAGTGACAAAAGAAGAAATTGCACAAAACATGCTTTCTCCTTTTGCCACAATGTTTTCCACTTTTTGTCATTGGTTATCCATTTAATTATGGAGATTTTCTACTTTTTGACAAAATACGTTCAAAGGCGTCTGCTGCAGAATTGTTGTATGAGGGCAAGGGTTAATGTATGAAGTTGAACTTTGTATTTATCTGGAAAAAAAAAAATGTATACCTTAATTATTCCTGAGACTAATTGTTAATAGGAGGAATTCCAATCATTTATATTTTCAGGCTTCCTTTCCATACACATGAATACCTTACATATATATCTTCAATTAATGTACCTACATATAGTACATGATGATACATTAAGTAACATTTGTTTAGGAAGCTGATTAAAAAAAAAGATAATGTTTTTTTAGCAATTCATCCTGGCAAATCCAACAATAGGATAATTTGGAAAGTGTAGATTAACCCTTTCCCATGTGCAGACGACTTTTGAAAACTATGTAGCAAATGAAAGACGCTTATGAGCAAATTTCATTTTTGCCACAAAGTTTTCTACTCTTTTCCTAAATTTTGGATTTCTTTTAGAGATAATTCCAAAAGTTACACCCAAGATGTGATAAAAATTAGCTTCTACTGAGTTGTTGTCTTTAAGCAAGGGTTAAGATCTTTAAGAGTCTCAGTACTGTCTGATCCTTATGTCCAACTCGGAAGGCATCAGACTCTGCAGGTTGATCAGGATCTACACATGTTACAAATGCTTTATGGTTGGTTTTCCTGGAGCATTGCAAATTAAATGTACTTTATTAAATTTTTTATAATTGTTAACTTAAGGTTGTTGTTAAAGTCTACTTTTATTGTTGATGTATAATAAGAATATTTTACACATACATGCATTTCCATTTTGCACTTATTTGTTAAGCATTTAATGATTTTTCTTTTTTTCTTCTTGATTCATGTTATACAGATATTATTACATATTGAAAGAATTACATACTAAGCTTTTGCTTTACCCTTTTGTCATATCTGTAGCAAAGCACTATTGAAAACATCACTGGTAAAGGAGAAATTGTTCATAATGAGCAATCTTTACTTTTGACGCAATCTTTTCAAAATTGTCGGCTACAGATTTGCTTTATGTGGGATAGGTTTAATCTGTACCAGATAAATGAATTATGAATTTCCAAACAGAATACAATAGTAATGTGAAGACAATATGGGAGAATTTAGATAAACAAAAGTATCATTTCAAGATTGTGAATATAAATAATGTGACAGTAAGTAAATTTCTCTTCTTGTCACTGTTTGGAAGTTTTAACTGTGAATATTATAGATAAATACAGTTCCATCAAGAACATTGGCATACCATTCCCGAACTATGTGCAGGTGTTTACGTTAGAATATGATAAATTTTACTGGAAATAAACCATTAGAATGAGAAGTCTCACAGCACCAAACCAATCCCTATGTTGTGGTTGCTCAAAAGAAACATCTTGCTGGCACAATACTTTGGAGTGTCCAAAGCATAGGGTCTTACATTCAAATAAGAATTTTATAATATGAAATATGCTTCTTATCTAGCACTGCGCAAGCAAATTGATAGATCTCTGCACCAGACTGCTTTTGGAATTAATGTGGAAGAAGTAGAAATACATGTAGCCCATAAGCAATTTCTCACTCTGTTTTATATTGCTATATATATATTCATTATACATGTATATAATTTTATTCTTTATTTGATTATACACAATTGTGTGTACTGACCTATGTTGTAATTTGTTCATTAATCCTAATTAGTTTAAAATCCATGTGATACTATATTTTATTTAAAAACGTTACATCAAGTATAGTAACACGGATGACATATAGAGAATGTATGCCATGCTGTCACTTGTAAACAGAACCTCTAAAGATTTGAATATTAGGGGTAGAGCTCTAGATAAGCGGCGTTTAGCATGTTCTAAAATTGTTTTTTGACCCTTAACCTCATATCGACGCTTTCTGACGTCTCTGCAGCAGACGGCTGTTTGAAAACATAGTGACAAAAGGAGAAATTGCACAAAACGTGCAATTTCTCCTTTTGCCACAATGTTTTCCAATTTTAGTCATAGTTTATCCATTCAATTATGGAGATTTTCTATGTTATGACAAAATACGTTCAAAGTCGTCTGCTGCAGAATTGTCGTATGAGGGAAAGGGTTAAACCTAAGTTGTGGGTACTCTAAAGAATCGTCTCAATGAGACGATTCTTTTGAGTACACACATCATAGGGATTAGTTGGATAATAAGAGAGGAATTCCGGGGATAAGAGCTGAATACCCCTCTTTATCAGGACCTCTGTTAGGGATTAGTATAGTAAGGTAGCAGTGAGGTACAGTAGTTTTGTAGCAGCAAAGTGTGATGGAAGTTGGAAACAGATGGTAGAAACCTGGAACTGTGTCCTCGACAGGTATGTCTGAATGGCATTGTGGCCCTTTTGTAGAAATCTGCTATGATCACCATTGTTGCAGGTTTACTAGATTACCATCACCTCAGATTTCTGTATGAAATAAACTTAACCCTTCCCCACTTTTTGGAAAAATCTAGGGTAACATATAGACTCTCTGTAAATGTAAGTGTCTGGTTAACCCCCATCTCGGACATACACCAAATCTGCAGCAGACGACTTTGAAAACAATCATGCAAAATGGTGGAAAATCTATATAAATGAAAGTATAATTAATGAAATAGTTGAAAACATTGTGGCAAAAGGTGAAATTGCTTGAAATTTCTCCTTTTGTCACCATGTTTTCAGAAGTCGTCTACTGCAGATGCGTCAGAATGTGTCTACAAGTGGGAAAGGGGTTAAATGGAGTTGAAGGCATTGTGGCTGAAAGATAAATTTCTTCTTTTACTGAAATTACTACAATGTTTTCAAAATAAATCTCTTACACCATGTCGAAATGAAATGTGTCTTGCGGGAAGGTTGAAATGAAGAATCTATTTTCAAATGCATCAAAACCATAATTGACCTATCTTATTATCTCTTTTTCAACAAAATTGTTACAGCCTTTATATGTATATGTTGATGGTCAGTTTATATTTGTAATGATTACTTATTGTACATGTATGTATGTATTTTTTGATAGATGTTAAATGTTTTATGCGGTTTGAGTCACTCATTGGTTTGTAAGTGTGAATGAATGTTTTACAAAAGGATTTTGCCTGTCTGTGATAACTAAATATTGAGAGATATATATAGAAGTAGTAATAATATACACAGTAGTTGTAGTATTACCAGAAAACCTTAATTGTTGTATGTATGGCAATTGTTTATTCATTCTAAGATATATGAACTTTTTTTTTTCCGGAACATTTTTTTTCCCCCTTTTCTTGTCACAGTGAGCAATTTGCCGTTTTGACAAAATGTTTTCAAAAGACGTCTGCATGTGGGAAATGGTCAATTGTTTGGTGGAAACAGTTGTACGATGTTGCTTGTGACACTGATCAAAAAACATTCCAGTTGTAAATTGAAAAGAAAACATTTACATTTATACATATAAAGCCATTTACATGCTGGTCAAAAGTTGACACAGTTTAATGATGCAAATATTGTGAACAGCGCAGTTGAAGTGTTACCATCTGAATGGCTCAGCGGGAAACTGTATGCTATTTCAGAAGCAGTTTATTATTCTGTTATTGTATATATTGCAAAGAGATGTAATAGTTTTGTTTGGTAATACATATGTATTTGATTGATGATATACACATTGTTATTTTGACACACATATATATATATACATTTAATGATTAATGCAAGTGCTTTTTAGCTTACTGCTACCTAAGCAGGAATTGCTCAAGGTGAGCTATTGTGATCGCCTTTTGTCCATCATGCTTCGTCAACTATTTCTTTAAAGGACAACACCTCCTTAATCATCTCTTTAACCGCTTGGCCAAATTGGATGAAACTTCACAGGGATGTTCCATGGGTGGTGCCCTTTCAAATTTTGAAATTATCCTCTACCATGATTGTTCCAATTATCCCCATACAGTCAAAATTGGCCCTGAACCGGGGTCACCTTTTTAACAGAGATAAAGGGGGAAAACATTGAACATTCTCTTGCCTGAAAGCGAAAGGCCTAGAGCTTAGATATTCTGTGTGTAGCATTGTCTTGTGGTCCTCTACCAAGATGCTCAAGTTATGCCCCTTGGTTCAAAATTGGCCCTCGACGAAAGTCGCATGTTTCACATGCAGATACAATGTATATAGGGAAAAATTTGTTCAAGCTGTGTCAGTTGGTAAAAATCACATGGTCGAAAAACATGACCGCCATCGGGCGGGGCTATTTTGCCTTATATGGCTATAGTGAAAACTTAAAAAATCTTCTTCTCTGAAAGTGTTTGGCCAATTTTCAAATAATTGTGTAGAAATGTTCCTTGGGAGACCCTCTATTACATTTCTTCAAGCCATGTTGATTTGTAGAAAAATATGGCCGCCAGAGGGCAGGGCTATTTTGCCTTATATGGCTGTTTGGAGATTTAATTTTTGCCTAATTGCCGTGGAGCGATACTGGCCCTCTTGGGCCTCTTGTTTACAAAATGAAAGGTCTAAAACTTTAACTCAGGTGAGCAATTAAGGGCCATCTTGGCCCTCTTGTTTAATGAGGTTTACAACAATATTGAAGCTGTACTATAAGAATGTCTATGTCGTTGCTTTTGCAGACATCAAACATATTTCTGCTAAGTATTTATCTTAACCCTTTTCCACCTCGAGACACATTTTGATTCCTCTGCAGCAGACGTCTTTTGAAAACATTGAGACAAACAGAAAAATTGCTGATGATGAGCAATTTCTCCTTTTGTTACAATTTTTCAATTCTATCCAATAATCATATTTGTAATTAAGGAGCTTTGCAATATATAGTTGCTAGCTGCAGACACGTTCTCTGATATTTTGATGCAACTATAGCAGACGACTTTTGAAAATAGTGTGACAAAAGAAGAAATTGCTCAAAACTAGCAATTTCTTCTTTTGCCACAATGTTTTCAACCTTTTTTCAGTAATAACCATGATTTCTAGAGATTTTCCGTATCTTTAGTAGATGTTTTCAAAGTTGTCTGCTGCAGATTTGTTGTATGTGGGAAAGGGTTAAGATTGGATTGATTCTATTCATAGGAAAGTAACCTGGATAGAAAGGAAGTTTGAAGTGAATGTTACTGTTACTAAAATTAGATAACCTCTGTTATGATGATCACAATTGGAATCCTGGCTTTCTGGGTTATATTGCATTTTGTTGAGCTTTTGACATGGAATGGTTTCTTCCTGTTGATCTTTATTTAGGAAATAAAGGAAGGGCTTTATGATAGGAATTTTGAGCTTAGTATCAAGATACAACAAAGTCCCTCTTTTAAAATTGGAGAGTACCACTTTATGACTTGTCAAGTTGTAATCATCTTTCTACTGTAGATTTTAAAAAAATCAAACTATTTTTTTAAATAAAAAAGGCAAGTTAAAGATAGATGATCTATATGGATTTTTAAGTAGTAGGTAAAATGTTCAGATCAACGAGTTTAATCCTTTCTCATATGCAACAAATCTGCAGCAGACAATTTTGAAAACAGCTAGGTCACTCTCATTGGATTTATTTAGTTTTGAAATAAGATATTAACCATTTCAATACGAAATATTTTGAAATGGACTCGTCCAGCTTTGCATTTGTTAAAGGAATATCAAGATAAAAATGTTGATTTAAGCAGCCATCACTATAGAGCCTGGTGAGATGGCCGGATGCGCTAACTCTATACTGGTCGCTAACTCTATACTGGTCGTGCAAGATTCACACAAATCGGTTCCAGCAGTTGAATGGTTAACACCCCAGGACAAGTGATAGTCGATGTTATACTGGGGGATATATTTTGCTTGGCCGGATAAATAGATAGTTTTCCAAGATTTAGATACACTGTAAGAAGGAAGTAAAATGGACTGATCTGATATCTCTCTTAATCAATTGACCCTTTCCCTCATACGACAATTCTGCAGCAGACGACTTGAACATTCTTGTCAAAAAATAGAAAATCTCTATAATTGAACGGATAACCTATGACTAAAAGTGGAAAACATTGTGTCAAAAGGTGAAATTGCTCGTTTTGAGCAATTTCTTCTTTTGTCACTATGTTTTCAAAAAGCCGTCCGCTGCAGAGGCGTCAGAAAACGTCTATATGAGGGAAAGGGTTAATAAATACTATGTTTTTGGATAGCAAAACTATTTCGGTGAGACAATTCTTTTGTGGGCAAATTAAGATTTAAACCTTTCCCATATTCTGAGCTTATGTATGAAGCACGAAACTTTTAAAATCATTCTTGAAAAAGGAGAAATCGATCATAATGAGCATTTATTTGCAATTTAGTCTTGCCTAAATTATTTCAAAATATGCTGCAAATTTGTTGTGGGGATGCAAAGGGTTAATTAAGAACATTACATATGCCCCTGCTGGAAAAGCTCAAAGTTTCTATTTCCGTACATTGTACTAATTTGCTAACTTTTATGTTATTGAACAATTAACTGCAATACTTGCTTTTTTTAAAACATTAAAATATTGTACTAAAAGATATTGGTGTTATTTTATTAGCACACCGTAGCACATAGTGCACAGGGTTAGAGCTATCGTGTACGCATCTTGTGAACATGTCAAATGTGGCTCACTTATTTTTGGACAATATAACCCTTTCACTCATACAGAAAATCTGCAGCAGACGACTTTGAAACTACTAAAAAAATATGGATAATCTCTATAATTGTAATTATAATGACTGAACAATTTTGAGCAATTTCTTCTCTTGTCACAATGTTTTCAAAAGTCGTCTGCTGAAGAGGCGTCAGAAAGCGTCTTTATGAGGGAACGCTTTCCCTCATACGACAATTCTGCAGCAGACGACTTTAAACATATTTTGTCAAAAAATAGAAAATCTCTATAATTGAATGGATAACCTATGACTAAAAGTGGAAAACATAGTGGCAAAAGGAGAAATTGCTCGTTTTGAGCAATTTCTTCTTTTGTCACTATGTTTTCAAAAAGCCGTCTGCTGCAGAGGCGTCAGAAAGCGTCTATATGAGGGAAAGGGTTAAACGTTGTGAACACGAAATATAAACGACATGTTTAGACTAACATAATAGAACTAACAATACCCTACAACGTGACGACTGTATTACATATATATATGAATATCGCATTAGTATTCATCGTCTGCACATGGATCTATTAGATTTCATTCAAACAGGAAATTTAACAATGGGACAGCTTCCGTCCGTTATCGATAAGGCGGATGTTTAATACGGATATTTCAACTACATATATTCAACTATAGATATCAGTTTCGCCACAACGTAGAACGAAAGCAAACCGTAATGATGGTGTTTCAGGTCTCGGTATTTGCTGTTCTGGCACTTGTATGTTCCACAGTTGCTACGGGTAAGTACACATTTGATTTTTAAACAGTAGGAGAGGTATTACAAACAAATATTGACCTGATCTTGCACTTTTTGCTAAAATGTTTATTTTTACGACGCGTTTAAGTTTTTCATGAAATTAGTAAATGTATACCAGGTATAAACTACACACTGTATAAATTTAATTTATCATTGGCGTCATGGTCATACATATAAAGTCATACGAGCCAGGAACAGGTAAATGTTTGCGATTTATATACGTGTGCTATTGAAAGATGCTTTGTGATTGACATGTGGAGGGTTCGTGGGAAATCTAATACAGTTTGGTGTAAGGCGGTTTTCAACAATGTTCGGTCAAATAACGCCCACAGTACACTTATCCCTGGTTGAACGACAAGTTCTAGGCTAGAAATGTATATTGACAAAGAAAACCCGACAAATTATGGCACGGGCGAGATCATTGGGAGCCACACATCGGGATCTATCTTTGTCCTTACTATGTATATTGATTTAAGGTAAATGACTTTTAAAACATCCGTTTTACACTCTATATACATGTGTGAGTTTTACAAATTAAAAAGAAGGCAAAGGCCGGTATATTAATTTAATGTATGTACATTTTTAGTTAAGCGAAATTCATACTGTATCTAGTCTAAACAGTAAAAAAA
The DNA here is from genome assembly GCA_031761405.1 of Serripes groenlandicus. Classification (NCBI taxonomy): domain Eukaryota; kingdom Metazoa; phylum Mollusca; class Bivalvia; order Cardiida; family Cardiidae; genus Serripes; species Serripes groenlandicus. The sequence continues at coordinate 6,472,100 of JASEVX010000005.1, forward strand.
GAGAACCATTCTACTAAATTGGTTACCTGCCTCATACGCTTTATTATTTCAATAGTTCTCAAACCGGGAACCCAAAACAAAGGCGCGCTAAATGTAGTCTGGTTCCTTTCATCCCATATATTACGCAGTTTATCTTAAGTTTTAGTCTTATATGTCACTTTTCATGATCCGTTTAACTCTAAATCATCTCATTCACTTAAAACACAGATCCTCCCAGGTTAAATATCCCAGATAATACTCAAATCTTCAAATACTGATATCTGCATTACTAACTACAGATTAAATTTGTCTAATGTTGTGGATTTAAATGTATTTTGTTTATATTTCGTCATGGGCAACGAAATATTGCGGCTTCTTTTTGATGCTTTGAGTCAAGCATTCATCTTGTACCAGTATGCCTTACCTAACATCGTTTGTTCCAACCATATGGTTTCATAAGAGTGGTAAACAAATCATGGTTTACAAGGCAAAAACGCAATTTAAGTTGAGATAAATGTCGTACGACTTCTGAAACTATGAAGGGGTAAGAAAGATGATTCTCTAAAACGGCAATTTCTTATTCCGCGTTTCCTTCCAAGCCTTAACTTGTATAACCCTCTAAACGCACTAACCCCTACACATTACAACTTTTTTAAAGACGTTTAAAAATTGTCAACGCGGACGTTCAAACACCAATCTGACTAAAGTACACGATCTGACCAAATGTATATATGCGTAGCGTTAATAGGAGATGATTTTAATGAGATTGTTCAAACACCTACAAAATACAACTTTGTATTGACGTATTTTTCACATACCGTTCTCCTGATTCTTTCAAGTGTGTGTATCACTAGTTTGTTGGGTAGATCCTGATGAAACTGCACACAAGTGTCCGAGACCGATGTATGTGGTACGTGGCGTTAAACATGTAGTTAGAAGAAGACGTTGATTCTCAGTCATAACTAAAGAGGAAAGGTTTTAAACACATTTATCCTAGAGCAACAATAACTTAATTTTCCACGATAATCATAATCTGTAGGCGAAGAAATAGTTATAATTCGTATTTTAACATTTAAAGGGACTGAATCCCATATGAGAAAAAAGTGAAAAAAAAAAGAAAATTGTTAAAAATTGCTATTACCTTGATGTTTTTGCATGTAAGGCATTGAGATTTGCTGACTGATGTACTACAATATATGCACACTATTAATATTGCGGAGATTTTTCGTTATTTTGCATTGTAAAATCTACTGGGTTAGTAACCCAGTAAATCTAAAAATATCGCTGTATATTTATCACGTGATCACTACAACCGAATTGACAATCTCCTTCCCAGAGTTGTTGTTCCTTACACTTACGCATACATGAATGTAATGAGTCGATAGTGTTAGAGAATGCCGAATTGAATCCACAAATTCAAATGAGCAAGAGGAAATTCCACGGTATTTTTAAACGGGAAAACACGGAGCGGACGCTTTTTTTAACTGCTTATTTCCTATGAAATAATGAAAAACAAGACTTGTACGACCTTCTACAACATTCCGTTACATATATATCGACGTATTTTGGATTAATTAGAATAAGTATACAATATAACGATTTTGGACCATTATGGTGTTCAGTCCCTTTAAAACCAATGTTTATCGTTGTTTCTCTTTTACAGATGTTCCATCTCCGGCTCTAGTTTCGGGATTATGCGGACAGTGTACGGAAATTCTATCGACGATAAAAACAAGCGTCCTGGCTGAAATGGTAAATATTTGTGTTAATCCAATAGAAACATAAAACCGTCATGGGGCCAAATAGGGTCTTATCGTTGCAAAAACGATCACGCGACGAGTCTATGCATGTTTGTATTTTTAATATTCAAAATAATTTACTTCTGACGAATTTGTATAGTTGCATGAGTCGTTAAGTGCCCTAGACTAATGACATTTCCATGCCCCGTACTGAATATGTGTTCTTAAGCCGTGATACTCTTTTATCTAAAAATGGCACAACATTCCAATAAAGCATTTAATTCTACCAAACACTAGTTTATGTGTCACCAAAAAAAATGAGAGTCAATACCGTCTCATTTTATTCCGATATGACTTAGATTCATTTATATTTAACACGTAAGGCTAAATCTTATATGCACATAATCAATGTTTCCTTATGACAATTATAGGTATTTGGTTAAAGATACGGGGAAAAATATATTATATGTTAACACTTATATACTATATGCACTAATGAATTATATAGTCGTCAATGTTGCACACAATAATATCACATCTCTTTTTGTTTAGAAATCAGTGACCCCGGATAAACTTCCCTCGGTTTTGTGTGACCTAGACGACAAAGAGCTTCAGACACAATGTATCGAAGTCATAACCGACAACGGAGCTGAGTTACTCAACTTCCTGGAGACCATGGATGAAGGCGATGTGTGTAAGGCTATCTGTGAGGACTTGGGTATGGCTGAAAACACCGACAGCAGTCTCTACTTCCAGTCGGAGAAAGGGGCTACTAAAACAGGTATTGTGAGGCTTCTGCTTAATTATACTATAAATGAGCCGTTCCACGAGAAAACCAACATTATGGGCTCTGCGTAATGTATCGAACCAGATCAGCCTGCGCAGTCCGCGCAGGCTAATCCAAACCGACACATTCCGTCTCAGGGTGATTATAGGTATAACACTATAAAGTAATGAAGTCCGGGTTAGCCTGCGCGGCATGCTTTGGCTGATCTGGGTCGATACGTTACGCAGAGACCGCACTGTTGGTTTTCTCGTGAACGGCTCAAATGTAATGGGTTAGTTAGTTTAAAATTTTGCCTTTTCCAACAAAGTTTTATACTCTGTGGCAAAATAGTAATAAATGTATATGAGCAATTAATCCTTTCCCACAATGTTTTCATACGTCGTCACTCTGCTTGATTGGATAAATGTCGTTCGTATCACAAAAATGGTTCAGACGCAGTTTGGTGAAATAGTTTCCCCGATCTCTGTTGGATTGACTGTGACTCTTGCTCTGTTTTCTTACAGATGACGTTAGTAGTGTTGACGGTAGTTTTGTGTGCTCTATCTGTAAGAAGGTGATGTCCTTTATTCGTGTTTTCCTGACCGGCAGGACTCACCAGGTACAAAATCTTCTTCAATTTGATTTCTCAATTTATAACTCTCTTTGAACGGGAAGTAAACGTGGTAAGGATACGACAATACTGGCTCCCGGCAGTAGGGCTGATACATGTATACACTTGAACAAACTTATTGGATATGATGCGCATGCTTAACTCTTTCAGCGCCGAATTATTTAAAGTAGACTCTTCCATGTTCAAAATCGGGCGTCTCCATTTATCATGTAATAACAGTTTGGACTATTTTGATAACTAAAATGCAAACAATGCTGATTTCAGGTGAGACAGCTCGTTACGAGCTGACTCATCAGTATTGTTTGCAAAAACCTCAATATTGCCTTTGGCGCTGAAAGAGTTAAATAAATAAAATTGCGACGGCAGTTTGACACCCTGGCGTTTTTATAGGACTCTTATACCAATTGCACCCTCTTTCATCAGATTAATATTAAATATACATACATCAAAAGGTAAGTTTATATATACAGTGTAACAATTTCTTAAAATGATACCTCTGTTGATCGAAAACTTCTCTAGAACGACAACTAAAGTATTACGTGTTCATATTATTATTAAAGGCAAATGCAAAATATGGACAAAAGACGGGTTAATTTTGGGAAAAAGAGGTAACATGAAAAAACATGAAAAAAGCTCGTTGCAAGCAATTGCATCCACTACACACACTGTTTCATAAGTTGCCTGCATTCAGATGTGTAATTTATCCAGATAAAATGTTTATCTCTAAAGAGCAACACCTCTCTAGAACAACTGTATGCACATACCTCTAAAGAGCAACCCCTCTCTAGAACAAGCTATATTTATCTACCTCTAAAGAGCAACACCTTCATAGAACAGCTGTTTTTATAAACCTCTAAAGAGCAACCCCTCTCTAGAACAACTGTATTTATTTACCTCTTAAGAGAAACACCTCGCTAGAACAACTGTATTTATTTGCTTCCACCAGTTGATGCTCTTGAAAGGTTGCACTGTATCTTAAAATTTGCGTCATTCAAACTGTACGGTTTTCATTTCCACATCGATCAATAAGGTCAATTGGTAAGATTTAGCATTAAGCTCATAAACTGTAATGTAAACTTGGACACCAGTCAGTAGACGGGAATGGTAAGTTAATTTATAAAGTTAACAATCACATTCGACAGTATTTCGAATTATAAAATTTGCTAACACTATTTAAACGACGCATGTCAACATTGTATAATTCACAGGGTTTCATTTTGCACGTGCTGAAGGGTTTTTGTCATTATGTTCCGATGTTCCGGACCGAGTGTGATCTCCTTATCAACATGTACGGTCGACTCATCATACGCCTCGCTTCAAGATACCTCAATCCAAAGCTCTGCTATACATTCAGGTTATGTCCACGTCAGCTGCATCCAAGTAGGTTGATTTGATTTTTACTTCTATGATTTATTTGTATGATGCCTGCCTAGGCAGGGAGACGCATAGCTTTCCACTCACCGTCTTCTTTTCGTCACACGTTTTGAACATATTGGCAGGCGTCACATGTGCTCCTTCTAAACACCCTTGGTATAATGTATGATGTATGATCGGACGGTCTCTAGAGCGCCGTTATCACTGTTACCCTTCTAACACCCTTGGTATAATGATGTATGATCGGATGGTCTCTAGAGCGCCGTTATCACTGTTACCCTTCTAACACCCTTGGTATAATGATGTATGATCGAATGGTCTCTCGAGCGCCGTTATCACTGTTACCCTTCTAACACCCTTGGTATAATGTATGATGTATGATCGGACGCTCTCTAGAGCGCCGTTATCACTGTTACCCTTCTAACACCCTTGGTATAATGATGTATGGTCGGATGGTCTCTAGAGCGCCGTTATCACTGTTACCCTTCTAACACCCTTGGTATAATGATGTATGATCGAATGGTCTCTCGAGCGCCGTTATCACTGTTACCCTTCTAACACCCTTGGTATAATGATGTATGATCGGATGGTCTCTAGAGCGCCGTTATCACTGTTACCCTTCTAACACCCTTGGTATAATGATGTATGATCGGATGGTCTCTAGAGCGCCATTATCACTGTTACCCTTCTAACACCCTTGGTATAATGATGTATGATCGAATGGTCTCTCGAGCGCCGTTATCACTGTTACCCTTCTAACACCCTTGGTATAATGATGTATGATCGGACGGTCTCTCGAGCGCCGTTATCACTGTTACCCTTCTAACACCCTTGGTATAATGATGTATGATCGGACGGTCTCTCGAGCGCCGTTATCACTGTAACGCAGGTAATACCGGTCGGTGTATGTTATCGACTTAACATGTTGGTCATGGCTTCCCGCCTTGCAATACAGGGTTGTGGGGATATGACTTTGATACTATTGAAAACGGCTTGAAACACCATTCTTACAAACGGCGTAAAACACCATTCATATAAATAATGTTTTGCAAAACTGTGTGGACTACGTAATATGCAAGCTATGGTCTATGGTGTAGACTTAAGCGAGAGTGTGCATATACACAAGGTCGCATGAGTCTTCACTGTGTGCTGATGCAACGAGACCCCAAATGGTAAGACGCGGCTCATATTTATTTGTGATGTGGAAATGCAGATATGTGCATGATAAACGTAATATCTATACTTGAAGTTGAGTGAAACACAACAAAAGCACCACGATCATTTCAAGTTCGCATCCTTGTTGTGAAACGAAACAATTGAAGACAACAATATATGTCCGCCTGTGACAGGATACTTTTAAGTAGTATATAGTGTCTATAATTGAGCCGTTCCGCGAGAAAACCAACATTGTGGACTCTGCGTAAAGTATCGACCCGGATCTGCTTAAGCATGCCGCGCAGGCTTACCCGGATAGACACTTTTCGCCTCCTGTGGATTTTCTGTTTCATGAATAATTTCTCTATACCTCTATCCCCCTGAGACGGAATGTGTCGGCCCGGATCAGTCTGCGCGGACTGCGCAGGCTGATCTGGGTCGATACATTACGCATATGCCATTATGTTGGTTTTCTCGCGGGACGGCTCATATGTTGTCAATATCACGTCATGTGATAATAAGCAATTAGGGACATCAGAAGCCCAGCTAAGGGGTAAAGTAGCCTTGATCCTCGAAATATATTTATTATGAAGCGATTCAACTGAAAGTTGTTTGAACTTTGTAGAATCGTCTTAAATGGAAGATTTTTACGGTGAAATAAAGATTTTAGTACATGGAGCAGATCTACAGAGATGGATAATAAAACAATCTGACTGACTATATACTTAAGACATATTTCAAGTTAACTATTTCTTAAGGTATCCTACTTGTAAAAGGATTATAGCGAACAACAAAAAAAACCACCAGATCAGCATGCGCCTCTGCACCCTCTGATCATGGTCTGTCCAGTCTTTTGAGAAACGGCGAATTGTAATATCATAATCACAAGAATCTTTCTTTTGATACACACTTGCTTAAAAGCTGTAAAAGACAACAATGAAATGCACTGGTATGTTAGTTTGATAAGAGTTATTTCATCTGAAGAACTGCTCAATAAAATGGACTATTTGATTTGATTTATTATGGTTTTAAAACGTTTCCAATAGTGTTTTAGCAACATCGAGGCTACATTCCACTTATCAATGACACCTCGGTGGGTTATGTTTTTATAAGTGGTACGTGGCAAGGACAAATAAGCCGTCCTGCGATAAAACCAACATTATGGACTCTGCGTAATGTATCGACCAAGAGCAGCCTGCGCAGTCCGTGTAGGCTAATCCGGGCTGACGCATTCCGCCTCAGAGTGATAGAGGTATATCGTAATAATAATAATAATATCTATAATAATAATAATAATATCTATTTTTTGAAGGTAACATCTAAGACACATACCGACAATTTAACAATGGCTATACATATCTTATTTTTATATGGCCTTCAATAACAACATGCACATTTCAATGAAAAATTATGGCATGAAATACAAATAGAAATAATTTTCAATCGTGTGAAGACAGACACTCCAACTACTTTAAACACAATTCTTAACATAATAACGGCAAGTAATCAAGATAGTGTTAGTATGGAACCTTTTCCAGAAGGTCTTTCTTATAATTTGGTTTGAATGATACAGTAGACGTTGAGTGCTTTATATGCGATGGAATGCTATTCCAGACTTTAAAACCAAATTATCTAAATGAATTTAACATGTAATGTGTTTTAGGTGTGTAGGTCAATGCTAAATTGTTATGTGATTGTGAGGGTAGAGTGTGATATTTATTTTCCGAAAATATTAAAATGTCATTCATGTATATTGGTGCCAAATTGTGAACGGTCTTGTAAATCAACATGGCGGTGTGATAGCGACACCCATCGTCAAAAGACAGCCAATGCAAGTCATGGAAAAGATCCATTTTGGTAGACCCGCGAGATTTTGCAAGTATTATTCTTGCGGCCCTTCTCTGAATTGAAGATATCTTATTTCTGTATGTATTGGCTCCATGTCCCCAGACTACACATCCATAATCAAACAATGGAAGTATATAGGAGTTATAATATAGTAATTTCATTTTCTCATTAAGGTAGTATATAATATTTTTCAATAGCGCTATTTTAGTATTTAATTTTCAGCATACAGAATCAATTTGTGCATGCCAATTTAACTTATTATCTACATAAACACCCAAGATATTTTTGATAGAAACATTACTTAGTGGTTGACTGTTGACTTTTAACTGAAGGGGGCCCAATGAGGTCAGTTTATATGATAGATATACAAGTTGACTTTGATTAAGGGACATGTTGTTTACTTTGCACCATTCCATGATATAGCTTATGTTTTCTTGTAGCTTGTCTTGTACATAACATAACTGGAATCCGGAAGCGTACACAGTTGAATCGTCTGCGTATAAGTCTATGTTAACATCACGGCCTTTTATGGAAATGTCGTTTATGTAGAGCAAAAACAATAATGTACCTAAAATTGACCCCTGTGGAACTCCTGATGTTATTGGTAGTAAGGGTGATGATATATAATCAGTTTTTACTAATTGTGTTCTGTTAGAAAGGTATGATTGGAACAAAATGTATTGCTATTTCAGAAAAGTGATAAAGTTTGAGTTTATGTAAGAGAATTCGGTGGTCCACCAAATCAAAAGCTTTTCTTAAATCCAGACTCACAGTGCCTACTAACATTCCTTCATCTACATCTTTCAACCATGTATCAATGAGTCTTACTAGAGCCCTATTGCAGGAATGATTTTTACGAAATCCCGAATGTGTTTGATTTAGAATGTTCGTTTTAGTGAAATAAGCCTGAATTTGTTGAGCAACATGTCTTTCGATTATTTTTTGAAAGTGTTGGTAATATAGAGATTGGGCGGTAGTTGCTAGGGTCGTCCTTATCTCCAATGTTATAGAGGTATTACCTTCGCGCTTTTAAAAACGTCAGGAAATGTGCCTGCTGCAATACTGTTATTTATGATTGATGCTATGCAGGGTGTTATGACATCGCCACAATGTTTTAAAATCTTTTGACCTATGCCATCAAGACCTGTAGATTTATTGGTGTTTAATCTACCTATAATGTTTCTGACTTCAAGTGGCGTTATGAATTTAATATAAAATTGGTGGTATTTTAAGTGAGTGTTCATGGTTTGCTTAAGATAATCAAAATTTGTATTCTCAAAATCAGTCTTGGACATCAAATTTGAAATGTTAACAAAATGTTTATTTAATTCATCAATGACATTTTGCTTTCCTTGAATTGTATTATTATCTCTGATGATTCGTTGCGGTAATACTAGACTATTTGCTTTATTAAGATGTTAAACGTCTTTCAAGTGTTTCCATATGTATTTTGAGTCTTTATTTTCACTGATTGGTTTTTTTAAAGAAATATTTTTTGCTTCTTTTAATCATTGATGATATTTTGTTTCTTATTTTTTTTTATATTTGTCAAAATTGCCATTTTTGTGATTTGTGTTTCGTTTATGAATTAGCGATTGTATTTCCTCTGTGAACCATTTAGGTTGTTGTTCTCGTTTAATTCGTTTTGTTTTAACAGGTGCATTCTTTGATAATATAATTTCTAATAGTTCATAGAATAAACTTAATGCTTCGTTGGGGTCAGCTACCAAGGGTAGACCGCCATTAACGCCGCGATCGGGTTAGGACATGGGCTCTCAAAGAACGTGCTCGAACCACTCGGCCACGGCGACTCATTAACTGCGTTAATGCAGAAAACGACAAAAAAGGAATATGGTTTGATAATAATATTGATAACTCCAAAAACCGAACATCATAGCATTGGCTTTCCGCCTTAGTTCAGGATGTACTTACTGGAAGAACTGATAACTTATATTGGAAACGCCAAGATTAAGGCAATAAACTCCATTCAAACACATCTAACCATAATGTTTTCTACAGGTTCCTGTATGGATGTTTTAAAATTTGGAGGCCACAATACTACTAAAAGCGCTACCTATACGGTCTACAATGCTCGTAAAGAACCAACCAAAGTCTACTGTTCATTTAGACATCGTCATATCATTACATACGTCAACACAAAAAACAAAAACGCAGTCGATCTACACAAGCTTTACAACAACAAAAAACATGTCCTCATTCGATACCTGAACAAGAACAACAAACAGTTTGAAACCCATCTGGGACAGATATCGTTATTCAAGAAGACTCCACTGTCTGTCCAATACAATACTCATACTAGATATGCAGCACCACAGAACAGAAAAATGACTCCATATATGTATCTCGGCTTCATCCCCATATCTCAGAGTCGCAAAGGAGCTACGCAAGGCTATGCCACAAATGGAAAAAACAATGTCTTCAGGAACTGTGACGGGAATCCAAACAGTTACTTCACGTTTCTCTTCAACCATGGATCACGCAAGCCTGTAAAGTATGGCCCCTTTGACAGCCCTCTCATGCACGCCTGGGAGAAGACAGCCATTCCAATACCAGTGAATGCGCACATCCCATTCGAATACTTCTCCTTTTATGAAATACACTTTGGCGGGTGTGGAGGTTATGCTACAACACAACAGTTTCCAAACGTTAAAGGAGCAGCGTTAGGACTACGTTATGGTACAGTGAATGTATCATCATATCAAGCATGATGTGAGCCGAATTACGAGAAAACCAACATTGTTGAACTCTGCTTAAAGTATCGACCCGGATCAGCCTAAGCATGCCGCGCAGGCTAACCCGGACAGATACTTTTCGCCTGCTGTGGAATTTCTGTTTCAGGCATCATTACTCCATACCTCTATCCCCCTGAGACGGAATGTGTCGGCCCGGATTAGCCAGCACGTACTGCGTAGGCTGATCTAGATCGATACATTACGTAGAGTCCATAATGTTGGTTTTCTCGTTGGACGGCTCAGGTTTACAATATAAACTCTGCATTTGCTGAACTACTAGTATCAGTTGACAACATGAAATACTAGTATCAGTTGACAACATGAAATACTAGTATCAGTTGACAACATCACATCCTCGTGGTAGTTTACATTGGTTGCCTTTCTTACATTATCACAGTCGTATTTAGGTGTGTTTTGATATAGAAAGGTATATTATTTGTCGAATGCATGGCCTGACATATATCTGAAATGCATGTTTATATACGCGTATAAATACATGCAATACTAGCCGTTTATATATGATTACATGTATGTAACCTGTAACCAAACAACAGTATTATATTGAATACTTATACATATATTTTCAATCTACAAATACATGAATGTATGTATACGCACACTTTATGAACGTAATTTGTACACTATTTTATGAACATAATTTGTACACTATTTTATGAAGGTAATTTGTACACTATTTTATGAACGTAATTTGTACACTATTTTATGAACGTAATTTGTACACTATTTTATGAACGTAATTTGTACACTATTTTATTGTTAGTTTTACTTGCTACAACTGTTGTGACGGGGGATATTTAAGATGCACTTTAGTAACCCATCCCTCTTATCTACGTCTCATGGCTTAGTTGTCTAATTTCGTATACTAAACATTATAATATAGATACGTTTAACATTTTATTGAACACCTTATAACAATGCATATTTATAAATAATTATGTCCACAAACACGATGATGAACATTAAACCTTGTCCGTTTTTTTAAAAACTTAAAACAATGATTTGTATATCATGATTTGCATCCCATGCAGCACATCTGCAGCAGACGTCTTTGAAAACATGTAGTCAAAATATGAAAACTTTCTATATTTGAAAAGCAACAACTATTGGATAAAGTTCAAAACATAGACAAATTGCAAATAATTTCCCCTTTCCTTTTTCCACAATGTTTTCAACAGTAGTCTGCTGCAGAGCAGTCAGAATGCGTCTGTATACGGGGAAGGGTTAAACAGCAATAAATGTTACTGAAGACTACTATATACATATAAATGTTACTGAAGACTACTATATACATATAAATGTTACTGAAGACTACTATATACATATAAATGTTACTGAAGACTACTATATACATATAAATGTTACTGAAGACTACTATCTACATATAAATGTTACTGAAGACTACTATATACATATAAATGTTACTGAAGACTACTATATACATATAAATGTTACTGAAGACTACTATATATATATAAACATGCAAACAGTTGTTAACAATGAAGGGTGAGGATACTAGTTGACGGAAACCAGCAGGATAAGGTTTGGAGTGTTTATACATTCACAATGTAACCATTAGACTATGCGTATGTTAACCCTTTCCCTCATATGACAATTCTGCAGCAGACGACTTTGAACATATTTTGTCAAAAAATGGAAAATCTCTATAATTGAATGGATAGCCTATGACTAAAAGTGGAAAACATTGTGGCAAAAGAAGAAATTGCTCGTTTTGAGCAATTTCTTCTTTTGTCACTATGTTCTCAAAAAGCCGTCTGCTGCAGAGGCGTCAGAAAGCGTCTATGTGAGGGAAAGGGTTAATTAACTTAACTCTATATAAAATACATATGCTGTTTGAAGCCTCTGCAGCAGACGACATTTGAAAACATTGTGGTACAAGGATATTGAGCAATTTCTTTTGCCACAATGTTTTCAGTTTTATTCAATAGTTGTTCTTTAATTTAAAGAAAGTTTCGTTATTTTTAACTAAATGTTTTCATTCGTCTGCTGCAGATTTGTTGTATGTTGGAAGAGGTTCATTCATTGATCCTTTTTATAATGGAGGAATCCGCTGTGGTCGAGTGGTTAGCATCGGGGATTTCGAAACCGGGTGTCTCGGGGTGTCTCCGGTTCGATCCCCAGTCGCGGCACTACGGTCATGGTGGAGTGCCCTTGGGCAAGGCACATTTTCTAGCCTAGTACTGGTTTGTTTACCCAGGGATCATGAATAATTAAATTTAATTGCGCGCTTAATGACCTTAGCTGTCGATGCGCCATTAAACAATATACATTCATTCGTTCATTTTTATAATGGAATGACATGATATGTATTTTTACCCCAAATTGGAAACTTTAAGGGGAAAATAATGGTATGTAGGATCGAAAGAAAGAATTATTTTGGTTTAACCCGTTCCCATATACAGGCGCTTTCTTACGCCTCTGCAGAAGACAACTTTTGAAAACATAGTGACAAAAGGAGAGAAATTGCTCATAATCAGTAATTTATCCTTTAGCCAAAATGTTTTCAACACCATTCTGAAAGTAAATTTGTATATAAGGAGAATTCCAGAGTTTCTCCAGATGATTTAAAAGTCGCCTGCTGCAGATTCGCTGTAAGGGGGAAAGGTTTATAGAGAAAAAAAGACACTATTGTAAGTGTTTGCTTTTTACACATTGTTTCTACATTAACTCTTTACCTAACACAAACGACTTTTGGTGACACTGTAGCAGACGACTTTCAATATGAGCAATTCCTCCGTTTTCCAAAAATGTTTTCAATTCTATCAAAAACACAATTTCAGTTTCACGTTTTTCTATTATTACTCATCACATTGAACTGATCCCGTCCTTTTTTGTTGTAAAACCGTTTTGATATTATTAAGGATCAAACACATATTCGTCTTTTTGTTGTTGAAAATATGCATGTTGAAAAAAAAAAGTGGCACAATTTATAATTAGACGGAATTGCGTGTATGTCATAAACAAGTAGGCGGTATCAGGGGAAAAATATTGTCCTGAAATAAATCGCATCGTATATAAATATTACAGGTAAATAAGTAATAGAAGACATGTCCATTTCAGACATGGCGTGTAGCGAACCTGAAGACATCCAGGACGGATCTAAGACCTTCACTGACGTCACAACAGGAAGTACAGTAGACTACAGTTGTAACCAGGGGTACATTATGGAACTTGGGGATCAAACAAGAGAATGCGGTGAAGATGGACAATGGACAGGGGAGCCTCCTTCATGCGTTAAAGACGAGGATATGGACATACTGGAGTAGGGTCCCGTGGACTGAAAAATAACTGCATTTATAAAGCAATGTTGACAATCAGATTTATGAACGTTGTATTTTGTTAACGACTTCTACACTTCGGACTGATTATATTAGGTGTTTACAGTTGCCGGAAAGAACCACTTTACCACGTCGCTACGAAAGCTAGCTCCGTAGCAAGGCAGTATACATATGTGCTTATACAAACAGATAGATAGCTTCATAAACATATTATATATCTATGGGACAGACTTCTCTAATACATGACTCAGAACATTCATAACGTATTTTAGATATAGACCGTGATTTTCCTTCAATTCTCAATTTGCTTGAATAAATTTTCATTTTTTGGTTAAATTAATAAAATATGCAGTACATTTCATAGTTCTTATATACGTCCTTAGTTAACCGTTTATCTTATAGATCGGCGATATGTTCAATGATCTCTTCTTTGAAAACAATCGAGAAAAAATATTAACATCAGCAATAATTGAGAGAAATGTAACATTGTGGGAAAAAGAGAAATCGCTTATGATTAGCAGTTTGTCTGTTTATCCAATTTTATTTTGATACTAAAGCGTTTTCCACATAGTTGTTAAATGTCGTCTGCTTCCGTTAGAGGGTATATAGTTTATGTATATCAGGGGCGTAGCTCCCTTTAGGCACTGTAGGCACGTGCCTACACATTCTTTCTAAAAAATGCCCCAAAATGCAGCTGCGGCGATACACATCTGCGTAATGTATCGCGCAGACTGATCCGGCCGACACATTCCGTCTAATGGGGGATAGATAGAGTAGTGATTCCTGAAACAGAAAATCCACAGCAGGCGAAAAGTGTATATCCGGGTACGCCTGTGTGGCATGCTTAGGCTGATCCGGGTCGATACTTTACGCAGAGTCCACCATGTTGATTTTTTTCACGAGACGGCCTACACATTGATTATTGCCAAGCTACGCCCCTGTATATATAAGGTATGCAGCTGCGGCGATACACATCTGCGTAATGTATCGACCAGATCAGCCTGCGCTGTCCGCGCAGACTGATCCGGCCGACACATTCCGTCTAAGATAGGATAGATAGAGTAGTGATTCCTGAAACAGAAAATCTACAGGAGGCGAAAGTGTATCCGGGTACGCCTGTGTGGCATGCTTAGGCTGATCCGGGTCGATACTTTACGCAGAGTCCACCATGTTGAATTTTTCACGAGACGGCCTACACATTGATTATTGCCAAGCTACGCCCCAATATATATAAGGTATGCAGCTGCGGCGATACACATCTGCGTAATGTATCGACCAGATCAGCCTGCGCTGTCCGCGCAGACTGATCCGGCCGACACATTCCGTCTAAGATGGGAGAGATAGAGTAGTGATTCCTGAAACAGAAAATCCACAGCAGGCGAAAAGTGTATATCTGGGTACGCCTGTGTGGCATGCTTAGGCTGATCCGGGTCGATACTTTACGCAGAGTCCACCATGTTGATTTTTTTCACGAGACGGCCTACACATTGATTATTGCCAAGCTACGTCCCTGTATATATAAGGTATGCGGTTTCATACAATACAAATATATCTATCTTGAACTGGGTACCAAGAAGAATGACAACTATAGTCCTTGTGAAGCTGGTCATATCACGATATGTGTCTGTATAGACAAACATTGAAGTGAAGCATGCTACAGTTGAATTGGCATGGACAGTACTACTGTTAAATCCACGTATTATGAATCTATAGGCTACCCCTTTAGAGGTTTTGAAATTGATGACAATTTGCGAAGAATTGCATATTTGAATAGTCGGATCTTTGTGTCATATTCATTCCCACTGAGAGGCTCCCGTGATGCTTGTTACGCGAAGTAGCGAACATGCATGCGACGAACCTGATCAGACTGCACGGACGTTTGTGCTAATCTGAATCTTCTCTTGTCGCAATGTCCCGACATGTATAACAAACCGACGGCTCCTTTATCTTTAGAGAGGCAACTTCAATAAATCATGACTTTTAAACTTGCACGTGATTTATTGCGATTTAGAGCCCTGTGTGCTTCAAACTGCAATATTGGTGAACTTATTACACTGCTTTGCTGTTTCTGCAACAGCTGACTGGAATACTTCCTCTGTCTGCGAAGGCGATATTTTGAATGTTTTTACGCTGTTTCACTCATTTAATGGCGTTGCCATGATATAGTTATATTAATACTGGAAGGTTTTACCTGACGTCGACTCATCAGTCCTAATGCTATCTCCGCAATCTTGAACTCCATGTAGGGAAAACGTCATTAGTACCATATTATGAGGCTTTGGTATGACCGGACCGGGGATCGTACCATTGTCCCTGTTCTCGAGACGGATGCTTTGATCACTATTTTGTAAGGAATGTGTGCATTTATCTATCTTCAAAATACATTTGTCATATCTGGAGCATTATGCGATCAACGCAGACCTATAATTGGACCGCTACGGGGGAAAGGAAGGCTTCTGCCATCTTTTTCAGAGCCTAGACGTGATTCAAATTATGTTATGATTCCAGTATTGTCTTCACAAGTGTCGTCAGTATGGCTGTATACATGTAATAAGAGGGGAATAGAGCGGCAGTATGGCTGTATACATGTAATTAGAGGGGAATAGAGCGGCAGTATGGCTGTATACATGTAATTAGAGGGGAATAGAGCGGCAGTATGGCTGTATACATGTAATTAGAGGGGAATAGAGCGGCAGTATGGCTGTATACATGTAATTAGAGGGGAATAGAGCGGCAGTATGGCTGTATACATGTAATTAGAGGGGAATAGAGCGGCAGTATGGCTGTATACATTTAATTCGAGGGGAATAGAGCGTCAGTATGGCTGTATACATGTAATTAGAGCGGCAGTATGGCTGTATACATGTAATTAGAGGGGAATAGAGCGTCAGTATGGCTGTATACACGAAATTAGAGGGGAATAGAGCGGCAGTATGGCTGTATACACGAACTTAGAGGGGAATAGAGCATTTGTCGTCAGTATGGTTGTATACATGTAATTAGAGGGGAAAAGAGCATTTTTCGTCAGTATGACTGTATACATGTAATTAGAGGGGAAAAGAGCATTTTTCGTCAGTATGGATGTATACATGTAGTTAGAGGGGAATAGAGCATTTGTCGTCAGTATGGCTGTATACATGTAATTAGAGGGGAATAGAGCATTTTTCGTCAGTATGGATGTATACATTTAATTAGAGGGGAATAGAGCGTTTGTCGTCAGTATGGATGTATACATGTAATTAGAGGGGAATAGAGCATTTGTCGTCAGTATGACTGTATACATGTAATTAGAGGGGAATAGAGCATTTGTCGTCAGTATGTCTGTATACATGTAGTTAGAGGGGAATAAAGCATTTGTTGTCACTATGGCTGTATACATGTAATTAGAGGGGAAAAGAGCATTTATAATTGAACTGACTCAAATGTAGTTCGAACAAATGCGTATAAGCACACACGTGATAATAGAGCAACAGCAATCAGCTTGTCTTGAGTGTTTATTTCTATCAACTCGATGGTATTTTGCAAAACATATATATAACATAACTGTGTTAACTAAGTACGACCGCTATCGTAAGATTTTCAATCACGTCTTTGTATTCCACATTTACTTTAGGGGTTTGTGAACTAGAACTATCGCGAAATTTAACCCTTTACCTCATATAGACGCTTTCTGACGCCTCTGCAGCAGACGGCTTTTTGAAAACATAGTGACAAAAGAAGAAATTGCTCAAAACGAGCAATTTCTTCTTTGGCCACAATGTTTTCCACTTTTAGTCATAGGTTAGCCATTCAATTATAGAGATTTTCTATTATTTGACAAAATATGTTCAAAGTCGTCTGCTGCAAAATTGTCGTATGCGGGAAAGGGTTAACGCACCCGTTGCCTTTTGCACAATAACTGGTGTTGAATTACCATGACGAAGACGTTTTATACAAAACTGTTCGAAATAATAAAATACGTGTCGGCTGCCAAAAAAACAGTCAATACATAATGATCCTTTATCGCTCATCTGGATACTATAACCATCTTGTGCAGCTCAGTTGAGATGTTTGTGCAAGTTTTGTAGACAGTCTCGCAAGGAATATTTGTATGAAATTATTTTGGAATTGGGCAAGGAGTTTTGAAGATGATGACGTTTAACCCTTTCCCACATACATCAAATCTACAGAAGACGAATTGATATATATATCGGTAAAACTATGGCAAATATCTATTAATGAAAGTATAATTATTGAATAGAGTTGATATAATTGTGGCAAATGGAAAAATCGCTCATTATGAGCAATTTAACCTTTAGTCACGATGTTTTAAAGTCATCTGCTTCATAGGCGTTAGAAAGCGTCTGTATGTGGGAAAGGGTTAACCCTTTCCATGATATAGACGCTTTCTGACGCTTCTGCAGCAGACGACTTTTGAAAACACTGTGACAAAACGAGCAATTTCTCCTTTTGCCACAGTGTTTTCAACTATATTCAACTATTATACCAATATTTATAGAGATTTTCCCCATTTTCAAAGTCGTCTGCTGCATATTTACTGTATGTGGGAAAGGGTTAAAGAGTGATTTCTATTTTAAAAGTTCTGGTGCTCTGCTTTGTGGAAAAGGGAGGACTTCCAAACTCGTCTGCTGTAGATGCGTCAGAGAGAAAGAAGTCCATTTGAAGAGTTATTATAATATTGAGTACGATTTCCTTTGCAATTTCGTTCCAGTGCAGACACGGGTTGTCATGTGTAGAGTTTGTGAGTTAGCAGAGGGTATCGTCAAGGACACACTCAGGGATCCATACGCTAAGATTCGCTTTCAGCGGCTTTTTACCTTCCTGTGTAAAACTTACGAAAGGGGAAAGAACACAGCAGTGGTAAGGATATATGTATTAATGGTCCTGAACATATTTAGCAGAAAAAAGATGGGCACCCATGTGTAAATTCATTTTATTTGTCTAAACGGAATAAGTTATAAATGGTTCAATGCCACTGTGTTTCTTCAAAAAATGTATCAACAGTTGTGGATTTTTACATGCGCACTAACAATTGTGCTTCCTCTTTCAGTACAAATTAGCCAGGAAAATATGACGAATGAATTTGAAAATTAAATATACCAGAACAAACTATGACATTTGAAAAACGTGCTTGAATATGTGCGACATCACTGTAAGGGTGTGTATCTAGGTGCCAACCGTGCATTGGACGAACAGTTTGATTTCAGAGCCTCAAAATGTCAAAATCAAATCACTCAACTATAGTGGGCACGTTAACTGGAAGATTTTAAAAGAAAAAGGCTAGATACGATCTAATTAAATATCTATTAATCTGTTATTTGAATCAACTCATTGACAATATATCACGGTATGTGATTGTTATGACATTTGAATTCAGATATCATGGGAGACAGTGACTCGTGACTAGACCGCCGGACTTGTTATCCTGGGACCCGGGTTAAATTCCCGTGAGAGCGGGTCTTATTTTGGACTTCCCTGAGTATTGGTTGTTGAGTATCCAGGAAGCCGAGTCATACAGGTTGCATACTCGCTTCACGGCCGATGTCAAATATAAAACTTTAAACAAAATAAATTTGTCCGGTTTCTACTCCAACATGTATGCAGTTTCGACCTTTTACGATGTGCAACTTTCCGCTATTCTATGAGAAAAAGTCGTTGATCCGCTCAAAAAGCTTGCTATTTGTAAACACACGTCAAAAATACGTAGTATATATATACTGATGTCACACTAAAATCACTCTTGTGATACAGATTTACTTCCCTAAGGGATATAACTTTTAAATATATATGAGCCATCCCGCGAGAAAACCAACACTGTGGACTCCGCGTAAAGTATCGACCCGGATCAGCCTAAGCATGCCGCGCAGGCTTACCCAGGCAGACACTTTTCGCCTCTTGTGGATTTTCTGTTTCAGGAATCATTACTCTATAGCTCTATCCCCCCCCCCCCCCCCCCCCCGAGACGGAATGTGTTGGCCCGGATCAGTCTGCGCGGACGGCGCAGGCTGATCTGGGTCGATACATTACGCAGATGCCATAATGTTGGTTTACTCATATATATACACACTGATAGATACCTTCATATATATACAAAGGCAGGATTATTTTTAGACCATTTCATTAATATATCCTATGTTTTGACAGAGTACTCTCTGGTAAATGCGTCTATGTCTTTTGAGTTTAATTTCATACATTTGTTATTTTCAGTGTGCCATCGGTTTGAACTCTTTTGTCCCTAATTTACTGCACTTTCTTCGAAGATCACAGTGGATTGGGAACATGTGCAAGGTAGTTTGTTTGTTTGTTTGTATATACGTGTAACTTGATTTATACCAATCGTACTAACAGACATATAAATTGAGCAGTGATTCATGGAAAACCAACTTACATGTGGAAACAACATGTCAGTGCATCCATGATTAGAATGCAAATAGATACAGCTTGGCAGAAGTCTATTTAACCCTTGCATGACTAATTGGCTAACAGTGTAGAACCAGATCAGACTTATCGGATATGCTTGATAATCTGCATCTACAAAGGCATTTAATTACGGATGGGTATCGCAATGCGCCGTTGAGTTTAACATATCTGTGTGGTGTATATAACCGACAGTACTAGTATATCAGTGACACATTGCAGAAACCACAGGGCGCTGGGCCCATTCCTATAAAGTGTGGTCTAAAGAAGAGATTAAGTACCGGTTCCCGTCATGAATGAAGTCGAAATGTCTGAATTACGCCCCCAGTCTAGTAAAGGTTACGGATTGCTGTCTGAATTACGCTACCAGTCTAGTAAGGGTTACGGATTGCTGTCTGACTTACTCCACCAGTCTAGTAAAGGTTACGGATTGCTGTCTGAATTACGCTACCAGTCTAGTAAGGGTTACGGATTGCTGTCTGATTTACGCCACCAGTCTAGTAAAGGTTACGGATTGCTGTCTGATTTACGCCACCAGTCTATTAAGGGTTAAGGATTGCTGTCTGATTTACGCCACCAGTCTAGTAAGGGTTACGAATTGCTGTCTGAATTACGCCACCAGTCTAGTAAAGGTTACGGATTGCTGTCTGAATTACGCCACCAGTCTAGTAAGAGTTACGGATTGCTGTCTGAATTACGCCGCCAGTCTAGTAAGGGTTACGGATTGCTGTCTGATTTACGCCATCAGTCTATTAAGGTTTACGGATTGCTGTCTGATTTACGCTACCAGTCTAGTAAGGGTTACGGATTGCTGTCTGAATTACGCCACCAGTCTAGTAAGGGTTACGGATTGCTGTCTGAATTACGATACCAGTCTAGTAAGGGTTACGGATTGCTGTCTGATTTACGCCACCAGTCTAGTAAAGGTTACGGATTGCTGTCTGATTTACGCCACAAGTCTAGTAAGGGTCCATGATTGCTGTCTGATTTACGCAACCAGTCTAGTAAGGCTTACGAATTGCTGTCTGAATTACGCCACCAGTCTAGTAAAGGTTACGGATTGCTGTCTGAATCACGCCACCAGTCTAGTAAGAGTTACGGATTGCTGTCTGATTTACGCCACCAGTCTAGTAAAGGTTACGGATTGCTGTCTGATTATATACTGACCCGCAAAATAGTCACAGAAACTTTAAATTGATGTCTGATGACAATACTAGTAAAGTTTGATAGGAAAGTAAAACTACACAGGTTAATATACACTTATCACAAATATAGTAATCTTGGACTTGTCGAAATACGACTCGTTAAGTTCTATCTATTCATTCTAGTCGCGTTTAGCTATTTGGCGTCTTACTCCCTCTCCGACTTTGGTATGATTTATATTCAATAGGCTACAACTAGTGAGGCTTCACTTTAACCCTTTCCCTCATATAGACGCTTTCTGACGCCTCTGCAGCAGACGCTTTGTGAAAACATTGCGGCAAATGGAGAAAGTGCTCAAAACGAGCAATTATTCCTTTTTCCACAATGTTTTACAACTTTATTCATTAATAATAGCATCATTTGTAGAGATTTTTAATGTTTTTGCCTAGTTTTTTTCAAAGTCGTCTGCTGCAAATTTGTTGAATGTGGAAAAGCGTTAAGTTGTTTGGCAGACGATGCATTAATGTGTATATAACATAAAGGCGGATAGTGATCACTCTGGTGAAACTGTTGTCGAAGTAGACACGGATTGTTGTCGAAGCAGACTCACAATCCAGGGGATGTGTGTTCGAACCCCAGCTCGGCCAATATTCTTTCGGACGTTTGATAAAAGTCACTGTGACAAGCGTCATTCGTCTTCTACCAATTGGCTAACAGTCTACGTGGAAAGCGTTCAGTTGATTGGAAAGTCTGTTGTATTGAGTACTGGTAAGAGAAAGCCAGGAAACACATTCAATGGCCGCCGTGCTATGACTGGTTAAATTGTTTAAAACGGCATCAAACCCCAATTCATCAATTCCTCTTAGTTACACCACGCAAGTGTAGAAGTAGACGCATATACTGATAAGAATCGACGTTGTTTGCATCTGTGAATTAGTTATATTTAGCCATTACTGATTGCAATTAAATAGCTTGCAATATTTCATTTGTTTCAGAGAACTGATGTTTGTATGCCGAGCGAGGAGATTTCCATTGCAGTATAGAAGCGAAGAGTTATTACACGTTTAATCTAAGGCGTCCGAGTTTTCATTTGAAAACAAATATTTTGAAAAAAATCCCCACAATACTTGTTTAGATTATTAGATACGAGAAAATTGGGGAAATCCGACCTAGGACCGGTTGACTATAAATAGCCTCTTTATGGTTCATATAGTAAAATAATAATGTATTTTTATTAATACCATATAAGGGATGCTATTTATAGTAACACAGGCCTTTATGGGAATCCCCGAATTTTCTCATACGAAATATTTACGGTCATTATTATTATAGCATATGGAGACAATGCAGAGAGACTGTTTGCAGTATCTTAACTCTTTCAGCGCCAAAGGCAATATTGAGGTTTTTGCAAACAATACTGATTCAGGCGAGTCAGCTAGTAACGAGCTGTCTCACCTGAAAATCAGCATTGTTTGCCTTTTAGTTATCAAAATAGTCAAACCTTTTATTACATGAGAAATGTAGACGCCCGATTTTGAAAATGGAAGAGTCTACATAAAACAATTCGGCGCTGAAAGAGTTAACGAGGTATTGTGTGTTTAATCCCATTGTTTCTCAAATGAAAACTCGGACGCCTGTGGTTTGATTTTATAATTAATGATTTGAAACTTGATCTGTTTGAGCGGGACTTTAGAACATATGTTATCATTGTATACTCAGATCATCATGCACATTAACAAAGTCTTATCTTAATTTCCACTGGTCGCCAATTTTCAAAACAGGTTTTTCATACATTTCTGGCAAACATTTTATATCTGAATAAGGTAAAAATAGTAATAAAAGTAAACATCAAATCCCATTAGTTGGTTTAGCATGGCTCATATGCAAAATATATTTTATTGACACTGAGGTGGAAAGACCGAACACTAGTCAGTAGTTATCCAATCTCTTAGGACAGAGAGGATCATAACGTCCTGGATTATTTGACGTATTTGACATGGGCCACATCACACGAAAACCGATCTACAAGGGTATTGTCATATTGCCGTATTGTTTACGATCATATCACACATGTGTATGTTTGTTGAGGTATTGTCATATTGCCGTATTGTTAACGATCATATTACATATGTGTATGTTTGTTGAGGTATTGTCATATTGCCGTAATTTTTACGATCATATTACATATATGTGTATGGTTGTTGAGGTATTGCCATATTGCCGTATTGTTTATGATCATATTGCATATGTGTATGGTTATTGAGGTATTGCCATATTGCCATATTGCTGTACTGTTTACGATCATTGTATGTGTATTGTTGTTGATGTATTGCCATAATGCCGTATTGTTTACGATCATATTGCATATGTGTATGGTTGTTGAGGTATTGCCATATTGCCGTATTCTTTACGATCGTATGTGTATGTTTGTTTGTCACAACCGATTTCGGTAGACTTCCAGGATGCTTGCACGACTAGATGGCAAACAGTGCAGACCCTGATCTGACTGTGCGGAGTCTCACACCGATCTGGACCTTTTCCTGGTTACTACACCTTGAAGGTTGTTTTTCGTGTGAAGTGAATTACATCAGGGACGTAGATAATCTTATCAAGTCCCTGGTTACATTATGGGATTTATACATGTACATCTGCAAACCGATATATGATGAAATAGATCAAAATAATCCAAAAACTGTCTTATGAATTTTTGTAACATGCATATTTGTAACAATTCCCCTGAAATGCGCGCCCAAATTGTTCAAGGCGAGGGTGAATAAACGTAACTATTCTATGACCCATTCACATTTCTACACATTTATAAAAAATACACCTGGGGCTGTTCATTGGTCTGTAGCTGTTCATTGGTTGGTTTACGACGCCTGGGGCTGTCCATTGGTTGATTTACGTATACGTACATTTACGAAGGTATACACAGCGAGTCAGTCGTATCTCCCGCACTGGCGCTATATCCCCGTCGTGCCTATGGTAGTACTTCACCAACAATTACCATTATTCACCAGAAATAACAATTCATCACCAGTACACTCCAAAGTTGCTTGTATAATACAGGAAGCCTTTGACGCTCCACCAGATTATGTTCCAAAGCTATAAGGGGATAACAAGCAAAACTGATAAGATGCACATTATTACAAATCCACGTTAAAAATATTGTAATTTACATGTCTAAAGACTCGGATCGAGATGGATTGCTGTTCATTATTGTCTAAACTCCCCCCTTCGTATATTGACAACAATAGCTGTCGGAGGACAGCGCGCTCGACTTTACAACGCTTATTCACTTAAGCACTATTTCCGTATATTGCCTTTTAGTACTATTAAATCATATATTATCTATATGTAAAAGCAACTGAATAGATACATACATTTAAATATATGTTATTTAAAAATTCAAATTTCCTAAGTCAAGCAAGGGCCATAACTCCATATTTAGGATACAATGGAGTTATGTAACCTAATGGTGTGATGGTCCTTAACAAATGTTTGAAGTATGAAGACTGATTTGAATGAAGGGTATTAAGAGTTACAAATGAAAATGCCAGCTTGCCCTAAAACATTAACCGGACACCGACACCGGGGCGAGTAGTAAAGTTCCATTTTTCTTCTAAAAGTCGAGCTAAAATCAAAAACTTTAACGTTGAGCTAAACGCAAATGTTAAAACTGACCGAGTCCAAAAATAGCAAAACCTTATAAAAAAGGTTTTCCAAATGTTTGACACCAAAACCCGTTTGAAATGGTGAAGAACTACATTTGATAAATGAATGATCATAATTTTAAAAAATTAATGTAACCAAAAATAATGAATTTATCTCAAATTCTCAAAATCAACCCAAATCATGTTGTTTACCCCAAAAAGAAGATCACACTCCATATCTTCAACATACAATGTGAAAAATGGAATTATATGTAATTATATTCCCAATATGAAAGCCCTAACACCAGTACTTATTGAGAAAAAAAAAAATTAAATGAAAATCCCAACTTGCCCTAAAACTTTAACCACCCAAACTAATGTCTTTTACCTCAAAAAGAAAGTCGAAATCAGCATCTTCAGCATACAATATGAGGAAAGGTATTATATGTAATTATATTCCAAATATGAAGGCCCTAACACAAGTACTTATTGAGAAAAATTAAAAAGAAAATGAAAATCCCAATTTGCCCAAAAACTTTAACCACCCAAAATCATGTTTTTTACCCATAAAGAAGGTCACACTCAGCATCTTCAGCATTCAATGTGAGGAAAGCAAAAAGGTGTAACTATATTTCAAATATGAAAGCCCTAGCACAAATACTTATGAATGAAAATGCCAACTTGCCCTAAAACTTTAACCGGAGGCCGACGCCGGGCGAGTAGTAAAGCTCTCATATACTTCGAACAGTCGAGCTAATAAAAGTATAAAAATATATCTATGGCGATTGAGAAGTTTTGCTAACTGACTAATAGGATATAACGTGGTAATGATTAATTCGTGATCTCAATAAATAAATAATGAAAGCGAAATTAATCACCATAAGGACTATGTCATGGCTGAAATTAGAAAATGGGAGTGTGGGGTATACAAGTTAAAAACTTCAAAATGTAGAGGATCTTGGGCCATGCAACTTTTATAACCTGGACAGAAAAGCTTTTTTAAATGTATCTGAATGAAAGAAAATAAGTGAAAGGATTAGGTTGGTAATTTATAGGCAAATTAAGTGACCATTTTTCGGCTCAGCTTTGCACATTGTTAAGTTACCTAATATATGAATACATACCTGTAATAGCTAGGTAAAGTATCCTTGTTGATGCAACGAGCCTTTAATTTTCAAGTACATGCATACATCCTGTACAAATCACTTAAAACACAGTGGTGTTAATCAAAAATAAAAATATCCTATTGTGTGTAATCACAACAATATAATACCTATTTAAAGGTTGGTTGTCCAATACAAGCCGTGGTGAGATAAAATATACATGACTGCTATCAAAACACACTCAGTTCATTAAGCCATGTATACACAATAAGTATGTTTATCTAGTGCTTTTAAAAGTAATATAAAACTATGTTGTTATGGGAAATAGATTATTTCAGGTTACGTCACAAAAAAATAACATTCTCTTATTTCATAAAAGCGGGGTCTTATTTGAAAGACCCTGATAAAAGTGAACATCCTGATCAGGATGCACATATGCAGTATGATCAGGGTCTTCACTTGTATATCGTAAGAGAATGTTAGTTTTCTGTGACATACCTTAAATCATCTATATCACATAAACAGCATACTTGTATGTTGTTTTAGCACTAGATAAACATATGTATTGTGTATCAGTGCCTCAATGAACTGAGTGTGTTTTTATAACAGTTGACTTGTGTACGTTTTATCCCCCACTGTTTGTATTGAACGCCAGCCTTTAAATATGTCTAATTTAGTTGTGTAAACACACCATAAAAATATTTATTTTTTTACCAACACATCCATGTTTGTAAGAGATTTGTACAGGATGTATGCATGTACTTGAAAATTGAAGGCTCGTTGCATCTACAAGGACACTTTACCTAACTATTACAGGTATTTATTTATATATTAGGTGACTTAACAATGTGCAAAGCTGAGCCGAAAAATGGTCACTATATTTGCCTATAAATTACCAACCTAATCCTTTCAATTATTTTCTTTCATACCCACAGTCAGCTTACATATAGAATAGACCCAGATGTATCTTCTGACAAAAGTTAGAATTGTCGTCCATCGAATGTTACTACCATATCCCGTTCTGTTACGGAGATGCAAAACAAGACCCCAAATGGACGCGACTATTTTAGTTGTAATAGTTTAACGTAGATAAACATACCTCCCCCTTTTCACATGTATCATTTCGAGCCCACGATTCCAGATCTGAATAAACTTGTCCCTGTCTCGCGTCATTATGCAAGGCATGACAAATAGTACACAGAGTACACGATCTGATCCCGTCCTTATAGCGTAGTTTGTAGTTGAAGTAACTATTGTACAGTGTTTCATTACTGTTTACCTTTTTAATGTACTGTATTGCTTCACTTATGTCATTAAAATCAAACAAGTTTATGTACGAATTTGGAATGACTGTCTGAGGTGAGCCATATTTCCAGTTAACTATTGGTATTTGATCTCGTGTTAGAGTTTGCCAATATTTCTCTGTCACATAGTCTTTACAGTGGCTATTTTCAAATGCAAGGTGGAATCTATATTGTTTGAGTTGATCTTTGCTGCAAGATCGATGTCCACATTTATTGTTATAACAATAACCAAACTTATCAATGTTGAAATGTTTATTTAATTGATGAACAAGCTTGTAACGTTGGCCACTGTCATAACAGTTACTTACTCGAACAAACATATCTTTAGTTTTCTCTTTGAAATAATTCCTTTTCTTAAAGTCTTGTTCTGTCGCAGCTTTCTCTTTGAAAGACAGTTCTTGTCTATTTCCATAAAGGCTTGGAATATCCGAATCCAGTCGGTGCCATTTTGTCCAGTTAAAGATACCATTAAATATTGACAAATCTCCCCGCAAATGCATCAGTGGTTCCATATTAAACAGTATCCATACTTGATGAGGTTTTCTTCCCGTTGGGTATTCGATAGTGGACTTCGTGTCAATACCGATTCCCCCAGTAAAACCACGTGCCCATACGTCCGACAGCGTAAACTGAAAGGCGTCTGCATCGTCTGCTTCACTTCTGTTGTCCGTTACCTCGCATCGAACGTCACATTGCGATAAACATTGTCTCGTGGATTCCCGTTTGGGATTTTCTAAAAATGATGGCGTCCACAGGATTATTTTTTTCACTGACTTATTAGGCAAATACACATCCGGGAAATATGTTATATATCCATCCTTGTCCCAAATACGGACCCTTGTCAAGGAACTAAGTTTGCGGGTTATCAAGACACACATAATACATACCAATAGTACCAACACGATGAATTTGGGTTGATATCGTGAGACACGAACTTGCATGAAAACCCGACACATGATTGGGTTTGGTGTATATATAACGAGGTGTAGAATATATACATGTCCCTACACTCAGCCAAAAAGATGAAACCTGACACTTTATAATCGGATGTGTTTCTTTTGTACTTTCATAAACTGTGTATTATCATGCAAAAACAGATCGCCTTTCATTACACAACACCTGTTTAAATTTTGAATCGTCCGATGGCTCTAAACAAGTCGATAAATCACTAAAATGCTTGTTTTGCACGAGGACCTAGTGTACACTCATCATGGTCCGATAATGTGTAAACAAGCGTGTCACATTATACCCTATCTAACGCACTATCATCCGAATTTGACCTCTAAAGGATTAAAGATCAGCCGAGTTGTGAGGGGTACAGGTAGATTGTGTATTCGGAACGCTTCGGTACAGTCAAATTGTATATATATAGAGATAATAGTTTTAACTCAAACATACATCAATAGCATCTTAGTTCAGTCGGTTAATGCGATAAGTTCTTAGATTTCTGACCAATGCGTCGAGCGTTCAAGCCTACCATGATATTCTTTGTTTTCTTCTCTTAAGCTTTGATCTATTTGTATGCATATATACTTTGTATGTATGTATAAAGTTTTCATTATTTCATTTCTAGAGTTCATGTTTTTCTTTAGTTTTCATATTCATAATTATAGATATATTACGTAAATATCATCAAAATCCGGTGAGTAGTAAAACTAATATATCATCATCATCAACATCATCAACATCGTCGTCGTTAATCCTCTCCCTCGCTTGCAGTTGCTGTACAAGAGCCACTGTCAGAATCGGAAAACAGTTCAATGATGCAACTGTATTTCACATCTGCGGCATCATATGTTGCGCTGTATTGCTCTTGCACGAACGTATATATATATATGATATACCTTTTGAAAATGGAATTCCGGAAGCCGTTTTGTAGTCCGCAGAAACTAGATCCTCTGGCAGACGATATCTGTTCTTTCCATGAGCACCTTTCTGATCGTCTTACGTCGTTCTACATTTATATGCCACATTTATACTTACGCAGTTAAGGATAAATCACGAAAGTTAAGGACAATGTATGATTTACAATTACGTAGACAAAGGATAAAAAACATGAAATGTAAAAACGTAATCCATTACGATTCGAAATCAGGACTTTCGCATTACGAGTTCAACGTTCATGTTAAACCGCTAACTTCGCCTTCGTACTGGCGGTGTGTCAGGGTTTTACTTATAATCGAAACAGCCCCCCACTTATATGCTCATCCCTATTTTGGACAATATAACAATCCTTGACCTTTCGTCATGGCTCACTGCTCGAATTGGATTTATACTCAATTCACAACTGAAATATGATGTAAACACAATGCCAATAATGTCAGATGCTTAAATAGAGCTATCGGGATGTTGCAAGCATGCGTATCTGTCTCTTATCTTATCTCATACTGACCTGCAAAATAGTCACAGAAACTTTCAATTGATGTCTGGTGACAATACTAGTAAAGTTTGATAGGAAAGTAAACTACACAGGTTAATCTTTATATACACTTATCACAAATATAGTAATGTTGGACTTTCGTAAAGTTCTATCTATTCATTCTAGTCGCGTTTAGCTATTTGACGTCTTACTCACTCTCCGATTTGGTATGATTTAAATTCAATAGGCTACAACTAGTGACATATAGACGTTTTCTGACGCCTCTGCAGCAGACGACTTGTGAAAACATTGCGGCAAATGGAGAAATTGCTCAAAACGAGCAATTTCTCCTTTTGCCACAATGTTTTTCCAACTTTATTTATTAATAATAGCATCATTTGTAGATATTATCAGTGTTTTTGCCTAGTTATTTTCAAAGTCGTCTGCTGCATTGTTGTATGTGGGAAAGGGTTAAGTTGTTTGGCAGACGATGCATTAATGTGTATATAACATTAAGGCGGATAGTGATCACTCTGGTGAAACTGTGCCCCTGCATAGACTCACCAAACTCTTCACTGAACACAATAACATCTCACACCGCCAGATCCGCCCATTCACACCGCCAGATCAGCTCATTAACACCGTCAGATCAGCTCATTCACACCGCCAGATCAGCCCATTCACACCGCCAGATCAGCTCATTCACACCGCCAGATCAGCCCATTCACACCGTCAGATCAGCTCATTCACACCGTCAGATCAGCTCATTAACACGGCCAGATCAGCTCACTCACACCGTCAGATCAGCTCATTCACACCGTCAGATCAGCTCATTCACACCGCCAGATCAGCCCATTCACACCGCCAGATCAGCTCATTCACACCGCCAGATCAGCTTATTAACACCGTCAGATCAGCTCATTCACACCGTCAGATCAGCTCATTAACACCGCCAGATCAGCTCACTCACACCGCCAGATCAGCTCATTCACACCGTCAGATCAGCTCATTCACACCGCCAGATCAGCTCATTAACACCGCCAGATCAGCTCATTCACACCGCCAGATCAGCTCATTCACACCGCCAGATCAGCCCATTCACACCGCCAGATCAGCTCATTCACACCGCCAGATCAGCTCATTAACACCGCCAGATCAGCCCATTCACACCGTCAGATCAGCTCATTCACACCGTCAGATCAGCTCATTAACACCGCCAGATCAGCTCACTCACACCGCAGATCAGCTCATTCACACCGTCAGATCAACTCATTCACACCGCCAGATCAGCTCATTAACACCGCCAGATCAGCTCATTCACACCGCTAGATCAGCCCATTAACACCGCCAGATCAGCTCATTCACACAGCCAGATCAGCTCATTCACACCGCCAGATCAGCCCATTCACACCGCCAGATCAGCCCATTCAGACCGCCAGATCAGCCCAATCACACCGCCAGATCAGCTCATTCACACCGCCAGATCCGCCCATTCACACCGCCAGATCAGCTCATTCACACCGCCAGATCAGCTCATTCACACCGCCAGATCAGCTCATTCACACCGCCAGATCAGCTTATTAACACCGTCAGATCAGCTCATTCACACCGTCAGATCAGCTCATTAACACCGCCAGATCAGCTCACTCACACCGCCAGATCAGCTCATTCACACCGTCAGATCAGCTCATTCACACCGCCAGATCAGCTCATTAACACCGCCAGATCAGCTCATTCACACCGCCAGATCAGCTCATTCACACCGCCAGATCAGCCCATTCACACCGCCAGATCAGCTCATTCACACCGCCAGATCAGCTCATTCACACCGCCAGATCAGCCCATTCACACCGTCAGATCAGCTCATTCACACCGTCAGATCAGCTCATTAACACCGCCAGATCAGCTCACTCACACCGCAGATCAGCTCATTCACACCGTCAGATCAACTCATTCACACCGCCAGATCAGCTCATTAACACCGCCAGATCAGCTCATTCACACCGCCAGATCAGCCCATTAACACCGCCAGATCAGCTCATTCACACCGCCAGATCAGCTCATTCACACCGCCAGATCAGCCCATTCACACGGCCAGATCAGCCCATTCAGACCGCCAGATCAGCCCAATCACACCGCCAGATCAGCTCATTCACACCGCCAGATCCGCCCATTCACACCGCCAGATCAGCTCATTCACACCGCCAGATCAGCTCATTCACACCGCCAGATCAGCTCATTCACACCGCCAGATCAGCCCATTCACACCGCCAGATCAGCTCATTCACACCGCCAGATCAGCTCATTCACACCGCCGGATCAGCTCATTCACACCGCCAGATCAGCTCATTCACACCGCATGATCAGCCCATTCACACCGCCAGATCAGCCCATTCACACCGCCAGATCAGCCCATTCACACCGCCAGATCAGCTCATTCACACCGCCAGATCAGCCCATTCACACCGCCAGATCAGCACATTCACACCGCCATATCAGCTCATTCACACCGCCAGATAAGCTCATTCACACCGCCAGATCAGCCCATTTACATTGTATATTAGTCATACTAGTATTCACATCACGTGTCACATCACGTGTCGAAGTAGACACCGTCACACGGACTGTTCAAAATCTACGTTGTTTGCACATACATGTTGATTTAGTTAATATAAAGGCGGACAGTGAAAACGCAGATCTGAGACTGAGCGACTGCACAGTCTCGCCAGAGCATTGATGGTACGCAGATGGCAATACAATTTTAAATCGCTAGATTTATAGCCGAGCCCCGATAGATCAATCGGAAGCGAAGCAGACTCTCAATTCAGGGGATGTGTGTTCGAACCCCAGCTCGGCCAATATTCTTTCGGACGTTTGATAAAAGTCACTGTGACAAGCGTTGTTTGCATCTGTGAATGATTTATTTTTAACCATTACTTCATCCATCATGATTGCAATTAAATAGCTTGCACTATTAAATCTATTTCACAGAACTGATGTTTGTATTCCGAGCGAGGAGATTTCCATTGCAGTATAGAAGCGAATTGTTATTACACGTTTAATCTAGGGCGTCCGAGTTTTCATTTGAAAACAAAAATGGAAAAAAATCCCCGCAATATTGTTAAAATTAGGGGAATCCGACCTAGGACCGTTATACTATAAATAGCCTCTTTATGGTTCATATAGTAAAATAATAATGTATTTTTATTAATACCATATAAGGGATGCTGTTTATAGTAACACGGGCCTGTATGGGAATCCCCGAATGTTCTCATACGAAATATTTACGGTCATTATTATTATAGCATATGGGGACAATGCAGAGAGACTGTTTGCAGTATATTAACTCTTTCAGCGCCAAAGGCAATATTGAGGGTTTTGCAAACAATACTGATTCAGGAGAGTCAGCTCGTAAACGAGCTGTCTCACCTGAAATCAGCATTGTTTGCCTTTTAGTTATCAAAATAGTCAAAGCTGTTATTACATGAGAAATGTAGACGCCCGATTTTGAAAATGGAAGAGTCTACATAAAACAATTCGGCACTGAAAGAGTTAGCGAGGTATTGTGTGTTTAATCCCATTGTTTCTCAAATGAAATGAAAACAAGCCTGTGGTTTGATTTTATAATTAATGATTTGAAACTCGATCCATTTGAGCGGGACTATAGAACAACTAATCGTGTGTTATCACTGTATATTCAGCTCATCATGCACATTAACGAAGTCTTTTCTTAATTTCCACTGGTCGCCAAATTTTCAAAACAGGCTTTTCATACGTTTCTGGCAAACATTTTATATCTGAATAAGGTAAAAATAGTAATAACAGTAAACATCAAATCCCATTAGTTGTTTTAGCATGCCTCATATGCAAAATCTAGTTTATTGACACTGAAGTGGAAAGACCGAACAGTCGCTAGTCAGTAGTTATCCAACCTCTTAGGACAGAGAGGATCATAACGTCCTGGATTATTTGACGTATTTGACATGGGCCACATCACACGAAAACCCATCTACAAGGGTATTGTCATATTGCCGTATTGTTTACGATCATATTACATATGTGTATGGTTGTTGAGGTATTGTCATATTGCCGTATTGTTTACGATCATATTACATATGTGTATGGTTGTTGAGGTATTGTCATATTGCCGTATTGTTTATGATCATGTTACATATGTGTATGGTTGTTGACGTATTGCCATATTGCCGTATTGTTTACTATCATATTACAAATGTGTATGGTTGTTGAGGTATTGTCAAATTGCCGTATTATTTACGATCATATTGCATATGTGTATGGTTGTTTAGTTATTGCCATATTGCCGTTTTGTTTACGATCATATTACATATGTGTATGGTTGTTGAGGTATTGCCATATTGCCGTATTGTTTACGATCATATTACATATGTGTATGGTTGTTGAGGTATTGTCATATTGCCTTATTGTTTACGATCATATTACATATGTGTATGGTTGTTGAGGTATTGTCATATTGCCGTATTGTTTACGATCATATTACATATGTGTATTGTTGTTGAGGTATTGTCATATTGCCGTATTGTTTACGATCATATTACATATGTGTATGGTTGTTGAGGTATTGCCATATTGCCGCATTGTTTACGATCATATTACATATGTGCATGGTTGTTGAGGTATTGCCATATTGCCATATTGTTTACGATCATATTGCATATGTGTATGGTTGTTTAGGTATTGCAATATTGCCGTTTTGTTTACGATCATATTGCATATGTGTATGGTTGTTGAGGTATTGCCATGTTGCCGTACTGTTTACGATCATTATATGTGTATTGTTGTTGATGTATTGCCATAATGCCGTATTGTTTACGATCATATTGCATATGTGTATGGTTGTTGAGGTAGTGCCATATTGACGTATTGCTTGCGATCATATTACATATGTGTATGGTTGTTGAGGTATTGCCATATTGCCGTATTCTTTACGATCGTATGTGTATGTTTGTTTGTCACAACCGATCTCGGTAGACGACCAGGATGCTTTCACGACTAGATGGCAAACAGTGCAGACACTGATCTGATCTGACTGTGCGGAGTCTCACACCGATCTTGACCTTTCCTGGCCACTACACCTCGAAGGTTGTTTTTCGTGTGAAGTGAATTACATGAGGGACGTAGATAATCTTATCTACATGTACGTCCCTGATTACATTATGGGATTTATACATGTACATCTGCAAACCGATATATGATGAAATAGCTCAAAGTAATCATTCTCCATACAAAAACTGTCTATGTGTGTGAAGTTGGCTCTGTGATCGGTCATCGGCCATCGGTGACAAAAATCGGAACGCCGACCTGGAACACCGAGCTCGGCCATCGGTGTTCGAATTTATATAATAATTTGAACGCCGACCTGGAGTATCGAGCTCGGTCATCGGAATTCGAATTCTATAGTAATCTGAACGCCGACCTGGTACACCGAGCTCGGCCATCGGTGTTCGAATTTATATAGCAATTTGAACGCCGACCTGGAATATCGAGCTCGTCCATCGGAATACGAATTATATAGTAATCTGAACGCCGACCTGGTACACCGAGCTCGGCCATCGGTGTTCGAATTTATATAGCAATTTGAACGCCGACCTGGAATATCGAGCTCGGTCATCGGAATTCGAATTTATATAGTAATATGAACGCCGACCTGGAACACCGAGCTCGGCCATCGGTGTTCGAATTTATATAGCAATTTGAACGCCGACCTGGAATTTCGAGCTCATCCATCGGAATTCGGATTCTATAGTAATCTGAACGCCGACCTGGTACACCGAGCTCGGCCATCGGTGTTCGAATTTATATAGCAATTTGAACGCCGACCTGGAATATCGAGCTCGGTTATCGGAATTCGAATTCTAATAGTTATCTGAACGCCGACCTGGTACACCGAGCTCGGCCATCGGTGTTCGAATTTATATAGTAATTTGAACGCCGACCTGGAATATCGAGCTCGGCCATCGGTGTTAAACTTTATATATCAATTTGAACGCCGACCTGGAATATCGAGCTCGGCCATCGGAATTCGAACTGTTATAGTAATCTGAACGCCGACCTGGTTTATCGAGCTCGGCCATCGGTGTTCGAATTTATATAGCAATTTGAACGCCGACCTGGAATATCGAGCTCGGTCATCGGAATTCGAATTTATATAGTAATCTGAACGCCGACCTGGTACACCGAGCTCGGCCATCGGTATTCGAATTTATATAGCAATGTGAACGCCGACCTGGAATATCGAGCTCGGTCATCGGAATTCGAATTATATAGTAATCTGAACGCCGACCTGGTACACCGAGCTCGGCCATCGGTGTTCGAATTTATATAGCAATTTGAACGCCGACCTGGAATATCGAGCTCGGTCATCGGAATTCGAATTATATAGCAATCTGAACGCCGACCTGGTACACCGAGCTCGGCCATCGGTGTTCGAATTTTTATAGCAATTTGAACGCCGACATGGAATATCGAGCTCGGCCATCGGTGTCCGAATTTATATAGTAATTTGAACGCCGATCTGAAATATCAAGCTCGGCCATCGGAATTCGAATTTATATAGTAATCTGAGCCCGGTTTTGTCAGGGGGATGAAAAACTCTTGCTGCTCCTGCAAGGCCATAACACCGAGTATTCCTTTGCCCTTGTATGTGTCACGGGAGTGGTGTAACTGAAGGCCCGAGAAGGTACCGTTCGAGCCCGGTGTTGTCACGGGAATGGAAAACTTGCAGAGAGCCTGTGTCTGCGCCCGGGATTTTGTCACGCACGAAGCTGCAAAGCCACATCACAGAGTGCTAATTTCTTAACGAATAACTTGTATATTTATTTATTCATGTACATTAATTGAAATAACTGACACAATATTAGTAAACGTTATGACATCAAATTGAATGTTCTATTCATTTTCATGCGGATGATTGTATACAATGTTAGAAAATTAATATCTCGCCAGACCGTATGTCAACCGAAATATTAATTTTCGAAGGCTGTGAGTAGAAAATTCAAATTGATGAAAACCTATTACAACATAATTTTCCTGTTAGTATATACCATGCACTTTAAAGACAGAAAATGAACCTTATAGCATTTCGGAAAAGGTGTCAATCTGTGCATCCTTGCTACTAGTATATCCTTCCAAGGTGTACTGCTTCACAAAAGTTACTTAAAAAACTAATGCGAGTGGTGTTTACGACAAGTGTAGAGCCAGATTACACAGCGCAGGCACTTTGTGCTCTGGTGAGCTAAAAACGGACATTTGCTTGCACCCCCAAACAAACTAAAATACAAGAAATAAAAGATTCAGGTATTTACATACGAGCCGGGTTCTACGAAAACCAACGTTTTTAAATGCTATTTGTAACAAACGAGGTTAAAGTTTACTCATTCATACTTATATATCTCATTACAATGTATGTTGTTTAACCAAAGGTTGTTTCTTAGGAGGTTCTAAAAGTGTTCTGCAAACAGTGTAGATTCAGACAATACAGCGCTGAATAGCAAACTGACCTGACTCTAGATTTTTCACAAAGGACCTTATGAGATTCGCACTGCTCAAATACATTTTAACTAGAAAATGGGGCAAGCAATTAGAAAACCGATCTTCTCGACTTTCAATCCAGCGAAGATCCAGATTAGGCTGCAGTCTGATCGAGATCTTTCATATTCGCTATAAAATCGTCTATGCATTCCTAAAGCTTCTTGAGAAGCACTCTGACCAACAATCGAATTTAAAAAATAGACTTTGAAGTTTATTTCAATTACTCTCACAATCTCCGAATGTCGGTTTTCGTACAACGCAGGGAGAATATCGCGCTGAGCATTTAGCAAATTATGATAATTAAATTCAATCTGCAGGATTTATCCTTTAATAATAAAACTAAAGAGCATTTAAATCACTTAAGAAAACCGCATACATTGCAAATAAAATGTAAAAGATACAAAAACAACGACTCTAATAATCGTTGAAATAAAGCTTGTTCGAGCTACAACTTCTAAGTATATCAATTAGATCGACACAACCTTGCACACTTATCCGACTTAATGAGGCAATGTGTCCCACACAAATTTCAGGACTGTAGTTAAAAGGTAAAGGTCACAATTTGAGGCCAAATGTCAATGTTTGGTAAATTTGCCTATTCCGGTTTACAACTTCTACATGCATTTATGAATTAGACAATAAAATGAATTTCACTTTTCGAGCCTTATGAAGAATGTGTGTCACCACAAAGTAAACAAGACTGTCAAACTCTTTGGCGTAACGGACTTTGGTTGTCATGGAAACCGGCACACAAAGTTTAATACAGACACATTTTGGGGTATTTTTAATATTCTCGCAGACACTAGACGGAAATTTATATGGCAGTTATGAATATCATCACCTATTCTGACGGTGAGCAAAGGCTCTAAATCTTGTTACCATATACATAAGATTTGTAATTTTTAAATTTTCCATTATAGCATTATTTCTTAAGAAGCACTTTAAAAAAGTAAATATTTATTCTTTTGGTAAAAGTATATCATCAAACACATTAAAGAAGCCATAATTTGTGTGGAAACAAGAAAAATTGTTATTTGATATTTCTTGGATAGTTTCATCTTGGCTACACAAATTATATTATTCTTCCATCTGTTCGAAAACGTTTATAATACAAAAGCAATCATAATACTAAACAAGAGTTGTCGGAGGACAATATAGCTCGCCTATCAGGGCCATCGTATACCAGGGCCTACTTCAGAACAGTTAAAGTATTAGGTAAAGTCGCACAGTATCACCTATTGCAAGATAATACACCTTTTCAATACTTTTGACAAAAATTCTAAGTTCAAGTTCAAAAATTGATATAAACATTTGTCAGAAGTTTCAATCCAATCCTTTGAGCAGAAAAAAAGTAATTTGAATATTTGACAGAAAAGGGGCAATAACTCTGATATAAAAATATTTGGATTATCCCCCTTTTGTGAACCCATGATACACATTGATATAAACATTTGTCAGAAGTTTCAATCCAATCCTTTGAGTAGATTAAATTTTTGACAGAAAAGGGCCAATAACTCTGATATAAAAATATTTGGATTATCCCCCTTTTTGTGAACCCATCATACACATTGATATAAACATTTGTCAGAAGTTTCAATCCAATCCTTTGAGTAGAAAAAAAGTTATTTGAAAATTTAAATTTTTGACAGAAAAGGGGCAATAACTCTGATATAAAATTATTTGGATTATCGCCCTATTGATAAAAACATTTGTCAGAAGTTTCAATCTAATCCTTTGAGTAGAACAAAAGTTATTTGAAAACGTGACGAAAAAAGTATGACGGACAGACAGACAGACAGACGCCGGATAAAAAAAAAAATAGACAGACAGACGTCGAATAAAAAAAAAAGTAACATTTGTCAGAAGTTTCAATCCAATCCTTCGGGTAGAAAAAAAGTTATTTGAAAATTTAATTTTTTGACAGAAAAGGGGCAATAACTCTGATATAAAATTATTTGGATTATCTCCCTTTTGTGAACCAATCACACACATTGATATAAACATTTGTCAGAAGTTTCAATCTAATCCTTTGAGTAGAAAAAAAGTTATTTGAAAACGTGACGAAAAAGTTAGATTTTTTGACAGAAAAGGGGCAATAACTCTGATATAACTTGACCTTGACCCAGGGTCAGGACGGGTGTAGTGGGGTGCGTAGATGGACCAATAGTTCCTAAATGTATAAACTAAATATGAAAGCAATCAATGTCATAATAGTGAATGCAGAGTGATATGTTAAACGTTAAACGCAAACCTTAAACCTTGTAACTGAACCAAGTAGAAATGACCTTGACCTTGACCCAGGTGCAGGACGGGTGTAGTGGTGTGCGCAGATGGATGACCAATAGTTCCTAAATGTATAAACTAAATATGAAAGCAATCAATGTCATAATAGTGACTGCAGAGTGATATGTTAAACGTTAAACGCAAACCTTAAACCTTTTAACTGAACCAAGTAGAAATGACATTGACCTTGACCCAGGGTCAGAACGGGTGTAGTGGTGTGCGTAGATGGATGACCAATAGTTCCTAAATGTATAAACTAAATATGAAAGCAATCAATG
This sequence comes from Serripes groenlandicus, assembly GCA_031761405.1. Taxonomy (NCBI): domain Eukaryota; kingdom Metazoa; phylum Mollusca; class Bivalvia; order Cardiida; family Cardiidae; genus Serripes; species Serripes groenlandicus. The sequence goes on from JASEVX010000005.1 coordinate 6,511,771, forward strand.
TCATAATAGTGAATGCAGAGTGATATGTTAAACGTTAAACGCAAACCTTAAACCTTGTAACTGAACCAAGTAGAACCAAGTAGAAATTATCTTGACCTTCACCCAGGGTCAGGACGGGTGTAGTGGTGTGCGTAGATGGATGACAAATGGTTCCTAAAGGTATAAACCCTTAAAACCCAAATGAAAACCTTAAACACAAACCTTAAACCTAGGTGTCTACGCCACCGCCGACGCCGCCGACGGTGCCGACGGTGCCGACGCCGGGGGTAACACATAAGCTCTCCTGTACTTCGTACTGGCGAGCTAAAAAACTGATACATTTTTTAAAGTTTTGTTTTACAAAAATTTGGCAATCAATGTTATTTTGAAATTTTGAAAAATATTACATATCTTGTAACACGATTCAGAGCCTATGTTCCCTGTCACTATTTTGCATTATTTGTTAGAAGAGGAAATGATGTTCATGAAAAATGCCAACGCCTGTATTTTTACTCATCTGAATCGGTTGCCATGACAACCAAAGACATTTTCGACCAAATGTTTGTCATTTCTCGTTTCTTTCACAAAGGTAAGTAAGTAAGTAAAGTTTTAACAAAATCCCTGACCATGCGTGCAGCTCTCCCTATGACGTAACATCAAATACTGATGTCCCCGAGGCGATATCAGTAACAAACCCAATAACTTATATTAACAGGTGATCTGAATAAACCGCCGTGGCAGTTCAGCAATGTCAACATGGGATATATTTTCGTCAATGTGATTATAAACAAAACACCTTTCAAATTTTGTTTAATTACCTTTATTTACTTAAATATAATAAGACACCTCAAGACCAAATAAACATAAAAAACTTTCTGGATTCATAAACAAAATGGATTTTAATTTGGTAGGTGCATCAAAAGGCTTATGTTTGAATGTCTGACAGTGTAAAATATTTTTTGTTATGTCGTATAATGTGCAGACAAATTACTTGGCTAAAAGCTCTTATGGCTATATAGCCGATTGCGAAGGTAAACAAAAGCAGAGCAGCAGTAGCAATTCAACCAACCAATCTTAATTCGATGCTCGCCAAATGACATTAATGCTGAGTGCGAGCGTAAACAATCCCAACCAACCATCCAAATCTTAATTCGAATCTGTCCAAACTGCTAGCCTACAATCTATAAATAGAATAAATCTGAAATGGATTTTTTTTTTTTATTCTTTTTATTTTTAAAGATTTTATTTTTATTTTTATATACCAGGTCGGTGTTCAGATTGCTATATAAATTCGAATGCCGATGACCAAGCTCAATATTCCAGGTCGGCGTTCAGATTGCTATGTAAATTCGAACACCGATGGCCGAGCTCGGTGTACCAGGTCGGCGTTCATTTTACTATATAAATTCGAACACCGATGGCCGAGCTCGGTGTTCAAGCTGGGCGTTCAGATTACTATATATACTCGAATTCCGATGGCCGAGCTAGATATTCCAGGTCGGCGTTCAAATGGCTATATAAATTCGAACACCGATGGCCGAGCTCGGTGTACCAGGACGGCGTTCAAATTGCTATATAAATTCGAACACCGATGGCCGAGCTCGGTGTTCCAGCTCGGCGTTCAGATTACTATATATATTCGAATTTCGATGGCCGAGCTAGATATTCCAGGTCGGCGTTCAAATTGTTATATAAATTCGAACACCGATGGCCGAGCTCGGTGTACCAGGTCGGCGTTCAGATTACTATATGAATTTGAATTCCGATGGCCGAGCTCAATATTCCAGGTCGGCGTTCAAATTGCTATATAAATTCGAACACCGATGGCCGAGCTCGGTGTTCCAGGTCGGCGTTCAGATTACTATATAAATTCGAATTCCGATGGCCGAGCTCGATATTCCAGGTCGGCGTTCAAATTGATATATAAATTCGAACAGCGATGGCCGAGCTCGGTGTTCCAGGTCGGCGTTCAGATTATTATATAAATTCGAATTCCGATGGCCGAGCTAGATATTCCAGGTCGGCGTTCAAATTACTATATAAATTCGAACACCGATGGCCGAGCTCGGTGTTCCAGGTCGGCGTTCAGATTACTGTATGAATTTGAATTCCGATGGCCGAGCTCGATATTCCAGGTCGGCGGTCAAATTGCTATATTAATTCGAACACCGATGGCCGAGCTCGTTGTACCAGGTCGGCGTTCAGATTACTATATAAATTTGAATTCCGATGGCCGAGCTCGATATTCCAGGTCGGCGTTCAAATTGTTATATAGATTCGAACACCGATGGCCGAGCTCGGTGTTCCAGCTCGGCGTTCAGATTACTATATAAATTTGAATTCCGATGACCTAGCTCGATATTCCAGGTCGGCGTTCAAATTGCTATATAAATTCGAACACCGATGGCCGAGCTCGGTGTTCCAGGTCGGCGTTCAGATTACTATATATATTCGAATTCCGATGGCCGAGCTCGATATTCCAGGTCGGCGTTCAAATTGATATATAAATTCGAACAGCGATGGCCGAGCTCGGTGTTCCGGGTCGGCGTTCAGATTACTATATAAATTCGTAATCCGATGGCCGAGCTCGATATTCCAGGTCGGCGTTCAAATTGATATATAAATTCGAACACCGATGGCCGAGCTCGGTGTTCCAGGTCGGCGTTCAGATTACTATATAAATTTGAATTCCGATGGCCGAGCTCGATATTCCAGGTCGGCGTTCAAATTGATATATAAATTCGAACAGCGATGGCCAAGCTCGGTGTTCCAGGTCGGCGTTCAGATTACTATATAAATTTGAATTCCGATGGCCGAGCTCGATATTCCAGCTCGGCGTTCAGATTACTATATATATTCGAATTCCGATGGCCGAGCTAGATATTCCAGGTCGGCGTTCAAATTGTTATATAAATTCGAACACCGATGGCCGAGCTCGGTGTACCAGGTCGGCGTTCAGATTACTATATGAATTTGAATTCCGATGGCCGAGCTCAATATTCCAGGTCGGCGTTCACATTGCTATATAAATTCGAACACCGATGGCCGAGCTCGGTGTTCCAGGTCGGCGTTCAGATTACTATATAAATTCGAATTCCGATGGCCGAGCTCGGTGTTCCAGGTCGGCGTTCAGATTATTATATAAATTCGAATTCCGATGGCCGAGCTAGATATTCCAGGTCGGCGTTCAAATTGTTATATAAATTCGAACACCGATGGCCGAGCTCGGTGTACCAGGTCGGCGTTCAGATTACTATATGAATTTGAATTCCGATGGCCGAGCTCGATATTCCAGGTCGGCGGTCAAATTGCTATATTAATTCGAACACCGATGGCCGAGCTCGGTGTACCAGGTCGGCGTTCAGATTACTATATGAATTTGAATTCCGATGGCCGAGCTCGATATTCCAGGTCGGCGTTCAAATTGTTATATAGATTCGAACACCGATGGCCGAGCTCGGTGTTCCAGGTCGGCGTTCAGATTACTATATAAATTTGAATTCCGATGACCTATCTCGATATTCCAGGTCGGCGTTCAAATTGCTATATAAATTCGAACACCGATGGCCGAGCTCGGTGTTCCAGCTCGGCGTTCAGATTACTATATATATTCGAATTCCGATGGCCGAGCTCGATATTCCAGGTCGGCGTTCAAATTGATATATAAATTCGAACAGCGATGGCCGAGCTCGGTGTTCCAGGTCGGCGTTCAGATTACTATATAAATTCGTAATCCGATGGCCGAGCTCGATATTCCAGGTCGGCGTTCAAATTGATATATAAATTCGAACACCGATGGCCGAGCTCGGTGTTCCAGGTCGGCGTTCAGTTTACTATATAAATTTGAATTCCGATGGCCGAGCTCGATATTCCAGGTCGGCGTTCAAATTGATATATAAATTCGAACAGCGATGGCCGAGCTCGGTGTTCCAGGTCGGCGTTCAGATTACTATATAAATTTGAATTCCGATGGCCGAGCTCGATATTCCAGGTCGGCGTTCAAATTGATATATAAATTCGAACACCGATGGCCGAGCTCGGTGTACCACGTCGGCGTTCAGATTACTATAGAATTCGAATTCCGATGGACGAGCTCGATATTCCAGGTCGGCATTCAAATTGTTATATTACATGCATATTTGTAACAATTCCCCTGAAATGCGCGCCAAATTGTTCAAGGCGAGGGTGAATAAACGTAACTATTCTATGACCCATTCACATTTCTACACATTTATAAAAAGACACTTGGAGCTGTTCATTGGTTGGTTTACGGCGCCTGGGGCTGTCCATTGGTTGATTTACGTATACGTACATTTACGAAGGTATACCCAGCGAGTCAGTCGTATCTCCCGCACTGGCACTATATCCCCACCGTGCCTATGGTAGTACTTCACCAACAATTACCATTATTCACAATCAGAAATCACAATTCATCACCAGTACACTCCAAAGTTGCTCGTATAATACAGGAAGCCTTTGACGCTCCACCAGATTATGTTCCAAAACTATAAGGGGGTAAACAAGCAAAAATGATAAGACACACGTTATTACAAAACCACGTTAACAATATTGTAATGTACATGTCTAAAGACTCGGATCGAGATGCATTGATGTACATTATTATAAATCCACGTCAACAATATTGTAATGTACATGTCTAAAGACTCGGATCGAGATGCATTGATTGTACATTATTGTCTAAACTCCCCCCTTCGTATATTGACAATAAAAGTATAAAAATATATCTATGGCGATTGAGAAGTTTTGCTAACTGACTAATAGGGTAATGATTAATTCGTGATATCAATAAATAAATAATGAAAGCGAAATTAATCACCATAACGTCGGATTGGTGAAAAAGTTCTTTGAGTTGCTAGCCAATTTGTTTGTATGCCACAAAGCGAGGGTAAATAAACTCACCGGCCGCCGCAGCTCATTTGCAATGGCGACTCAAATTGGTTCTTTTACATTGGATATTTGAGTTGGTGCTGCGTAAAGACTTGGATGAGCACATACATACACACAGACTCACCAGAGCTTCCACAGTCAGCTTACATATAGAATAGACCCAGATGTATCTTCTGACAAAAGTTGTCGTCCATTGGATGTTACTACCATATCCCGTTCTATTACGGAGATGCAAAACAAGACCCCAAATAGTTTAATAGTTTAACGTAGAAAAACATACCTCCCCCTTCTCACATGTATCATTTCGAGCCCACGATTCCAGATCTGAATAAACTTGTCCCTGTCTCGCGTCATTATGCAAGGCATGACAAATAGTACACAGAGTACACGATCTGATCCCGTCCTTATAGCGTAGTTTGTAGTTGAAGTAACTATTGTACAGTGTTTCATTACTGTTTACCTTTTTAATGTACTGTACTGCTTCACTTATGTCATTAAAATCGAACAAGTTTATGTACGAATTTGGAATGACTGTCTGAGGTGAGCCATATTTCCAGTTAACTATTGGTATTTGATCTCGTGTTAGAGTTTGCCAATATTTCTCTGTCACATAGTCTTTACAGTGGCTATTTTCAAATGCAAGGTGGAATCTATATTGTTTGAGTTGATCTTTGCTGCAAGATCGATGTCCACATTTATTGTTATAACAATAACCAAACTTATCAATGTTGAAATGTTTATTTAATTGATGAACAAGCTTGTAACGTTGGCCACTGTCATAACAGTTACTTACTCGAACAAACATATCTTTAGTTTTCTCTTTGAAATAATTCCTTTTCTTAAAGTCTTGTTCTGTCGCAGCTTTCTCTTTGACAGACAGTTCTTGTCTATTTCCATAAAGGCTGGGAATATCCGAATCCAGTCGGTGCCATTTTGTCCAGTTAAAGATTCCATTAAATATTGACAAATCTCCCCGCAAATGCATCAGTGGTTCCATATTAAACAGTATCCATACTTGATGAGGTTTTCTTCCCGTTGGGTATTCGATAGTGGACTTTGTGTCAATACCGATTCCGCCAGTAAATCCACGTGTCCATACGTCCGACAGCGTAAACTGAAAGGCGTCTGCATCGTCTACTTCACTTTTGTTATCCGTTACCTCGCATCGAACGTCACATTGCGATAAACATTGTCTCGTGGATTCCCGTTTGGGATTTTCTAAAAATGATGGCGTCCACAGGATTATTTTTTTCACTGACTTATTAGGCAAATACACATCCGGGAAATATGTTATATATCCATCCTTGTCCCAAATACGGACCTTTGTCAAGGAACTAAGTTCGCGAGTTATCAAGACACACATAATACATACCAATAGTACCAACACGATGAATTTGGGTTGATAGCGTGAGACACGAACTTGGATGAAAACCCGACACATGATTGGGTTGGTGTACATATAACGAGGTGTATAATGTATACATGTCCCTTCACTCAACCAAAAAGATGAAAACTCACACTTTATAATGTAATGGTTTTAAGTATATTTGCTTGTCACGTGATGTAAATGCCCCAGAACACACACAAATATAGTGCAATCAAGTCTAGACTGAATTACGAATGCATACATATTAAGCAAAAGTCAAATATGTAATATGAATTCCGCTTATTTTTGGTAACCAAATAAAATTACAAGTCTCTGAATGTATAACTATCATATTAAGGTGTAATCAAGGACAAGGATATCACTAAACCGCACCCCTAAGTGTGTACGATCGCATAACCAAATTACCCTTTGTAAATTGTAACCCTTTGTATGGTTCGACATTAACGCACGACCGAACGACATTCACTAATAGTTCATTGGTCCGGTCTAGCTACATTCGCATCTGGCAAGACCGACTGGTCGTGTTATAATTCCGTCAATATTTGCCGAAATGTGTTGTCAAACAGATCAAAAGGATAGATTTACGGACGAAAATGTTGACTGCCGATTCTCTTTGCGAAGTCCGTGTCTATTGATAGAGCCATTCAAATTGGGATCCAACTATTTACACAATATTTAAAATAATTTCCGGCATCCGATATTTTGAATTGTCCGTCAAGTTGCGAATTATTTATTAATCAATTTTAATTTGTAATCTTGTTTTTTCTCTTCAAATTTACGGAACATTAGTCTTATTCAAACTAAAATAAATTGTTTGATTCAAGTATACACACGAATGCTAGCTTTATATTTAGCCGATTAATTTGGCATCCCAAAATTTAGGACAATTTACATTGTTTTTCACCGTAGCAGCCGATAATAAAATCATGTCAAGTAAACTGATTCAATTCGGATTTTCTTCCGATAAAAAGGATAAGAGCGGTAGTAATAATAAAAGAAAGGGTAAGGAAGAGTCCAAGAAGCTGTATGAACAGACGAAACGGAAAGGAGTATTTTGTAGAAAATAATAATAATAATATTAACAATAAATTTGAAGCAGAGAATTTCTCCATAAATGAAAGTATACTTATTGAAAATAATTGAAAGTATTGCCATTGTGGCAAAATGAGAAATTGCTCATGATGAGCAATTTCTTCTTTTACCACAATGTTTTAAAAAGTCGTCTGCTGCAGTCCTGCAGAGGTGTAAGAAAGCGTCTGTATTGGGGAAAGGGTTAATATTTACAGAGACATATAAACACAATGTGTTTATATGTCTCTGATATTTATTAGTCGCCGGGCAGAAGCCCGCGACTTCTATTTTTAATAGCTTTTCGGAAATCACATGGGAGGAGGGATAATTATTGGAAAGAAACACATTAAGATGTTTTGAACATATTACAATTGTGTTTGTTTAAAAACACTAAGTAATGACACATCTAAAATGGAATAAACATTTCGATGTTTTAGGTATTTTTAGTTTCATTTTGTTGACTTGCATTTAAGTGTTTTTGTCTTATTTACGAAGACAAATGTGGTCCCTGCTAGACTTGCAACCAACTGCTATATGTCAATATTGAGATATATTGAAATAAAAATCACGTCAAATTCTACTTTCAATAGTAATGTTAACTTACTGAATGTTATTTTCATGTTCAAAAATATGTCTTGATTTGTGAAGAATTCATTTGATAATGTTAACTCGTGTATATCTAAAATATGAACTGTTTCTAACCTAGAACTGTTGATTACGCCACTACCGAGTACCGCCCGCATAGATTTGTAAATTTTGCACACGCTACTATATACTACTGTACTTACTGTGTGTGCGATAACCAATGAAAAGCTGGATTTGCACGCGATACATTTTACAACAAAAACGTGCGTCGCTTACACTCATACGATGGGCTGAATATGCACAATGACACACACACACTTGTATAGTTTCCCATGAACATAAACTGGTAACAGAAACAAAAATAAGAAATAATTTGTGAAAATATGTCTCAAATATAAGCATGTTTATCGGTCGTGAACGTCGAAACGCCTTTTTCTCAGTTTGTGACCTAGTTTCATATTGCCAAAATGTAAACAAAGCGAAGTGACCGGAAGTAAAATGTAAACTTAGAAAAGTGACTAGGTTATGCAGACAAAAAATGTCGCACGACAAATTGATTTTTCTTAAACGTCACGAAACGAATGCATGGGTCGAATGTAGGAGAAAGAAAGATAATATAGAAATGCTTTTCTCTCTCGAATGCAGTGGAATAAAACATGCACTAAAGCTTTGCCTGATTTTTTATTCACTTTCTTCGATGTCTGACACTACGACTCGATGAAGCCTGACACGAGGGTAAACATTTCGAAAGAATGCTCAAACACCTTATTACAGATAGATAGCTAATATTACACACTTAAAAATATTACACACTTAAATGATTAAATATATGTGATATTAAATGTTGAAACAAATTAAGAGAAGAACAAACTCTGATAAACAATAGATTTAGAAATAAAGAAAATCTGCTCTTTCGCACCCAATTAATTTCATACTTGCCACATATATTGTATGCATCAACGATTTAGATAAACAATTTAGCTGTTATATTGTTACAAGTGTGGTCTACTTGTGAAATAATTAGTATTAAAAAGGAGGAAGTTCATGTCTTCAGCAATTTAACCGTTTTCTCAATGTTTTAAGCGATTAAAGGTTTTCATTGTTGCTTCAGCTAGACATGGAAAGGGTTTAATAGCTTTTTATTGCATGTAGATTTAAAACCCAAAATGTACTAATTTGTTTTGTTTTTTGACAAATACAAAACATCCAAAATCCTGACCAAAAGAAATCCTGAAATTTGTAGATCTATGTGGAATTTCAAAAATCCTGGAATTAATCCTTATGAAAACATTATGTGTATGTTTAGACTAATGAAAGTCAAGACTACATGTGTGTTAAAAAATAAATCAATGCAGTCTTTTCCGGCGACATTGATGCCTTGCATCAACTTTCTCTTGTCATTATTTGATGTTCTTACTTGGAATCGGAAAAGAGTACTGTATAATTTATGCGTGTTTCCTCTAGATAAGGTCAGGTCTAGTGCATTACAAAAGTTAATGTTGAACCCTGCTTTGTTTCCTCTAGTAAAAAAGAAAAAGTAATATTCCTTCTGAATCAAAGCACTGAAAGTGCTCACAGCAAGGGGCTAACTGCAGATAACATTTGGACATGGATTTAACGATCCTAAAAGTCTAACTTAAACACTTTACACTAGCACTTTGTAAGTTAGCACTTTATATCCATATATTAAATAATAAAGGAGTAAAGCAAAATACTGTACTTACAGTATGATGGTCTATCGATACACTAAAAGTTGGCATACATATGCGCATCTGCTATCTGGATAGTTTCTGCTTAGCACACCTCCTGGTTTACAATGGATTTTTAGCTGTGGTTTTTTTTAATGCAATTAACACATATATATTTCATATCAAAATCACAATAACCTAACAATTAAATCGTGTGTATGATGTTTTACGTCGCTTTTAACAATATTTCAGTCATTGCACGCTGAATAAAATGTAGATAACACAGGATTTTATTTCTGCTTTGAAATTAAAATTGGACTCTCAATATAATTATCAATCATTTCTTAGTGTTTCACAACGCATAGGTGAATAGTTTTAAATGCATTGCTTTTGAATTCATTTTAAATCCCGACATTTTGAAAGAATTTATTGCAGCGGTGTTAAATAACAATTGCACCACTGACATAGGCAATTTATAAGACAAAAAATATATATATTCTTCTTATAAAAACAATTATCTGCCCAAATCGGGAATCAAACTCTAGTCTCCCGCTTTTACAGCCGATCATGCTAACCGCTACGTTACGCGGCCACTTCTAATAGGAGGATTTTATTTATAACATAATTATAAACCAATACCCGAGTTAGCGAATTATTTAGTATTGAAGGGTTTTATCTTGATAAAAAACAAATGTCATTTAAATCATTTGTTTTATAACTGGAACTTGACTAACTTATTCCGTCTGCTGGGGTTGTTCAGGTTAATTTTGGTTGATAATTTGATGTATTTACGCAGGAATCTAAAATGAAATACTCTAGTACGTTGATTCCTGATTAACGTTACCGCTGAAAATACATTTTATTCGAAAGGATTTTTGGAAATTCCGACTCCTAGGCCCACTTGCACATTTACCGTATATGTTATATTTTGTCAACTATTTATTTTATTATCATTTAACTAATTTGAATGTTTGTGTATATATGTTATCATTGGGAATCTATTATCTGAATTTGTTTTTGAGTCGGAATCGAAAAGTTGCCTTTACTCCATTCGATTTATAATATTTAGGAATTACCAATGAACTTTACGCGCGAACAAGTATTTTGAAAGCGTAGAAATACATTTTAATTATTAATCATGTAATTCATATATTTTAACATAAAATGTCTTTCGAGTTATTTCTTTTGGCTTAGTGATGTCGAATCAAATCAATTTTTGGCTTCATATGTCAACAAGTTACCGCATTTTGATTTTTAGACAGGAACTATTGACGGTACGAGATGACCAACATGGATATTAGCTGGCAACAGTCATTTCATTTTTAACAAAATATTCCACAAATCATCCACTTTCATTGACATTATGTACGATCTGCATTCACCAATATATCTATATGAAATCGAGATGGTGTTCAGAAACGGAGAGCTGATGTAGAAAGACAGATTTGAAGTATTTCAATGCCGATATCGTAATACGCCTGTCTAGATTCCAGTCTCAAAATGATGCGTCGTTTCGAAAATCAGCTACTATAGCAATTGGCTCTAACGAGCCCCTTGCTAAAAAGTAGATTTAGTTGTGATATTTGAAAGCATTGTGTCAAAAAGAGACATAAAAAGGAATATCTCCTTTTGCAACACTGTCTTCTATGCGATTCTAAACTACTCTGAAAAATAAACCTGAGATATCAACCCTAACCCAGATACATGTACATACCCTTAGTGAGGCATCTGCAGAAGACGACTTTTGGACATATTGTGGAAAATGAAGAAATTGCAGAGTATATTTATTTTCTACGGAGAATTTGCTGCTGCATCAGAAAGGGTGAAATTTGCCCATTTTTAGCTCGTCTGATTTTTTGAAAAAAGAAAACGAGCCATTGTCGTCACTTCATCGTCTTCGTCTGCGTCGGTTGGGTAAGTTTTGCGTTTAGGTCACTTACATGGAAACTATCAAACCTAATACTTTGAAACTTGGAAACTTGTTCATCTAATACCCTACTTCTCATTGTATATAAAGATGCTGAGTGTAGCTGTTTTTTTGGGTAAAACACATACATTTTGATGTATTTTGGTTGCTTTGGTTGCTTTTGAGAATTGGACATAGTTGGTTAAGTTTTACGTTCAGGTCACTTACTACATTTGCTACAAATGCTGAGAGTGGTCTGTTGTTGTTTCTTTGTCAATTTTGATTGAATTTTAGAATTGGCGGTGTTCATTCATACAATTTGTATTATCATGACACAAACAGATGGCCTTTCTTTTACAAAACACGTGGTTAAAATTCGTATCGTACAATGTCAATAACAAATCAATAAATCACAAAAATGCGTGTTTTGCACGAGGACCCAGTGCACACTCATCATGGTCCGATAATGTGTAAACAAGCGTGTTACATTGTACCCTATCTAACGCACTATCATCCGAATTTGATCTCTAAAGGATTAAAGATCAGACGAGTTGTGGGGGGTACAGGTAACTTGTGTATTCGGAACGCTTCGGTACAGTCAAATTGTATATAAATAAAAAAGTTTCGACTCACATATACATTTTCAAATTCAAATTATTTGTAAATATGACAATAGCATCATAGTGCAGTCGGTTTTAGATTTCTGACCAATGCGTCGTGGGTTCAAGCCTTACATGATATTCTCTTAAGCTTTGATCTATTTGTATGTATGTATAATTTGTGTGTATGTATATATTTCTACAGTTCATGTTTGTCATATTCATTATTAAAGGATACTGGTATGTTACATACATATCATCAACATCCGCTGAACATAAGTAGTAAAAATAAAATATCATCATCATCATCGTCGTCGCTAATTCTCTACCTCGCTAGAAGTTTCTAGAGCCACTATCAGAATCGGAAAACAGTGATGCATCTGTATTGCATATCTGCGGCAACATATGTTGCCTTGTATTGCTCTTCCACAGAACATATTCATGTACATGTATATATATATATATATATATATATAAAAGTATGGATCCTACATTAAGGGGAAATGCCATTTTTCTATAACTTAGGGCGAACTTATTTCTAAGAACTATTTTTGAAAAAGTATTAAGGTTATTTAGAGAATGAATTTACTACAGACCTTTTCACCTTATTAACTGTCTCCGTGGCCTTCTAATTTCACTCTAAACCCCATTTTAAGACAGTTTTCTCCTTAAGTGCTTCGCCTTAAGTAAAGACGAATAAACGATTCCCCCCATGTCGCTAAAATTTCCCTCAAGTCGGTTTCTAACTATAAAACCAGCATAATGACGAAAATTTTAAATTACATATTTTTTTATATTTAATGAATATTTCTTATGATAAGTTTATTGTACGATTTTCTGTACAGAAGACAAACAACATCTACCGTTTCTGCAATTATCTCTTAATTAAAGTGAATTATGTATCAAATAAGTATGTTTGACCTTACTTTCCTACGCTACTCTTTTTAGGTCTATAGGATGGCATTGCTCCTGGCATCCATCCGTGCGTCTGTACGTCCGTCCATCCGTTTGTAAACTGTTTTTGTTAACACGACACAGTTCGCAATTTTCATACTTGCACATATTGTTCATATTGATGAGAGCTCGGGTACTATTGACGCTATTGATGACCAGATGTGATCCAGACCAACTAGCAGACACCAGTGATAACCAGACCGACTACCAGACGATATTGATGACCAGATCAACTACAATGACCAGATGTGATCAAGACCAACTAGCAGACGCCATTGATGACCAGGTATGATCCAGACCAACAAGCAGACGCTAGTGAGGACCAGACCTACAACCAGACGCCAGTGATGACCAATCCAACTAGCAGACAACATTGATGACCAAATGTGATCCAGACCAACAACCAGACGACATTGATAACCAGCTGTGATTCAGACCAACTAGCACACGCCAGTGAGGATCAAACCTACTACCAGATGCCAGTGATGACCAGATGTGATCCTGACCAAGTAACAGTGTTGTTATTAAAAGCTGCCTTTAGTTAGACTTTGATACGGAAGCATTTACTACATAAGACAGTATCATCTCCTTGACAAATTTAATTCATAGTGTATGGTATATTCGCCTTAAGTGTGCAAAATACCGTCTAAAAAGGTATGATAGTATTTCGTGACAAAGTGTTCTTGTTAACAGTTTGTTTCCATTAGCCAATCTACGGCCTTTGTGTTACAAAGTATTGTATATAATAATGCAGTTAATTGTTCAGGTAGTCGTTCATTTCCAGTTTATAAAAAACCCCGTCGTCACTTTTATTATATTCGGTATACTTTCGCCTAAATTGTTAGTTTTGTGGTTTCAAGTTATGATTATTATTCCGTTACGTTCAGCGCTGGCATTTGCCAAATTATCTATACTTTCAAACGGAAGCATTGTTTAGATTAGACAGGAGCAACTCTATGACATATTAAGTTGTATAGCATGTTCCCGTAAGTGAGTTATGTGTGCAAGACGCCGTGTATAAAGGTATGATAACATTTCATCACATTTAAACATGTTTTCCATAGCACATTGAAATATTGATAATATTTGTCATATTTCTTTCCACAGCACAGAAGCACGTACAACCAGCAACAGTAGCTATCATATTGTCAAAATTGAATCACTACTGCCATATAATGCAAAAAAGCATATCCTAGAGATCATGTTTTCGACTTATTAACATGGCTTGGGGGAATAATTTGTTTAAGAAAGCACCCTAGAAACATTTCTGCAAAATATTTAAAAATGAAGATTTTTCAAGTGTTCACTACAGCTATATACAACTTATAACGTGCTGATAGGACGGAAAAGTAACATACAGTAACGTTACAAAGCGCTTCCATCCAACATTTGATTATGTAGAGACATCTTCTTCTACTTTGTTACTGTTTAGGGCTTAGTGCATCGCAGGCAAGTGAGGCCATCAAAATTGTAAAAACAACCAATTAGGCATACATTTACAAATAAAAATGAAATAAAAAACATCTTTGTTAGGCTGTGTATGACTGCAGACGGGACTTAAATCAGTCTACAGACGTGATCTGCGCAAGGTCCGGAGGAAGGGGGTTCCAGTCTCTGATAGTTCTAGGAAAAGACTGTGCTTGTACTGTTCATAGTACAGTGTTTGGTACATCTTTTATAGATGACAAGTAGTGAAAAATCGATAGACATACACAAAAACAAACCAATTTGGTCTATTTATAGCTTATTGTTAAAATGTGTTTGATGCCCAGCTTACTTTTGATTTGTTAATATTATTATTTATTTATACATACATATGTATATGTGTATTTATGTCTATATGTAGGGGATGGATAAATGGAATGTTACGCAGGACAGGGTAGACGAGAGCGACAACCGATATTGTATATTTGACATTGAAGTTTATATGAAGATTTGCAAGGGGTCTTTGAACGCGATTTGATTTACACTAAAGTTAATTAGTACTCGTGTGAGACCGGTATGGCAAAATATGCGAATGGGCCCTGGTATATTTCTTGAATATAGTGATCTAAGCCAAACCGATGGTATGGTCGTATAGAGGAGAGTTTCTTCTACCATCAAATGCCAAAACAACATAGGATCGGGCTACTTTTAAACGTTTGCGATGCGGAACACAAGTTGAATACGAACATTTGCGATCAATTTGGGTATCACACTGGTGTACTTTCTCCTAAATTAATGTTTATATATATATTTTAGTTGAATGTCTTTAGAGCCATGCAGATGATACTGGCAGGTTATACATTCTTTTTCAATGATGTTTTATGCTACTTTCTAAAACACCACAGTTTGACGTGTTTCTTCTCAAGGATGTTTCGTGTCACTTTTCACAATGTTTCCGTCATATCACTGTGTGAGAACAGACTATAAGTTTTATTCATATATGCGTTAGGACTGAAAACAGTGTGGAAAGATGAGCCATTGCTGAGCATGATTTCAAAGGTCGTTTCGTTTGTATTGTTGGGTGTTTTACGCCGGTTTCAACATCATATATGACAAATCACCCGCACTGTTCACATACTCATGCGTCCTGGGTAATTCAATCCAGCTACTCAATAGTACTGAACACGCTGTGACAAAGGGAGCAATTGCCCGCCCTGCCTTCAGAGGTCGTTTTGTTGGTATTGTTGGGTGTTTTAGGCCGTTTTCCACATCATTCCAGTCATACCACCCCGTCAGTTCACACACTCGTGATTCCTCGGTGAATCAATCCAGCTATGCAATAGACCTGAACTCATTGTGGCAAGAGAAGCAATTGCCCGCCATGCTTTAAAATGTCGTTTTGTTTGCATGGTATGGGTTTTGATCTTGGAAGCGAGTTGTTCCATGAATAAATAAGTGTGGAAAGTGGCATAAAGTATATGCATGTGGGAAAGGGTTAGAATCTGTTCACGGGTCTTCGCACCTCTGCAGGCCAAATCCCTTTCGGCGGTACAGTGAACGATTTTCCCATAACCCCGTTCCCACATGCATACACTCCCTACAAATGAACTTTCGAAAACATTGTGATAAAAACAGCCATTGCGAATCATGTTTTCAAAGGTCGTTTTGCTTGCATTGTTGGGGTTTTAGGCCGTTTTCAACAGCATGTATGCCCAATCGCCATCACAGTGCACATACTCGTGTTTGTTGGGTGATTCTACACAGCTAGGCAATAGGACTGAAAACAGTGTGGTAAGAGGAGCCATTGTTTATCATGTTTTCAAAGGTCGTTTTGATTGCGTTGTTGGTTGTCTTAGGTCGTTTTCAACAGCATTTATGTTAAATACCCCTCACTGCTCACACACACACGCTTCCTGGGTGAATCAACCAATCTACGCGATAAGACTGAAAACAGTGTGGTATAAGAAGCCATTGCTCATCATGTGTTCAAAGGTCGTTTTGAGTGCACTGTACGGAGTTTTAGGCCGTTTTCAACAGCATTTATGTCCAATCACTCTCACAGTTCACAAACTCATGGGACCTGGGAGAATCAACCCAGCTATGCGTTAGGACTGAAAACAGTGTGGAAAGATGAGCCATTGCTGAGCATGATTTCAAAGGTCGTTTCGTTTGTATTGTTGGGTGTTTTACGCCGGTTTCAACATCATATATGACAAATCACCCGCACTGTTCACATACTCATGCGTCCTGGGTAATTCAATCCAGCTACTCAATAGTACTGAACACGCTGTGACAAAGGGAGCAATTGCCCGCCCTGCCTTCAGAGGTCGTTTTGTTGGTATTGTTGGGTGTTTTAGGCCGTTTTCCACATCATTCCAGTCATACCACCCCGTCAGTTCACACACTCGTGATTCCTCGGTGAATCAATCCAGCTATGCAATAGACCTGAACTCATTGTGGCAAGAGAAGCAATTGCCCGCCATGCTTTAAAATGTCGTTTTGTTTGCATGGTATGGGTTTTGATCTTGGAAGCGAGTTGTTCCATGAATAAATAAGTGTGGAAAGTGGCATAAAGTATATGCATGTGGGAAAGGGTTAGAATCTGTTCACGGGTCTTCGCACCTCTGCAGGCCAAATCCCTTTCGGCGGTACAGTGAACGATTTTCCCATAACCCCGTTCCCACATGCATACACTCCCTACAAATGAACTTTCGAAAACATTGTGATAAAAACAGCCATTGCGAATCATGTTTTCAAAGGTCGTTTTGCTTGCATTGTTGGGGTTTTAGGCCGTTTTCAACAGCATGTATGCCCAATCGCCATCACAGTGCACATACTCGTGTTTGTTGGGTGATTCTACACAGCTAGGCAATAGGACTGAAAACAGTGTGGTAAGAGGAGCCATTGTTTATCATGTTTTCAAAGGTCGTTTTGATTGCGTTGTTGGTTGTCTTAGGTCGTTTTCAACAGCATTTATGTTAAATACCCCTCACTGCTCACACACACACGCTTCCTGGGTGAATCAACCAATCTACGCGATAAGACTGAAAACAGTGTGGTATAAGAAGCCATTGCTCATCATGTGTTCAAAGGTCGTTTTGAGTGCACTGTACGGAGTTTTAGGCCGTTTTCAACAGCATTTATGTCCAATCACTCTCACAGTTCACAAACTCATGGGACCTGGGAGAATCAACCCAGCTATGCGTTAGGACTGAAAACAGTGTGGAAAGATGAGCCATTGCTGAGCATGATTTCAAAGGTCGTTTCGTTTGTATTGTTGGGTGTTTTACGCCGGTTTCAACATCATATATGACAAATCACCCGCACTGTTCACATACTCATGCGTCCTGGGTAATTCAATCCAGCTACTCAATAGTACTGAACACGCTGTGACAAAGGGAGCAATTGCCCGCCCTGCCTTCAGAGGTCGTTTTGTTGGTATTGTTGGGTGTTTTAGGCCGTTTTCCACATCATTCCAGTCATACCACCCCGTCAGTTCACACACTCGTGATTCCTCGGTGAATCAATCCAGCTATGCAATAGACCTGAACTCATTGTGGCAAGAGAAGCAATTGCCCGCCATGCTTTAAAATGTCGTTTTGTTTGCATGGTATGGGTTTTGATCTTGGAAGCGAGTTGTTCCATGAATAAATAAGTGTGGAAAGTGGCATAAAGTATATGCATGTGGGAAAGGGTTAGAATCTGTTCACGGGTCTTCGCACCTCTGCAGGCCAAATCCCTTTCGGCGGTACAGTGAACGATTTTCCCATAACCCCGTTCCCACATGCATACACTCCCTACAAATGAACTTTCGAAAACATTGTGATAAAAACAGCCATTGCGAATCATGTTTTCAAAGGTCGTTTTGCTTGCATTGTTGGGGTTTTAGGCCGTTTTCAACAGCATGTATGCCCAATCGCCATCACAGTGCACATACTCGTGTTTGTTGGGTGATTCTACACAGCTAGGCAATAGGACTGAAAACAGTGTGGTAAGAGGAGCCATTGTTTATCATGTTTTCAAAGGTCGTTTTGATTGCGTTGTTGGTTGTCTTAGGTCGTTTTCAACAGCATTTATGTTAAATACCCCTCACTGCTCACACACACACGCTTCCTGGGTGAATCAACCAATCTACGCGATAAGACTGAAAACAGTGTGGTATAAGAAGCCATTGCTCATCATGTGTTCAAAGGTCGTTTTGAGTGCACTGTACGGAGTTTTAGGCCGTTTTCAACAGCATTTATGTCCAATCACTCTCACAGTTCACAAACTCATGGGACCTGGGAGAATCAACCCAGCTATGCGTTAGGACTGAAAACAGTGTGGAAAGATGAGCCATTGCTGAGCATGATTTCAAAGGTCGTTTCGTTTGTATTGTTGGGTGTTTTACGCCGGTTTCAACATCATATATGACAAATCACCCGCACTGTTCACATACTCATGCGTCCTGGGTAATTCAATCCAGCTACTCAATAGTACTGAACACGCTGTGACAAAGGGAGCAATTGCCCGCCCTGCCTTCAGAGGTCGTTTTGTTGGTATTGTTGGGTGTTTTAGGCCGTTTTCCACATCATTCCAGTCATACCACCCCGTCAGTTCACACACTCGTGATTCCTCGGTGAATCAATCCAGCTATGCAATAGACCTGAACTCATTGTGGCAAGAGAAGCAATTGCCCGCCATGCTTTAAAATGTCGTTTTGTTTGCATGGTATGGGTTTTGATCTTGGAAGCGAGTTGTTCCATGAATAAATAAGTGTGGAAAGTGGCATAAAGTATATGCATGTGGGAAAGGGTTAGAATCTGTTCACGGGTCTTCGCACCTCTGCAGGCCAAATCCCTTTCGGCGGTACAGTGAACGATTTTCCCATAACCCCGTTCCCACATGCATACACTCCCTACAAATGAACTTTCGAAAACATTGTGATAAAAACAGCCATTGCGAATCATGTTTTCAAAGGTCGTTTTGCTTGCATTGTTGGGGTTTTAGGCCGTTTTCAACAGCATGTATGCCCAATCGCCATCACAGTGCACATACTCGTGTTTGTTGGGTGATTCTACACAGCTAGGCAATAGGACTGAAAACAGTGTGGTAAGAGGAGCCATTGTTTATCATGTTTTCAAAGGTCGTTTTGATTGCGTTGTTGGTTGTCTTAGGTCGTTTTCAACAGCATTTATGTTAAATACCCCTCACTGCTCACACACACACGCTTCCTGGGTGAATCAACCAATCTACGCGATAAGACTGAAAACAGTGTGGTATAAGAAGCCATTGCTCATCATGTGTTCAAAGGTCGTTTTGAGTGCACTGTACGGAGTTTTAGGCCGTTTTCAACAGCATTTATGTCCAATCACTCTCACAGTTCACAAACTCATGGGACCTGGGAGAATCAACCCAGCTATGCGTTAGGACTGAAAACAGTGTGGAAAGATGAGCCATTGCTGAGCATGATTTCAAAGGTCGTTTCGTTTGTATTGTTGGGTGTTTTACGCCGGTTTCAACATCATATATGACAAATCACCCGCACTGTTCACATACTCATGCGTCCTGGGTAATTCAATCCAGCTACTCAATAGTACTGAACACGCTGTGACAAAGGGAGCAATTGCCCGCCCTGCCTTCAGAGGTCGTTTTGTTGGTATTGTTGGGTGTTTTAGGCCGTTTTCCACATCATTCCAGTCATACCACCCCGTCAGTTCACACACTCGTGATTCCTCGGTGAATCAATCCAGCTATGCAATAGACCTGAACTCATTGTGGCAAGAGAAGCAATTGCCCGCCATGCTTTAAAATGTCGTTTTGTTTGCATGGTATGGGTTTTGATCTTGGAAGCGAGTTGTTCCATGAATAAATAAGTGTGGAAAGTGGCATAAAGTATATGCATGTGGGAAAGGGTTAGAATCTGTTCACGGGTCTTCGCACCTCTGCAGGCCAAATCCCTTTCGGCGGTACAGTGAACGATTTTCCCATAACCCCGTTCCCACATGCATACACTCCCTACAAATGAACTTTCGAAAACATTGTGATAAAAACAGCCATTGCGAATCATGTTTTCAAAGGTCGTTTTGCTTGCATTGTTGGGGTTTTAGGCCGTTTTCAACAGCATGTATGCCCAATCGCCATCACAGTGCACATACTCGTGTTTGTTGGGTGATTCTACACAGCTAGGCAATAGGACTGAAAACAGTGTGGTAAGAGGAGCCATTGTTTATCATGTTTTCAAAGGTCGTTTTGATTGCGTTGTTGGTTGTCTTAGGTCGTTTTCAACAGCATTTATGTTAAATACCCCTCACTGCTCACACACACACGCTTCCTGGGTGAATCAACCAATCTACGCGATAAGACTGAAAACAGTGTGGTATAAGAAGCCATTGCTCATCATGTGTTCAAAGGTCGTTTTGAGTGCACTGTACGGAGTTTTAGGCCGTTTTCAACAGCATTTATGTCCAATCACTCTCACAGTTCACAAACTCATGGGACCTGGGAGAATCAACCCAGCTATGCGTTAGGACTGAAAACAGTGTGGAAAGATGAGCCATTGCTGAGCATGATTTCAAAGGTCGTTTCGTTTGTATTGTTGGGTGTTTTACGCCGGTTTCAACATCATATATGACAAATCACCCGCACTGTTCACATACTCATGCGTCCTGGGTAATTCAATCCAGCTACTCAATAGTACTGAACACGCTGTGACAAAGGGAGCAATTGCCCGCCCTGCCTTCAGAGGTCGTTTTGTTGGTATTGTTGGGTGTTTTAGGCCGTTTTCCACATCATTCCAGTCATACCACCCCGTCAGTTCACACACTCGTGATTCCTCGGTGAATCAATCCAGCTATGCAATAGACCTGAACTCATTGTGGCAAGAGAAGCAATTGCCCGCCATGCTTTAAAATGTCGTTTTGTTTGCATGGTATGGGTTTTGATCTTGGAAGCGAGTTGTTCCATGAATAAATAAGTGTGGAAAGTGGCATAAAGTATATGCATGTGGGAAAGGGTTAGAATCTGTTCACGGGTCTTCGCACCTCTGCAGGCCAAATCCCTTTCGGCGGTACAGTGAACGATTTTCCCATAACCCCGTTCCCACATGCATACACTCCCTACAAATGAACTTTCGAAAACATTGTGATAAAAACAGCCATTGCGAATCATGTTTTCAAAGGTCGTTTTGCTTGCATTGTTGGGGTTTTAGGCCGTTTTCAACAGCATGTATGCCCAATCGCCATCACAGTGCACATACTCGTGTTTGTTGGGTGATTCTACACAGCTAGGCAATAGGACTGAAAACAGTGTGGTAAGAGGAGCCATTGTTTATCATGTTTTCAAAGGTCGTTTTGATTGCGTTGTTGGTTGTCTTAGGTCGTTTTCAACAGCATTTATGTTAAATACCCCTCACTGCTCACACACACACGCTTCCTGGGTGAATCAACCAATCTACGCGATAAGACTGAAAACAGTGTGGTATAAGAAGCCATTGCTCATCATGTGTTCAAAGGTCGTTTTGAGTGCACTGTACGGAGTTTTAGGCCGTTTTCAACAGCATTTATGTCCAATCACTCTCACAGTTCACAAACTCATGGGACCTGGGAGAATCAACCCAGCTATGCGTTAGGACTGAAAACAGTGTGGAAAGATGAGCCATTGCTGAGCATGATTTCAAAGGTCGTTTCGTTTGTATTGTTGGGTGTTTTACGCCGGTTTCAACATCATATATGACAAATCACCCGCACTGTTCACATACTCATGCGTCCTGGGTAATTCAATCCAGCTACTCAATAGTACTGAACACGCTGTGACAAAGGGAGCAATTGCCCGCCCTGCCTTCAGAGGTCGTTTTGTTGGTATTGTTGGGTGTTTTAGGCCGTTTTCCACATCATTCCAGTCATACCACCCCGTCAGTTCACACACTCGTGATTCCTCGGTGAATCAATCCAGCTATGCAATAGACCTGAACTCATTGTGGCAAGAGAAGCAATTGCCCGCCATGCTTTAAAATGTCGTTTTGTTTGCATGGTATGGGTTTTGATCTTGGAAGCGAGTTGTTCCATGAATAAATAAGTGTGGAAAGTGGCATAAAGTATATGCATGTGGGAAAGGGTTAGAATCTGTTCACGGGTCTTCGCACCTCTGCAGGCCAAATCCCTTTCGGCGGTACAGTGAACGATTTTCCCATAACCCCGTTCCCACATGCATACACTCCCTACAAATGAACTTTCGAAAACATTGTGATAAAAACAGCCATTGCGAATCATGTTTTCAAAGGTCGTTTTGCTTGCATTGTTGGGGTTTTAGGCCGTTTTCAACAGCATGTATGCCCAATCGCCATCACAGTGCACATACTCGTGTTTGTTGGGTGATTCTACACAGCTAGGCAATAGGACTGAAAACAGTGTGGTAAGAGGAGCCATTGTTTATCATGTTTTCAAAGGTCGTTTTGATTGCGTTGTTGGTTGTCTTAGGTCGTTTTCAACAGCATTTATGTTAAATACCCCTCACTGCTCACACACACACGCTTCCTGGGTGAATCAACCAATCTACGCGATAAGACTGAAAACAGTGTGGTATAAGAAGCCATTGCTCATCATGTGTTCAAAGGTCGTTTTGAGTGCACTGTACGGAGTTTTAGGCCGTTTTCAACAGCATTTATGTCCAATCACTCTCACAGTTCACAAACTCATGGGACCTGGGAGAATCAACCCAGCTATGCGTTAGGACTGAAAACAGTGTGGAAAGATGAGCCATTGCTGAGCATGATTTCAAAGGTCGTTTCGTTTGTATTGTTGGGTGTTTTACGCCGGTTTCAACATCATATATGACAAATCACCCGCACTGTTCACATACTCATGCGTCCTGGGTAATTCAATCCAGCTACTCAATAGTACTGAACACGCTGTGACAAAGGGAGCAATTGCCCGCCCTGCCTTCAGAGGTCGTTTTGTTGGTATTGTTGGGTGTTTTAGGCCGTTTTCCACATCATTCCAGTCATACCACCCCGTCAGTTCACACACTCGTGATTCCTCGGTGAATCAATCCAGCTATGCAATAGACCTGAACTCATTGTGGCAAGAGAAGCAATTGCCCGCCATGCTTTAAAATGTCGTTTTGTTTGCATGGTATGGGTTTTGATCTTGGAAGCGAGTTGTTCCATGAATAAATAAGTGTGGAAAGTGGCATAAAGTATATGCATGTGGGAAAGGGTTAGAATCTGTTCACGGGTCTTCGCACCTCTGCAGGCCAAATCCCTTTCGGCGGTACAGTGAACGATTTTCCCATAACCCCGTTCCCACATGCATACACTCCCTACAAATGAACTTTCGAAAACATTGTGATAAAAACAGCCATTGCGAATCATGTTTTCAAAGGTCGTTTTGCTTGCATTGTTGGGGTTTTAGGCCGTTTTCAACAGCATGTATGCCCAATCGCCATCACAGTGCACATACTCGTGTTTGTTGGGTGATTCTACACAGCTAGGCAATAGGACTGAAAACAGTGTGGTAAGAGGAGCCATTGTTTATCATGTTTTCAAAGGTCGTTTTGATTGCGTTGTTGGTTGTCTTAGGTCGTTTTCAACAGCATTTATGTTAAATACCCCTCACTGCTCACACACACACGCTTCCTGGGTGAATCAACCAATCTACGCGATAAGACTGAAAACAGTGTGGTATAAGAAGCCATTGCTCATCATGTGTTCAAAGGTCGTTTTGAGTGCACTGTACGGAGTTTTAGGCCGTTTTCAACAGCATTTATGTCCAATCACTCTCACAGTTCACAAACTCATGGGACCTGGGAGAATCAACCCAGCTATGCGTTAGGACTGAAAACAGTGTGGAAAGATGAGCCATTGCTGAGCATGATTTCAAAGGTCGTTTCGTTTGTATTGTTGGGTGTTTTACGCCGGTTTCAACATCATATATGACAAATCACCCGCACTGTTCACATACTCATGCGTCCTGGGTAATTCAATCCAGCTACTCAATAGTACTGAACACGCTGTGACAAAGGGAGCAATTGCCCGCCCTGCCTTCAGAGGTCGTTTTGTTGGTATTGTTGGGTGTTTTAGGCCGTTTTCCACATCATTCCAGTCATACCACCCCGTCAGTTCACACACTCGTGATTCCTCGGTGAATCAATCCAGCTATGCAATAGACCTGAACTCATTGTGGCAAGAGAAGCAATTGCCCGCCATGCTTTAAAATGTCGTTTTGTTTGCATGGTATGGGTTTTGATCTTGGAAGCGAGTTGTTCCATGAATAAATAAGTGTGGAAAGTGGCATAAAGTATATGCATGTGGGAAAGGGTTAGAATCTGTTCACGGGTCTTCGCACCTCTGCAGGCCAAATCCCTTTCGGCGGTACAGTGAACGATTTTCCCATAACCCCGTTCCCACATGCATACACTCCCTACAAATGAACTTTCGAAAACATTGTGATAAAAACAGCCATTGCGAATCATGTTTTCAAAGGTCGTTTTGCTTGCATTGTTGGGGTTTTAGGCCGTTTTCAACAGCATGTATGCCCAATCGCCATCACAGTGCACATACTCGTGTTTGTTGGGTGATTCTACAC